>CM062814.1:500168111-500689878 GCA_031772625.1 Pinus tabuliformis | reverse complement strand
GAGGTTTGCATCCCTCTTTATTCTACAACTTATTAATCATGGTGTTGGGAAGTTCTCCTTGTTTTTGAGGTACAACTAGCTATGGGGCATTTCCCTTCCTACATCTTTGAGTGTGTCAATTGCATGAGCACACTATGTTAGTGTAGTTATCTTTACTTACTAATTTTGTAAGCATGTGTTCATTCTAGTAAACTATTGATGGTCTATATATTTGTTAAAATTCTTAAGGTACTTATCTAGGGTGTGGAATGTGAAACTTTCCATGTTAGCATATTATATGGCAATATACATAGCTACCAACATCTTTGTTTACCACAACTTATTTTTTTGTTAAATTTTATGATGTGCCACACCCTTTTTTTATTACCTTATGTGACTATTCACCTGTTTTTTATCAAATCCCCCAATACTCATTATCAATCCTTTAGTTCATCTTAGGACAATAAATCCCTTAGGATATTATTATACACTTTCATTATTAGGTGTACTATATATATATATATATATATATATATATTATATATATATATATATATATATATATATATATGTTTTCACAAGTTGTCCTTTTCCCAACTTATGATATTGTCATCGTAAGTCCCCCCTTTACATCAATCAGGTATAGGAAACTCAAAATATGTCAGCATACCTTTCTATATTTTATGGGCCATCACATATTTTCCCAAGAAAATTCTATATTCTCTATATAATTACTAAATTTAATGTAAAGTCAATATCCTTCTCAGTATCAACAAAACTATTTTTCTATGCTTTCATACTTATTTAATGTCTCAGGGAAATTTGGATACTATTATCATGTTACTTTAAATTTACAAGTCTCATATATGCCACTCTGATCTGAAAATGGGGCCTAAAGACTTCTTTTCAAGCTTACAAAAACCTCCCCCACTTCCAAAGCTTAAATATTCCCAAGATCTAGTGATTAACCAATTGCGGAATTAAATATGCTTGAAAATAGGTGTCTGCTTGTGTTTGTCCTTAACTAACCGAATGCCTTTAGCTTATTTACTTAAACTGATATGCAGCATGTAACAGTGAGATAGTGCAGCAAACAGATGTCATACACAAAGCGATAAGATGCAGCAAGTAAACAAACCATAAGATAACAATATAATATGGAGTTCACCCAAAACTCTTGGGCTACGTCTCCTTGAGCTCTAGTCAACTCGACTAAGCTCTCTGGGATTATGGAAAGGTCCTTTTACAAACTCCACGCTCAACTCCACTGTATTACAAAGAAACAGTGGGCTTAGAACACCATCTCATCCCTGGCTCTTAAGCTCTCAAGCTTTCTGGCTCTGGCTCTGGCTCTAGCTCTAGCTCTGTCTCTTGGCTCTGGCTCATGGCTCTGGCTCTTGGCTCTAACTCTAGCTTTGGCTCTAGCTCAAGCTCTTCAGCTTTGGCTTCTCTGAGCTCTCTCTCGACCTCTATGTGCATCAATGGATTTCTTGACCTCCAAGCACCCCTTAGCAACCTTCCAGCACCCTTAGCAATCTCTGTTGCTATCAATTAAGCTTTCTAGCTCACTCGACCTCCAAGTGACTCTCAAAAATCTCTGTGTTGCCTCAGCAATCATTCTCTCTAGCTTTTGTGAGGCCTCTTCTAGCTCTGCAGCTTCCCCAACTATTTCTCTACGTGTAATGACTCATCTGCGGCTTTGCGGCTTCTTCTGCTCCTTGTCTCTTCGACTAGCCATCTGGCTCTATGGCTCTCTCGGCATTACAAATGCATAATTGGCTATAAAATTCCCGCTTGCAGCGTGGCATAATGATCAAGGGCAGTTACAAGGAGTCGGGGGCCTTTCTTCAGGTGAAAACCCGAAAAAACCATATTTTCCAATACACAGAGATATACTGGAAATACACAGGAAAACGCCTCATGGAGCGTTTAATCAAACTTCAAATATTATTGAATCGCCCTTAAAAACCCTTTCAGGTTCGCCTTTTATAGCTATCACAAGCCCACAGTTGACCTGCGTGATCACTAATCCAATGGCTGATAGTCCGTTTTGGGTGGCTTATGTGCACAGAGGTTACCCAGACAAAAAGGCGGTTTTCTCTCTCCTCAGCCATGACACGTTTCTGCCAGTGTATGGGTTCGGGCCACACCCGTTCAAAACCACGTACCGCCTGAGGCTTTCCTAAAATCCCGCTTACCATGGATTTCAAAATTTATAGGGCTGCATTTATAAGCCTTTCAGATCTGCCATTCTATTGCAAATCGCTATCACATGGTGTAATGACCAAAACCAAAATACATGGGAGATGCATTGAAATTCTAATGTTCTTGGACTTCAAATTTTATGCAATCGGGTCCATAATCCCTATTGGGTCTGAGTCCTGATCGCTAATCACAATCGCAGTGGCCTGATGGTCTGCCCTTTGGGTATGCCGACCACCAATCTGCTAATCCACCGATCCACCAATCACCCTGATCGCCGATCACCGATATCACACCTCTCGTATCACATCGACGGGGGTCTATGCCTTCTGCCCCTCCGATCACCGATCGCTCCGATCGCCAATATTGCCATCACATTATCGCATGTCGCCTTGTCTCGAATCCCAATATTGGGCGAAGGCCTACCTCTGATCAGATATACCGAAGATCACTGATTGGGGATTCTTCTGCCTTTGCATTAAGTCCTTCCCTTTTCATATTTGCGATGTGATTTCCTTAAGGAGCCTTTTTTAGTCCATTTTTAGAATAAATGTCTACTTTTCCAAAGGACAAAGGCAATCTTCTTTTTGCGATAACTTCTTCATCCAAAGTCCATTTTAGCCCATTCAAGTTGCAGTAGATTTAGAATGAAAAGATCTATGTAATGGGACTATTTCCAAAAGCATCCTTGGACTTTCATTTTCCTTTGTGAGGAACACCTTAGATTTAGAAGTCTATCTTAGATCCATTTTGGATCACACCTTCCCACTAAAAAAACTTTTGGTCTTCAAAAGACTGACATACTAATCTAAACCGTAAATGAGAGTAACAACACCCTCTTCTTTCAGCCTCCATACACTTGCCTTGCATAGTGCCTCTGAACTAAAGCCTTTGACCACTCTCCTTCCTAGATGTCATGGAAAATTTTAGGGGAAAATTTTCGCCCTTGGGCTAAATTAAGGGGTTTTATATTTTTATTGGGCGAATATTTTGTATCATAGTACATTGCTACAAATCGCCTCAAATTTATTTTATAAAAAAATTAGGTATGGAGGTTAGCCCACCTTATTTTAAGGGAGAGGGTAAAAAAAGTAAATTCAGCCCTTGAAATTAGGAGTTACAATCTTCCGTTCGCGCTCATTTCCAAGAAAATGTATTTATGATAGTTATAAATAAAAATATAAATACAGTGGAGGTATGGTAAATAAATAAAAGCTCTTTTTATACTTACCCCAAAGGTATGGTAAATAAATAAAACATTTTTTTATATTTACTAGCAGTATGGTAAATAAATAAAACCTCGTTTTATATTTAGTCCATAACCCTCTTTCTATTTAAGAAGGCTCAAAAACGAGGTTTCATTTAAGTGAATCCTATGGGCCAAATACCATATTTATAAAAGAGGTATGGTAAATTAATAAAACCTTCCTAGCCCTTTATGAAGTCAAAATTATAGTGAGCTTGGGAGGCTTCTCTCCAAGTGTTTTGACCATAGAAATAAAATCTTAAATCAAACTAAATAATTTGTTTCTTTAGGTCAAATAGACCAAATTTCGGTCTCAGTGGGCGTTAACCATCATCATCATCATCATCATCAATAAAAATATAAATAAACAAGAGGTATGGTAAATAAATAAAACATTTTTTTATATTTACTCCATATGTCACCTTATATTTATGAACACGCAAGCGTGTAAATAAATAAAAATATAAATAAAGTGGAAGTATGGTAAATAAATAAAACCTCTTTCTATATTTAGTCCATAACCCTCTTTCTATTTAAGAAGGCTCAAAAAAGAGGTTTTATTTAATTGAATCCTATGGACCAAATACCATATTTATAAAACAGGTATGGTAAATTAATGAAAATATATATAAATGAGAGGTATGGTAAATAAATAAAACATATGTTATATTTACTCCATAAGCCACCTTATATTTACGAATATTCAAAAAAATATGTGAAGCCTATGGGCCAAATTATTATTAATACCATGCAAAAATACATTATTAACCCTAATATTAGTATTAATAAAAATAAAGATAGCACATGGTATTGACCCATGGTATTCACATGGAATGCAACCAATTTAAAGGGGGCAATTAAACTAGCATAGATCCATATTTACTTTGGATCAAATATTGTGATATGCAAACTAACATAGAGTGAAAAATATTTGATCCCTCTCGGGGCTTGGTAGATCCAGAGTAAAAATGGATCTTGTAATTTAATGTCACTTAAACATTTTAACTTGGTTAAAATAAAAATCAATTATTAATTTTATTAATTTTTATAAATTACTAATAGTTGTTTTTAAGCTCCAGGTTTATGATAACCCATGGTATTGACCCATGGTAATACCATGGTATTCATGTGAGCATAGACTATTTAAAGGGAAATTCTATCAGCTTAGTTCCATCTTAATTCTGGGTCTACGAAGTGCCGGGAGGGATAAATAGATTTCATCCCTTTAAGAGTGGTAGATGTGGAGTTAAGATGGATATAGGTTGGTTTTTATGACAATGAAGATATTAAATAGACTTAGGAAATTATATTGTAAAAAAAAATCTTAAAGTGAATGGTTAAAACTACATTTAATCACTTCACAAAATTTAGTAAAAAATATCGATATCTCCATTAATATTGGTTTTTCTGATTTAAAAAAAAAAATTAAAAACAATGAAATATTAACTCTTTCTGCATCACCCTCATAGAAGAGAGATAGTTGCTGCCCAGATTTCCCACCATTTTTCAAACATTCTCAATATGATATCTTCATGAAAAAGTTAAGGCACTGATCTTGGATTACTTGTTTGAAAATTATGTTGGTTTGTACAACCTTTCATCTTCTATGCTATTCTTAGTTTGTCAGGTTGGGTCACTGCACCATATTGTCCTAAAAGGCGGAGATTTTGCACCAAAAAGGAAATTAATCCACATGTTACAATGTTGTTAAAAATGGTATGAAGGTAGTGAATTAAGAAATTTAGATTGGGAGAGACGTAATTAAATTTTATTATTTAATTGAAAATTTCCAATTAAAATAATAATAAATCTACATTTATATATTTATATATTGATTGGAAGGCTTCTAACAATGGTCGCTTCTTTCCATTAGATCCCCTTCACGCCTTTGGGATACCTACTACTTCATTATATTATATAGTTGGGGCTTGTTACTTGTTGGCGTGTTGGGGTAAACAAACTTGATGTGTTTTTTTTATCTCGCAGTTGGAGTCTATGGAATAAGAAAGAAATTTGATAGCTTGGCAAAAGTGGTAGCTTGACAAAAGTGGTAGAGAAAACATTAATCTCTCCTACCATGACAAACATGGCCACTAAAACTTGCAACATTGTTTATAGGAAGTGAAAATTATGTTTCTTTTTTCCAAACATGTATGTTGTATATTACAGTTTAATGTATATGTTTTATTATTATCATATATGGTTTCGTACTTTAACAAAACATTCACCAAGACTTCACAATGTTTTATTATTCAGTGAAAGGATTTCCAAGATCTTACAAGATTTTATAATTAAGTGAAAGATTCGCCATGACTTTACAAGTTAATATAATCTAGTGAGAGATTTCCCAAAAAAAAAAAAAAAAAAATATATATATATATATATATATATAGTATATTAGTGATAAAATTGCCTCCCATTTTTCCAATGTATCATGGGGGTTCGCCCATTTATTATACATATAAATTTAAGGTGGTTCTTAAAATTTTCCTTGCTGGATGTGCTGGTCCTCCTGGGAAGAACTAGTTTCCTCCTTGACTTCATGCAGAACTCCTACTGAGATGGTCATAAAAGGGAGTTTGAACTTCTCTGCCTTGATCATTGATCGAAGGTGGCTCAAACAAATGTGAATTTCATCTGCTTCACAAAATTCTCATTTGCACCTATTTGACAAGCTCTCAACAACAACTGTTAACAACAACAGAAATACAGATAACAGCTGGATGGCCTAAATTCTTGCTTCAACAAAGGAAATAGATTTTCACATCTTGTGAACACCTCCATGTCTTACATCTGCATACAAATGATGGACTAGATAACATGCCCACAAAACATGCCTTTAAAACAAATGACCCTTCAAGTCAAGCATGTAGAAAAGGAACTATAGGATTCTTTTTCAAAGATGAAACACTTCATCATTATCTCCATCTTGGAGACCAAGTTAACTTCTCCCAAGTCAACATTACATGCATGTTTACAACAAAGAAATCAACCCTTCAAGTTAATTACACATACATGTTCAAATACAAGGAAATCATCAGCATCCCTGTGTTCATGCACATCAAGCTTATGCATGAATTTCATCCTTCAACTTTCGCTTAACACACTGTACTTTTGAAGTTGAAATGAACATAATGTTGGAGCAACAGAGTCTCCTACTCAACTTTTTCCATTCACCTTCTTGGTAAAACCCTTCAACTTGCATCTCATTAACAAAGAAATGCAAATAGATGCATCCATAGACATGCAATCTTAATTGGATAAGAACTCAAACCATTTCTTACCAATCCTTTTCAAAAGGATTTCCTTTGTCTGCACATCAACATCAACATGTGAATTATCATCAAACACATCAATCATGGAAACTTCCTTTCCATTTCTGCCATCTTCTCTTTCCACTTTCTTCAGCTTTTGTGGAAGCATTGTTGGAGTCAAAGTCCAACATTTTGCAGCAAGATGTCCTTGCTTATGGTAGTAAGTGCACTGCATGTGCATCCTCTTGACAGCATGAGTTGCCTTGTCCAATGGGCCTTTGGCTTCTTGCTTCTTTTCCTTCAAAACTTTCCTGTATGTGGCCATTCTCTTCCAACATCTAGAAACATTATGGTTATCTAAACCACAAAAGGAACAAGCAATTATTTTCCCATCTCTATGTGGAAATTTATCATGATTTGCAAAATCAAAAGGAAGATGATTAGAACCAGATTTATACCTTTCTCTTTCACGTTTATTGCCTTCATTAGGAGGTGAAGCAAATCAAGAAGTGGCTCCCTTTCGAACACCATCAATCTCTTCAAGGTTGTTAGAGCTTCCACAACTCTCTGGTTCAAGTGTGTGCTTCTAAACACCTGCATCCGACAAATGATGTTTCAAGCTATTTCATTCCTCCTTAATACAATCTTCACACTCTTGAGGTAGAGGACCTAAAATGCAACTCCTTCTTGGAGTTGTTTCAATGGCCTTCATGGTAGCTTTGGAACTCTCCCATAAGATTGTCCATAGCCAAGACCCAAATACTTAGGCCTTTCCTCAACTATTATTGGCTCAAAAATACCTTGTGCATGTTTGCCCAAGCCCTTTCCTTCATAGTCGATTTTGGACATTAGCTTGGAACCTATGCCTTTGGTATGTTTTTCGAAAGAACCAATATAAGCATTCTTATAAGAATTTGAAGACAAACAGGAACTATTTACCTCTTCTTCAAGTTGATACTTGACTAAGGCTTCCTTGGCAACAAAGAGTTATGACTCCAACTCATGCATCCTTTTCAGGTTCATATTTTCAATATGAATTTGCCTCTCCATTTCCTGCAATTTGTCAGAAAGCAATTGCGTCTCTTCCTCCACGGAATTCAACTACTCTCTAAGTATGTTGCTCTTCCTTCCATCCTCATACATTTCTCTCACCATATCTAACATGGTGAACAAGTCTTGCTTCATGTCTTCATCAAGGAATCTTGTGAAGAAAGAAGAATTTGAGGACTCACTTGTAGAAGTTTTCATTATGCCAATGAACAAAAGACTTCAAACAACATTAATAAAGAGCTTATTCAAGCAACCTTTTGCAACAAACCTCTTGTGCTTCAAGGATTTCCTTGAGGTCCTTTGGGATAGAAGAATGCCTTCAATCCTTCTTCCTTCTTGTCCTTCCTCGACTGAGCTATCAATAGCTTTCCCTTCACCCCTACAAACTCCAACAATAGTCATTCTTCAAGCAATCAAACAATCAACCTCTGACTGTTTAAACACCTTTTAGATAGGCAATCTTTGCTCTGTCAATCAAGCATTCTAATTTGATACCACTTTCTCTGGTATAATTAGCTTTGATATCACCTTCTTGAAGGTGTGGTTAATCAATCTCAGGTTCTGATACCACCTGATCTAAAAATGGGGCCTAAAGACTTCTTTTCAAGCTTACAAAAACCTCCCCCACTTCCAAAGCTTAAATATTTCTAAGATCTAGTGATTAACCAATTGCGGAATTAAATATGCTTGAAAATAGGTGTATTTTTGTGTTTGTCCTTAACTGACTGAATGCCTTTAGTTTATTTACTTAAACTGATATGCAGCATGTAACAGTGAGATAGTGCAACAAACAAACATCATACACAAAGCGATAAGATGCAGCAAGTAAACAAACCATAAGAGAACAATATAATATGGAGTTCACCCAAAACTCTTGGGCTACGTCTCCTTGAGCTCTAGTCAACTCGACTAGGCTCTCTGGGATTATGGTAAGGTCTTTTTACAAGATCCATGCTCAACTCCACTGCATTACATAGAAACAATGGGCTTAGATCTCCATCTCATCCCTGGCTCTGAGGCTCTCAGGCTTTCTAGCTCTGGCTCTCGCTTTGGCTCTCAACTCTAGCTCTGGCTCTCGCTCTAGCTCTGGCTCTTGGCTCTGGCTTTTGGCTCTGGCTTTGGCTCTAGCTCTTCAGCTCTGGCTTCGCTGAGCTCTCTCTTGGCCTCTGTGTGCATCAATGGATCGCTTGACCTCCAAGCGCCCCTTAGCAACCTTCCAGCGGCCATCAGCAATCTCAGTCGCTATCAATTTAGCTTTCTAGTTCACTCGACATCCAAGTGACTCTCGAAACTCTCTGCGCTACCTCAATAATCGTGCTCTCTGGCTTTTGTGAGGCCTCTAATGGCTCTGCGGCTCCCCCAGTCATTTCTCTACGTGTAATCACTCCTCTGCAGCTCTATGGCTTCTTCTGGTCCTTGTCTCTTTGACTAACTCCACTGCGTTACATAGAAACAATGGGCTTAGAACACCATCCCATCCCTGGCTCTAAAGCTCTCAAGCTTTCTGGTTCTGGCTCTCGGCTCTAGCTCTGGCTCTGGCTCTAGCTCTGGCTCTTGGCTCTGGCTCTGGCTCTTTGGCTTTGGCTTCTCTACGCTCTCTCTCGGCCTCTACATGCATCAATGGATCGCTTGAACTCCATGCGCCCCTTAGGAACCTTCCAGCGGCCCTTAGCAATCTCTGCTGCTGTCAATTTAGCTTTTTGGTTCACTCGACATCCAAGTGACTCTCGAAACTCTCTGTGCTACCTCAACAATCGTGCTCTCTGGCTTTTGTGAGGCCTCTCCCAACTCTGTGGCTTCCCAAGTCATTTCTCTATGAGTAATCACTCCTCTGCAGCTCTACGGCTTCTTCTGCTCCTTGTCTCTTCGACTAGCCATATGGCTCTATGGCTCTGTGGCTCTCTCAGCATTACAAATGCATCATTGCCTATAAAATGCTCGCTTGCAGCATGGTACAATGATCAGGGGCAGTTATAAGGAGTTGGGGGCCTTTCTTCAGGTGAAAACCCGAAAAAAAACCATATTTCCTAATACACAGAGATATAGCGGAAATACACAAGAAAACGCCTCATGGAGCATTTAATCGGACTTCAAATATTATTGTATCACCCCTAAAAACCCTTTTAGGTCCACCTTTTATAGCTATCTGAAGCCCACCGTTGATCTGTGTGATCGCCGATCCAATGGTTGACAGTCCATTTCGAGTGGCTTATGTGCATGAATGTCACCCGCCCGAAAAGGAAGTTTTCTCTCTCGTCGGCTATGCCATGTGTCAGCCAATGTACAGGTTCGGGCCATGCTCGTTCAAAACCACTTACCAGCTGAGGCCCACTCGAAATCCCGCTTACAACAGATTGCAAATTTATAGGGTTGTATTTATAAATCTTTCAGGTCTGCCATTCTATCGCAAATCGCTATCGCATGGCGTAATGGCCAAAACCCAAATACATGGGAAATACATTGAAATTCTGAAGTTCCCAGACTTCAGATTTTATGCAATCGGGTCAATAATCCCTATCAGGTCTGGGTCCTAACCACTAATCGCAATCGCAATGGCCTGGGGGTCTACGCTTTGGGTATGCCAACCATTGATTCGTCGATCCGTCGATCCGCCAATCACCCAGATTGTTGATCGCCAATATCACACCTCGCGTATCACATCGGCAGGAGTTTATGCCTTCTACCCCTTCAATCGCCAATTGGCCAATCGCTCTGATCACCCGATCGCTCCAATCATCGATATTGCCATCGCATTATCGCATTATCGGATATTGCCCTATCTAGGGTCCCGATATCGGGCGAAGGCCTACCTCCAATCCGATATATCAAAGATTGCTGATTAGGGGTCCTTCCGCCTTTGCGTTAATTCCCTCTATTTTCATATTTGTGATGCGATTTCCTTAAGGAGCCTTTCTTAGGCCATTTTTAGAAGAAATTCCTCCTTTTCCAAAGGACAAAGGCAATCTTCTTTCTATGATAACTTCTTCATCCAAAGTCCATTTTAGCCCATTCAAGTTGCAATGGATTCAGAATGAAAATATCTATGCAATGGGACTATTTCCAAGAGCATCCTTGGACTTTCATTTTCCTTTGTGAGGAACACCTTACACTTAGAAGTCTATCTTAGATCCATTTTCGATCACACTCACCTTACTATTTCCGAGACTAGTATCATTTCCATCTCAAATTATTATGACAACTTATCACAAATTACTTATATTTTGTTGATGTTTAAATAGTTATTTTATCTCATGATTCTTTTGCAGTTCTCAAATACTTGACTTCTACATTCCCTTATGCAAGGATGGGTGCCAATTATTATAATGTTGTAACCTCTCTTTCCATGGCTCTACTCTATTTATGAAGAGACCTTTCTAATCATGAAGCTCACCAATTCTTTGATTTGTTTGTTCTCGTCAGTCATGAATTCTATACGATTGAGTTTCTACCACATTAGACTTATTTATTCCCGAGTTATAATATTGACATTTAAATTCTTTCTTTTATTGTCACCATTATCGATGTCTACCATATCATTTTCTTGTGCTCAATTTGATGAAAATGATTCCAACCATTTCCACTAATCACCCAAGATAACTTAGATTGATTCACTTTAATACATGTACTAGTAATCGTAAGTATCATATATCATCCTTCAATCTTTGACAACATCCATCATTAAGTAGGTTGAGGTGCCTTCATTGGGTATACCTATACCTCAAATCTTTTGTTGACCTTTTCTAAATTTCTATATCTATTGTATTCTATGTATGCCCCTTTTATTTGTGGTTTGATCAGAATCCATTAGAATTTTTAAAGAATATGATGGTAACCGTCACACTATTACTATAAATTATTTTATTTTCATCTTCCTTTCCATACATAGGTAAATTAACTCTTCTATTAGGATTAAAAATTTACTTCCAAGTATTTCTTTTAATTCATTTTTCATCTAAATTCTTCGTCAACATCCAGGTGTGAGGAGGTAATTATTCCAATCAAATAATTACCTTCCAATTGAGAGTATTACTTATGAATAATATCTTTAATTCTTTTATACCAATCCCTTCTTCAACTATTCATATTAGAGATTTAATTTAAGACATCCTTATGGTTATTAACCTTAATAATAATTTTTGTATCAAAACATAATTTTTCTTTTTTCTTTTTGTAATTAACAAAAGGACTCACAATTAGAAATAGGTAATTATCATGTGGATAACCCCGAACCTTTCAGGGTGATTTTATATGCAACACACATTCTTCTCTTTAACATACTCATATGAGATTTTTATAATCGTTTAACAATATGGGACTTAATACTTTACTTCATTTATACTCAACTTCTCTCTATTCATTATCTTGACATGAGTTACTAATTAACTCGTGTTAATACTTAAGTCATCCAACCACACCCATCATTTCCATTTTTGTAAGTAAGGATGGCCTCAGCAACAAGTCAAATAGTATTTGATAACTTAACTCATATAATGGAGTTACTTTAATGTACTCATGACATGATTTTTTACTTCTTTTGTTTTGGCTTCATAAGATATAAATTTATCTATTTTATGTTCATTTCGAACTCGTAATTAGTGATTTTTGCATTCGATTTTGTATCTTTTTTAACAATACAGTGGATATATTGGACCTAGGCTCCTCACTTAACTACACCCATATTTTCAAGATTCAATGTATGCAAGATGTAGAACTCATTCCTATATTCAGAATTGCCACATTCTAATTCCTCTTTTCTTTGAAATATAACAGAGTTTACTCTTACTTACCCTTCATGAGGCCACAGTGTTGAATCCTTCAACTATGATACCAGGGTCCACTTATAACATCCATCTACTAAAAAAATTTTACACTTAACTAAGTTTAACACCATATATATAACACCATATATATCATGCATAATATTATCCTTCTAGATAGTAACACTATCAATTCCTTGTGGATGGGGTTTAATTCTAAATATTTAATTCTCCTACCTTCCACATTATTTCATGTTGTAATTCGATAATGTTCTTCTTTTTCACCTTGATGTGTTTCTGAGTGAAGTATAATGTAAGATAATGCCTTGTAATATCTCAGTGGTCCGGTTTGTTTGGTTATAATTCTTCTTGTAAACTATTCAATATTAATTTATCATGTCGTGCAATTCATAAGGTTTGTGACAGTTTTTGGTCCCTTCGGTCAAATCTCAATTTTTCGTCTTTGATGTAATCTATTGCCACATACCTTTCTTACGAGAGCTTCTATGTAACGTGGCTTAAATATATTATGATGCGCCAGTTGCAATCATGACCCTAGATCGCTAGGGTTTTTAGATATGATGATCCAAAATAGTTAGGGTCAGTTACGGCTGTAACAGCCCCTTTCTCTCACCACTCTGACACTTCATTCTTGCTTCTGAACACTTATCGTAGCTCGACTCTGACAATTCAAACCTAGGCCAATGATTTCTATATTTCAAGGTAATACATTACTAAATTTCATCCTTTGATAGTTTATGTTACTAGACGATGAAGCTTCTTGTTAAATTGCCTTAGTGACTCCATTTTTGTCTCAGTGACTCCATCCCTTAACCCACACAGTGCTAGGTATCCTTGTTTCCTAGTTATCAGATTGTACCCTTATCTTCATTTTTGTAGCTTCAGTTGTTAAACTTACTCTTATTCTAAACTTCAGTGTTTAATTGTAACTACAAGACCATAGCATATTCACTTTAATGGCTGACCCATATGACTTCCTTTCTGCAACGGATTCCCACAGGTAATTTAGCTTAAGTGTTATCAGGAGGCAATTTTGAATACATAGTTAATAATTTAATTGTTTGTCCTTAATTCCTTCTTATTCGTTTTCTTTCTCTGTGGTGTAGCTTACGAGTTCTTAAGCATCTTTCAAGAGGTTTTTATTGGTAGGTTAACCTAATCCTTTTTCTTTTTCTGGCACCTTACCCATCAAATTGTTAAGAATTTAAGTGCTTCCTTAGGGCTCTATGTGAATGGAGGTGGAGATTTTCCTAGTAAGAAAACTTACCAGTGAGGCAAGCGTGCCAAGCTCCATGGCTACTTGTGGCATAATTATTTTCACTTCCAGGTGTTAACTTTAATCTTTACATCTATTCCCTAAAATTTTTGTGGCAAAACCCAGGGCCATAGCGAAATACCCTTCTTCCAGTTGATAGATTCTTAGGATTTTTCTTTTTACTGGCAAAGGGTCATGCTAAGGAGCGGCATCATGCCACATTAAATAGTATGTTGTCCAAAGAATTGTAGTTTGTAATTTTTGTTGTTTCTCTTCTCTTCATGGCTCCTTAGCTGAGTCACATAGGTATGATGGACTAGGTGGCGGTAGATGTTGTGGCATGAATTCACTCGATGGTTGGCACACCATTTTTGGGGATGGGCCTGTGCCAGGTGGTGATCATGCATAATTCGATGCACGGGGTGCTGTTCATGCATGACATGTAAGGCGATCTGGTCACCAGATCTGTTCTATTAAGACTACGTCTCCACCTCTTGCTATGGTATTTGACCCTGAGAAGTTGAGTGACCAGATTACCGGTGTGCAAAAACATGCTCTTGTGGGGCACTGGAATTTTACAGATAAAAGTGACCTTGATATGCGTTCCCAGATTGCGCAGAAGTGGAAGTGCACATTGGGTTATATGCCAACGGTGGTGAGGTTGATGCGGGGATGGTATAGTTCCGATTTTCTGAGTCAGGAAGATCTAAGGAAGATCAAGTATATCCCATGGAATGATGGGTGCAGTTTCTTGGAACTTCATTCCTAGTTTATCGGGTTCAATTCCCTAAATAATACCCCACAGAATAAATTAATTTGGGTGAAGTTGCTAGGATTTCCGATTGAACTTTAGATGAAGCAGACCATGGAGGATATTGGTAATGTGATTGGTAAATTCAAATATGTTGATTCTCGATGTTTAGGGGCACCAGAAAAATGGGTTGCTTTGATTTTAATTTAAAAAGAATACCTGGGGGCTTCGTGGATCATATAGGCCTGCATTTGGGGGAGACAAACCTCACTCAGAGGTTGGAGTACTGGGGTGTCCCGTTCCATTGTTCTTTTTATCATCATACGGGGCATATTGTGGCAAATTGTCCCCGACGCAGGGGGACGTAATCAAGGGCGGAACAATATGGAGGTGCCGAACAAGTTCCATTCGACGGCTACACATTTCCGAAGCCATCAAACACGTCGACAATCGTACTTTACATGGAACTCACACTCTGCAAAATTTTGTTCACGGAACTTCTCGTGATGGCACTTCTCCTGTCAATATCCCGTCATCCCCTCTCTCTTCTGAGAAATCTGATCCATATGCTATTCGCTGCCCAGTTCCACCTATTCGTACTAAATCCCTGGTTTACACATCTCCTGGTCATGTCACTCCTAAGTTTTATCCAGCACATGGTGTCCCGTACACCTCATTATTTACCTATATTCCTCCCCTCCCCCCGCGTGCTCCTAAAACTCAGGGCCCTCGAAGTAGTAGTAGCCCTTTTATCACTCCACAGACATAGCCTACCAACTCTATGTGTAGCAACCTGGAATCATTACTTAACCGAAAAACCCCAAACCTGTGGTCTCTTCATATTCATAAGCTAGATAGCCTACCTTCTCCTCATATCAATTCCACCTTGGCGGGGAATATTACTATCTGGCGTAGCGGCAACTGTGGAAGCTGCCATTTTAGGGGCTGTGCGAGACTGAATACTTCACATTTCCCTATTGATAATTTACGCATTGATGTTCCCAATGCTAATATCCCCGCTACACAGGCCCTTGGAGCATGGATGCCTACATGGGATGTGTCATGACTGCTATACTGTCACTTAACATCAGGGGTTTAGGAACACCCTCAAAGTTCCTGGTGCACAAGAAATTATTTCACTCTTTACATCCTTGTATTATTTTATTATAAGAAACCATGCATTTGGTTTCTAATGTTGTCGTATATTTCCGGAAAATGTTCCCTCATTGGTACATTTCTACTACAACTGTTGCTGGATTATCTAGTGGACTTGTGGTTTTATGGGATCCGCTCTGGGTTCAGGAAACTGCTTTTTCTTGCTCGGTTGGTATTTAGATTGAGGCTTATTTTCGTGGGCAATCGATTGCATTCACATCTTGAACCTATATGGTCCATATAGGAACAAGACGACATTTTGGTAGGAGCTGTTTGATTCTGGTATCATGGATCTCGCTTCTTTGATTGTTGTTGGGGATTTTAACTGTACTGTGGGATTGGATGAAATATGGGGGAGGACTGGAAGGGTGGATCCAATTGGGGGAATGATCCGGGAAGCAACCATCGAACATAACTTCATTGATATATTTCCACAAATGGTCGTTCCTACCTGGGATAATGGTAGGAAAGGGGAGGCATATATAGTGAATAGGCTGGACAGATTTTTATTGCATGGGACTTTAATGGATCACCTCGGCAATGTATATTCAGATGTGATAGGTAACTTTCTATCTCATCATCGCCCTATTGTTCTATATTGGCGGGTGAGGTTTCATAGATATGGTATACCATTTAAATTCAATTGTACTTGGCTTGTGGATCATGACTTTAATGATTTTGTTAGCTCGATATGGGCTCGACCTCTCACATCGGGGCTTCTCCCTATGGAACTTATTTTGGCTAATCTGGATGTCCTCCGACGGAATGTAAAAAAAATGGCAAAGACAAAAGGTACTCAATGAGTAGAAGGATCTTAAGGATATTGAACTTGAACTGGAATCACTTCTGCCTCAGATGTCCTCGCATTCACTTCATGATGATATCAAGACTCGTATACATGCACTAGAAAATAAAAATAAAAAAAGGATATTTTATCTACTATTAAAGCTACTTGGCACTTGAAGAGTCGGGCAATCTGGATTAAGGAAGGCGATAGTATTACTAAATTTTTTCATAGATATGTGAATCATCGACGCAATATCAATTCTATTTGGGAGATATATGATGTGGAGGGCAAGCATTTTCAGACACAAGATGACATTAGCAGTGTTGTTGTTGAGCACTTTCAAAACACATATTCTGGTAAAGGAGCAGCTGACAAGGGTGATATGTTATGGGCTGTTGAACTTTATCCAACTATGTTTGAAGCCGAGGACAACGAAAATTTTTCAAAGAGGTCACTGAAGATGAAATACTGGATGTATTAAAATATTTTAAGCGGGATAAAAGCCCCGGCCCAAATGCGTGGTCGGTTGAGATTTTCATTCACTTTTTTGAAATATTTAAAAATTACCTTTGGAATATGGTGGAGTCAAGAATCAGGGGGTTATTTATCCACGCATAAATTCAACCTATATAGCTATTATCCCTAAGAAAACTCCATCCTTGACATTTAATGATTTCAGGCCATATCTCTTTGTAATCTTATTTATAATATTATCTCTAAAATTATTATTGTCGGAATGTGGAGTACTTTGTCAAAGTTTATAACACCTGAACAATTTGGTTTTCTACCAGATTGATAAATGCATGACGTTGTGGCCATTGCACAAGAGTGTATGCGTTCTATTCACACTAAGCATATAAATGCTGGTATTATAAAAGTGGACCTGCAAAAAGTGTACGATTTTGTTGATTGGGCATATTTGAGAATGGTACTATTCAAAATTGGTTTACTTCCTCAATTTGTGAATTGGGTCATGGCTTGTGTCTTGAACATAAACTATGCAGTTATTATAAATGGACTTCCTACCCATTTATTCCAGGCTGGCCAAGGTCTGCGACAGGGTTGTTCTTTATCTCCCCTCTTGTTTATATTAGCTATGGATGGATTGAGCTTACGGATCAAAAAAGCAGTGGCGGATGAACACATTTAGGCTCTGGAAATGGGTTTTAATAACAAAATTTCTCACAGTTTTTTTTGTAGATGATGTACTTGTTATGGCAATGTTAAATCGTTTTACTTGGTTGCATCTTTTCCATATATTTAACAAATTTGCTACCGCAACTAGACCGAAAATGAACCTGCATAAATCTATTATATATCATGATGCTAGGGACACGGAGGTTATTGAATATATCAAGAATTTATTTGACATAAAAGTGGATCTAATGTCACCTGGTATGCAATATCTTGGATACCGTATTAAACCAAATTGCTACAGGAATATTGATTGGCAATGGATGATTGATTCTTCAAGCGGGTTCCTGGATGGGAGTTTCGTTGTCTTTCTTTGGGGGTGTGTGATTCTCACACAAGCTGTGCTTGCTTAACTTGGCATCTTCTGGGCTCATTTATATGAGATCCCAAAGGCAATAATTACAAGTATCAATCGTATCATTGCTAAGTTTATTTGGTCTGGTTGTAATGGAATCCATAAAATTCACTTAACCAAATTTACGCATATTGCACGGCCAAGAAACAAGGGGGGATGGGTTATTATGAATTTGAATACCTTTGGTATCTCACTGCTGGTGAAATCACTCTGGCATGCCATTTTCGGCTCTAGCATATGGAGTAAGGTGATCAAACATAAGTATATGAAAAACTAGGAATTCATATATTCATTCCAGAGTCACAGCGTTGGATCAACAAGTGGATTGGCCCTCTGGAATAGTATGAATAAGGTGTCATATTTCCTCCTATAGCATCTGCTATGTAATATGGGATCAGGACATTCCATTATAATTGGGTTGGATAAGATAGAGGGTGCTGGTTGGGACTATAGTTTCTCTGACAACTTACTGATTTTTCTTCATGATCATGGAATATTTTTATGGAACCAATTATAGTTTCTCTGACAACTTACTGATTTTTCTTCATGATCATGGAATATTTTTATGGAACCAATTGATTGGTACTTGGAGGGATCGATATCCCATATGGAAAACTTCAATAGAACTGGGGATGATTGATAATTTGGCAAATGAATGGAATCAAGTATGTGCGGCCTATAAAGTCCTGGGAATGTGTCAGGAGGAACATCGTGATAAAATGGTATGGGCAGGGAAAATGAAGGATGGAAACATAAGTGTTGTTGATGTATATGCAACTCTATGTGGTGGTGATGTTAACAAATTGGAGGACTACTCTTATTTCCCTATGGAGTAACCATATTCCAATTAAAATCATCTACTTTGCATGGCTAGTATACCATAGTAAGAATCTTACCTGGGAGAATGTGCAAAAGTGGCATTGGCATGGCCCCAGTATTTGTGCAATCCAACCACGAAGGATAACATGCATATGTTTCTCAAATGCCATAAGGTGACTTAGGTATGGCGTAAACTAGCAAATCATTTTGGTTTCCCATATCTAACTCGTCTGAACATTGCAAATTTTATGGAATGGTGGTGCAAGCAAAAACCAATTTGGCTTGCCATCCCATTATTTCTTTTCTGGACTATTTGGAAATGGAGAATACATACATTTTTGAGAATTGGTCTGAGGTATGATACATGAGAAAATCATCTCATTATATGCTCTATATCCCACACATGAAAGCATTCCAAAAGGTATTGCAAATAGGAGCAACTCCGTCACATGGATCTCCCCTGCTTACTTTGATGGTGTGGAGCAAAATAGCATATGTGGTTGCCAATTTTTTATTTTCATCACAAGGGATATACAATATAAGGCCCATTGGAATGTTGGTCTAGGAACAAACAATAAGGCTAAGGCTATGGAATTTTGGGGTATTGTGGCTTATTAAATTACTTGATATCCGGGTGATACATATATATGGGGAATCAAATATAATTCTAGAACATGTCAAAGGAAAGGCACAGATTAAACAACAAGAATTGCAAGGCTGGTTAAAGAGAATTGAAGGACTATGGATCCAACTGGGGCAGCCCTCAATCTGTCGTATTGGTAGAGTACACAACCAGAGTGGTAAAGTACACAACCAGACTCCTACTGATGAGCTATCTAAAAAAGGCCTACTTGGTAGCTTGGGAGAAGTGCAGATGGACATTATAATGGAAGACAAGAGGATTGGCACAGTGGAGTACACATGTCCTCCATAATGCTATAATGGTATATAAGTCTTTTTTGGGATAACAATTTTTGTTTTTTGTATGCAACAAAGATCTACATCAGCTCGAAGCTTATAACATTATAATTATTTCCTAGAATGGGTTAAATGATTTTAATACCATTTTACAAAGCTTATAACATTATAATTATTTCCTAGAACAGGTTAAATGGTTTTAATACCATTTTACAGTGGATGCTATTGGTTCTGAATTATCTCTTTCAACTGTTATTTCCTACATGTAGCACTTATCAATTTTCCCTATATTGACTAATTATGTTTTTTATATATGGAACTGGTTCTACTTTCTCACAGGAATATTGGTATAATTTTTATGCAGAATATATATATATATAGCCTACAGATAATATATATTTATATTGACTAATTATGTTTTTTATATATGGAACTGGTTCTACTTTCTCACAGGAATATTGGTATAATTTTTATGCAGAATATATATATATATAGCCTACAGATTAATATATATTTAGCTTTTTTCATGCTGAGAAAATAAAAAGGATCCCTCATTTATTTCCTTTGGATTTGAGATTTGACCCTTTAATCAAATGGGGGTTTCTTCCCCTCTAGGTTCATAACATACTTTTGTTTAACTTGTTACAAGAATTTGATCTTTTGTCTTCGAGAGCACCCCAAACGGATTGCTCGCTTTACTGTGTGTTTAATTTAATCCGATCGTCTAACCCAGGCCCCCTTAAGAGATTAATGTAACCATCTGGTTGTTTGACACTTGATATATTTTCACTCCGTTAGGGTTTAAATTTTGACAATTGTAATTTACAAATTATTAGAAATTAATGTTTTGTGAGGATAGTTTCATCCTTATCTCTCTTGCATTTGTGTCGTCTATCTGGTTCGCATGTAATACAGTGAATTTAGATATACATATATCATCTCTTTACACTTATGTTTAATTTCTGTATGATTTAATTGTATTGACTCTTAGACGTAGGACCTATCTTCTCTCCGCTATCAAATTTTATGTAATACTGTGCCTCAAGTGTAATGGAACCAATATACACTCACTGTGTATATATTAATAGAACAATTGTTGTGCTCGGTACATTTTTTGAACTTACATCTTCAGGCATTCAACTTCAAAAGTATTAGAATCCGATAATTATTTCTTTTGTTTTTAAATTACAATGAACCAATTACCCTAATTACTTTTCTTGTGATTAAATACTAAAGTGTATAGTTTCCAAGCATGGTTTGTTTTCCTTCAAATACAGACTTCTTGGCTCGTAAGTCTATATACATAAATTCTTCCAACTAGTTTTATGTTTTATACTACATTCAAAATTCGTTTTCAGTTATTGATTTTTCGTCAGTTTTTCTCCAGTTTTATACTACATTCAAAATTCGTTTTCAGTTATTGATCTTTCCTCTGTTCTTTTTCCAGTTTCTTGTTCAAAACCTTATAAATACTATAACTTTCCTATGTTCTTTTTCCAGTTTCTTGTTCAATACCTTATAAATACTATTACCCACTATTATTATAGTTCTAGTGTTAGGTGGGACTTTATAAATACTATTGCCCACTGTTATTATAGTGCCAGTGTTTTGATTCTTCCGAGACCTCGCATACACAATTGGGAACACATTGTACTAATTATATAGAACAAAAACTGTCTAAAGGCAGCTCTTGCTTGATAACCAAAACTAACCCTAGTTCATACAGCTCATCAATAAATCATTATCATGTTAACACAATTACCTTTTACAATTTTGTACCAATATTCTCATTACTAATACAATTTCACTAATATCTAATATCTAATTTCATTAGTGATACAATTTCCAGATAATATCTAATGGCAATTAGTTTACAGTTTTTGGGCTATTGTTTCACTAGTTTAGGCTAAACTGCCTACTGTTTAACTAGTTTAGTCTAAACTAACCCAATTCATTACTTGAATCATTTAATAAAAATAGAATGTAGCCTACATTCATACCCAAAGATTTATAGAAAAGATATATATTTCAATAGGTTCACTCCCATTCAAACAAGAAATAATTATCACAAGTAACACGTCAATACTTATAGTTTTTTAGCTATCTTACCAGCCACAAATCACCAAGAAAGAGAGTATTCCACCTAAGCTAGACAACAATAATTATCACAAGTAATAGGGCAATACTTGTAGTTTCTTAGTTATCTCAAGGGCCACAAATCACCAAGAAAGGGAGTGCTCCACCTAAACTACACAACAGGACTCACAAGACTTCCCATGAGCCAATGCTTCCCAGAGCAGTTGTTTAACAATGAACTAACAAGGTCTTCCCAAAGACATCAAGACTTTACCAGTTCATCCAAGGACTCAGAAGCACAAATCTATCTTATGGATTCCACTGGCCACCCACCAACTTAAGAATTCCCTATCTGTCAATTCCCTATCTGGCATTTCCTATCTGGCATGGTCCTCCCAACTTTCCACAAAGTTTTCTTTCAAGTTCCAAAACTTAAAGCTTCAACTCCTCTGTTGGACCTCCTCCAAAGAGGTACCAAGTCTCTAAGGTTTCTTTAACTTCCCACAAAGTTTTCTTTCAAGTTCCAAAACTTAAAGCTTCAACTCCTCTCTTGGACCTCCTCCAAAAAGGTACCAAGTCTCTAAGGTTTTTTTAGGTTTTCTTCTCTCTCCCTCTTGGCTCCCTTGTCCCAAGTGAGATTATTTATCTATGGGGAGAAGAATAATTGTTTGAATAACTGTCTTCTGACGGTCTAATGAATGAAACTCTCTTTCACAAATTTTTTCCCATAATTTGTGATGGGGTATACTTGTATTATTTATTCAAATAAATAAAATAACATTTATATTTTGCCATGCACCCTAGGCCTTTACCTCACCCGCTGTTTTACTAAATCATTGGTTGTACCAAAAACAAAACAATTACAACTTTAGCTAAGGGTGTTCCAAAATTACTAATAAATAAAGTATCTTGATTAATACTAATCTTTTAAATTCACATAAAAAATAATATCCTTAATAAATATATTATATTATCAATTAAAAATATTTTTTTTTAATTTTTGACAACCATTTTAAATCTTTTGCACATAGACTTTATTATATTATCAATTAAAATTAATTACTTTTGAATTTTTGACAACTATTTTATATTTTTTGGAGGTGACTTTATTATATTATCAATTAAAAATAATTTGTTTAGAATTTTTGATAACTATTTTAAATCTTTTGCACATAGTCATGTTACATATATGTAGAGAATTATTGTTTTACTCTATTTTTCTATCAAATTAAACATAATTTATTTTTATAAAATTTATATAAAAATAGTGTTAAAATATTTATAAATAAATTGTATTAAAAAATTACAATTTAATTAGGAATTTCTAATTTTGAAAAAAATTCAATGCTGAAGAGAACATTTACATTTTTATCAAATAAATTACATGGGGAACACAAATAGTACATAGTATAATGTGGAAAACTATAATTCATACACCTAATTAATATTATATAAAAGTAATTTCTTAATTTATTAGTTTTTAATTAAATTTCAAACTTTTTAAAATCTAATGAAATTGCGATCATAATTGAAAAATAAATAAAAATTATATAATTTTAAATGGTTGTAAATTATTTTAAACTTTTTAAAATCTAATGAAATTGCGATCATAATTGAAAAATAAATAAAAATTATATAATTTTAAATGGTTGTAAATTATTTTATTTGATGAAGTTGTGATCATAATTATTCAATAGTTTTAAAGATGTTAAATAAAAATTATATATTTTTAAACTAATATGGAAAACTATAACTCATACACTTAATTAATATTATATTTTTTATAATAATTTATTAATTTTTAATCAAATTTAAAACTTTTTATTATACTATACTTTATTTTTTAAATAAAAATTATATATTTTTAAAGTGATTTAAAGTGCTTTAAATTATTTTATTTGATGAAATTGTGATCATAATTATTCAATAGTTTTAAAGATGTTAGAAAAAAATTATATATTTTTAAATTATTTTATTTGATGAAGTTGTGATCCTAATTATTCAATAGTTTTAAAAATTGTTGAATTTAAGTTTCTCTATTCTATATCAATTTTAATGAGAAGTTTTTTCGGTGGAAATCACATTATAATATTTTTGTCGATGCTTTTCGAACCAATGAGGTTCATCATCAGGATAAGTTGAAGAACCAGATCATGATAACGTGGCACACTTCCATCATCGGAAATTTAGGGAAGTCGTAGAAATCGAAAGAAGGTTGAGCAACCTCAATAGGGATGAAAGCAAGAAATTTAGAAGTTGTTGGATCTCTAGGTTGAGCAACCTCAATAGGGATGAAAGCAAGAAATTTAGAAGTTGTTGGATCTCTGCCCTCTCCTCCTAGCCACTTCCTTGCTTTCCCCCCGTCCCCGACATGGGTTTCCTTGTTTCCCTCTTCTCACCTTGTTCTATCGTTGTCCTTTTTTCCCTTCTCGTCTCTCTATTTTTAGTTTCTTTCACTCCCTCTAGATGAATAATCCTTTTCTTTAACCTTATTATATGAAAAGATGAATCATGAACATTGCTTCTGTTCCTAAGCATTGATTTTAACCAGTAAATTCCCCTCCCCACCTTTTTTGCGAATTAGCCAACCCTATTCTTCTTTAAAGATTTTATAGATTTTGCTTCTTCTCAATACTTTTAGATTCCTTAATCTTAATTATTGGTCCTCTATTTATCTTATTAGGTTTGATAAGCCTCTAGGATATATATATATATATATATAATTTTTGTTTTTATTTTAGATAGGTATATTAATAGGTTAAGGTCTTGTGAGTTAATTCTTACAATTTTTTGTTTACGATAATATTATTACAAGAAATTAACTTGCATAATAACCAATTAACTATTTATTTATATATTTATATTTAATTTGGAAAGTATATATTTACATATTATTCCATATTATATTAATGATTTTAGGTTTTTGACATATGGCTATTTCATAATATACATATATATTTATTTAGTACTCCACATACATACATACATACATATAATTGATTTTTATTTTTACTTTAGATAGGTCTATTAATAGGTTAGGGTCTTGCGAGTTAACTCTTACAATTTCTATTTATGATATTAAAATTAAAAGAAACTAACTTGCATAATAACTAATTAACTATTTATTTCTATATTTATATTTAATTCGAAAGGTATACATTTAAATATTATTCCATATTATATTAATGATTTAATGTTTTTGATTTATAGCTATTTCATAATATACATATTTATTTAATTAGTATTCCATATTAGTAATTCTTAGGTTATTAATGATTAATGTTTGATTTAGTGGATACAATTTTTTTTGTTTTTTTTACAAAGTCGGTTGCTATATTAATCTCTGAAAAAAGGAAGGGAGTCAGGACTCCTGAAATACAATAGATGCCGAAGTAAGTCAGGATCGGAGGAGTTACAAAGCAGAAAGATCTCCTTAATCCTCCTTATTCTGGTTTTGAGACATTCTCGACAAGAGTAGATTCTTACAAATTGGAACAGCAAAAACTGACATTGGCAAATCATTTCTAATCTATATTAATGTGATTGTTATGTTGTGCTATGTATACGTCCGGCATTTCTTCACCTTCCATATGATTGGCACTTGAAGGACTTGCGATTTTGTTGTTGGGAATTTTCTTCATGTAATTCAGAACCGCAGTGGGCTCTTCTGCCTCGCTGCCTCTTATAGACCGATGATTGAGCTGCTGAAGAAGAGGAAGGATCCTGTGCTGGAAAAGCTCAATAGAAATGAAGAACTACCTATGAGTTCTAATGGATAAGGAGACAAACAGGTCAACTCGGCCACCAGAATACTGCGAGAGAGCAAACAAAGGATCTATAGAAAGGAAGGGCGCTGAGTAATAACATGGAGAACGGTGGGATGGACGAGGGTCGAACACGGGGAAAGAAGGGGAATCCGGAGGAAGGTAAAGGGTGACTTGGAGACTGCTCATAAAATTCAAAGAGTCGAGAGTGTGAATAGAGAAGGTAACGATATTACTTAATAGGAGCAGAGCTTTGAGGGAATCTGATCTGCGCCAAATCCTTTTACAAATAATGATTTTGTTGGATATCTAGGAAGACTGAGACCACTTCTTTCTGTCAGGAAAAACTGATTTGATGCAAGGTAAATAGAATCGGATCATGGCAAAGGTTGATGACTCTCCTTAGCGTTGCAACATAAAATGCCCATTGTCCTTTCGCAAGCCTTGTTGGCATGCCTGTCAGCATGCTTATTGAGATTGCGGAGGATGTGATGGTACTGCAGGTTGCCAAAAGTTTGGTTCAAGAGTTGACATCTCTGAATGACCTACTGGACGAGGATGTTGGGAGACTCTTTTTGATGAATCATAAGGCTAATAACAACCGAGGAATCTCCAAAAATCTTTGCTGTTCTTATCCCTAGTCTGCTGAGCTGCGTTAACCCCTGATAAAGAGCCAACGCTTCTACCCTGTTATTAGGTAAATTCCCAAGACCCCATTCGTAATAGAGAACGCATTCCCCATTAGCATTTAGGATCAAACCTCCTACTCCAGCTATTCCTGGATTTGACATAGATGCTCCGTCAAAGAACATGTAGTAGCTGTTGCAATTTTGTAACCAGTTAGCAAACTCCTCCTCTCTTAACCTGATTTTCCATGAATGGATTTCCTGACTGCACTGATCTTTTCCTGTATTGCCTTTCTGAATGTTGTTGTTTTTATCTAGGATGTAGCTAATGAAACTTCTTTCCTCAACACTATACTTTGTTACATCAATGTTACTTTGGGTTTTGACTGAAATGGTTTCGAGAGCAAGATTCTTTGCCTTATTACTTACAATTCTTGATGCCGAATTTTTATCCTTAAAGATTTTCCTGTTTCTTGCTAGCCAGATACTCCATAGCAAGGTGTAGGGGAAAGTATTCCATACTCTCTTCACTATGTTTCTCCTCTTATTTCCCCAAGGACAACTCTTTTTCTAGGCAAGAATCACTTCCCCTATCGATTGCTGGGCAGTCCATGGTAACTTATCAGTGAGGGATAATTTTTTCCAACAGTAAACAGCAAAGGAACAATCGACAAAAAGATGGTCCATAGTTTCTTCAGTGTCACAACAGTTGGGGCAGCGAGATGGACCGTTAATACCCCTCTTTTGCAGGTTCTCTGCTGTTAAGATTTTCCCTTTTAGAAGGTCCCATGTGAAGAATTTGATTTTAGGTAGCGCCTCTGATTTCCAAACGATTCTCTAGTGGTTCCATAATGTCATGGGGAAGGTGCTGTAGCAGATGTACTGGTGTGCTGCTTGGATAGAGTAATTCGATCCTCAGGGGTCCCAACGAAAGCCGTCCTTCTCATTCTTTTTTATGGGAGCTTTATTGTGGAGCAGAGACTGAAGAGCGGATAGACTAAAATTAAGATCACTGGGGATAGCAGGAAAGGACCATCCAATCCAGATATGAGACAGAGGATCCCATCTAGAAATTTGATCAAGATAAAAGATCCCCATGTTGTTGAGAAAAGTTAGAATAGGAATAGCTTCATCATGCCTGTTTATTGGCTGCTGCCCCAGGATTTTATCAGCCCCAATGCTTATGCTAGCTCCTCCCCTAGGAACTTTGGAAATATTCTGGGTCATGAAAAGGATAGCTTTTTTGCATAATCGCCAGATTTTTGAGGAGTCCCTATTGGGGATATCAGAGTCTAAAAGCTGCTGTCTGGGGAAATTCAAATATTTGGTTTCCAGAACCCATTTCCACCATGCAGGGGGGCTAGTGATGAGTCTCCAAACAATCTTCCCTCCAAAGGCAAGATTAGAAAAAGTGGGGGACCTAATACCGAGACCTCCTCTGTCCTATGCCTGAATGACTTGTTTCCAACTGACAAGGTTGAATTTCTTCTTGTCATTTTTTCCTCCTTGCCAAAGAAAAAGGCGGAGAACAACTTTCATTTTGTGGAGAAAGGAGGTTGGGGCTTGGAAAAGAGAAAAGCGATATAGGGGAAGAGAAGAGATGCCTGATTTAAGAAGGATGAGATGTTCTGCTGGGTTGAGCCACATTGAACCCCATTGTTGAACTTTCCTCTTCATCTTGTCAATGATATTGTCCCAAGTTCCTACCTTCAAAGGTCCTAGGCTCACTGGCATGCCCAGGTAAGAGAAATGAGTCCAATCTAAATTGCAAGAGACTCCAAAAATATTTGCAATGTTGTGAATGACCTGATTTGGAGCATTCCATCCATATGTACATCTTTTTTGTTGGTTGATCAAACCTCCAGAGTACCCCATGAATTGATCAAGAAGAATCTTGAACCTCCGTGCTATAGTGGTGGAGGCTCCTCCAATGAGCAAGGTATCGTCAGCGAACTGTGAGTGGTTGATATTCTTGGCTCCATTCCCGAATTTTATACCGGTGATGAGACCCACTCTTTTGTTGTGGTTCAGAGCTTGACTAAAGGATTCCGCCATGAGAATGAAAAGATAGGGAGAGAGGGGGCAGCCCTGTCTGAGACCCTAGGAGGATTGAAAGGCTTCACCTGATCTTCCATTAACTAGAGGGGAGATCAATGGCCCAGAGATGCAAGCAGTGATACGACTGATGAAGGGCGACTCAAACCCCATCTTCTTTAAAACAACAATAAGGAAGGAGTGCCTAACTCTATCAAAGGCGTTGGCCAAGTCAAGTTCGAGGATGAATCCTTTCTCCTTCCTAGAGAGACTCGAATGAATGGCTTCTTGGACAAGAAGAATAGAATCAGTAATTCGCCTGTTGGGCAAGAACCCTCCTTGGTTTTCAGAAATTAGAGAGGGGAGGAGGGGTTTGAGTCGAGATGCTAAGATTTTGGACAGGATTTTGTAGGAGGAATTGTAAAGGGATATGGGCCTAAACCGAGAGAAAGAAGTGGGTCGATTTTCTTTAGGGATGAGGGCAAGAAAGTGGCATTGGTGTAACCACCTATCTTACCCTTCTGCTGAATCCACTTGATCATCTTGATAAGATCCTTTTTTATTAAACCCCAGAACGCCTTGTAGAAACATATGGGGAATCCATCAGGCCCGGGAGCCTTATTAGGATTCAGAGTCCAAATCGCTCTTCTTATTTCCCCTTCTTCGATTTCTTTATTCAGGCTGTCATTCATATCCTTGGTGAGGCCTTTGGGTAAGTATTGAAGAAGGTCAGCATAATCCTCTTCACCTTTAGTTTCAGTTAACAGATCTCTGTAGTATTCAGTAGCATCGTTTCGAATGGCCTCTTGGGTGTTTTGTTGGTTGCCCTCATTATCCAAGATTGAACTAACATTATTCCTGAGTTTTCGAACTGTGGCCTGCTTATGAAAAAATGTTGTATTTTTATCTCCACCTTGGAGCCAGAGTTGCCTAGATTTTAGCCGCCATTTGGATTCTTCTTCCCTGTTTATGTGACTCAGCTGAGAATAGAGAACCCTTTCTTGCTCCATACTCTGCTGGGAGAGGCCATGTTCTTCTATCATTCTCTGGATATTCTCTAGATCGCTCTTAACTTTCTTTTTGGTCTCCTCGGGTTCCTTATAATTAACTCTTGCCCATTCTTTGATAGCCTGTTTGGCTTTTCTTTGTTTAGTTTCCCAAATGAAACCTAGTGATCCTTCTACATGCTGATTCCAAGTTCTCTGAACTATTTCTCTGACTGCTGGAACCCCATTCCAGAGGGGGCTGTATTTAAACGGAATGGGCCCAAGGGGACAATGAGTTTCCAACGTGAGGGTAATGGGATAATGATCAGAGGCTGATGAGGTGAGAAAGTTGGCATATCCCACGGAGAAGGAGGAAAGAAACAAAATGTTGATTAGAATCCTGTCCAGCCTTTCCATTATACTGCCAATGCCAAGTCTGTGGTTGCTCCAAGTGTACCTGGAGTTTTTAGGGGCAATGTCCACTAGATCGTGATCTTGAATGATAGCATCCAACTGGCCTCTGAAGGGATCTAGAGAAAAGCTGTCTCCTCGTTTCTTGTTGGCATGAAGGATGAGATTGAAGTCGCCTGCCACTATGATATTTAAGCTTAGCTCACCATCGATGCTGTCCTTAAGATCGCCCCAACAAATTTCTTTTTCTCTGTAGTGGTTGGGGGCGTACACATTATAGATAATTACAGTTTGGTTATTTGTTCTGTTGTCCAGCGCGGTTCTGATCCAATGCTGATGAAGGTTTACTGAAGCGCAGTTCCACTTGCTATGATCCCAGAGGGTGGCTATGCCTCCAGAAGCTCCTCTTGCATCACTGGCGCACCCTTTGTATTGTTTTTGCTGGTCTATAATGCCTCTCATTACTTGCTGATCTTGTTTTGTTTCCTGAATCAATAAGATTTATGGCTTTTCACTGTGGATTAAATCTCTGAGGGCGAAAATTTTGAAGGGGTGACCTAACCCCCTACTATTCCAAGACAGTATTTTCATCATTAGATATTTGGCATGCGGAGAGGTGCTCACCTCTCTTGTTCTTTGTAATTTTTCTCTTTTTATTGATGCCCCTGAATGAAATACTCTATTGGGGTTTGAGTTCCCATGGCTATATCTTTCTGAGTGTTCTCGTCCCTGTGTTGCTTAGCTAATTTTCTACCAGGTCCAGGTTTCTTAAAGGTATTGCTGGAAGTTCCATGTTCTTTAGTGCCGCTTCTGGTATGCCTGGAAAGAGAGGGTTCTATAAAAGCTTGCGATGAGATGTTCAGAGTGGGAGGGGGATCAGAGGGCTCGAAAAGGATCAAGGGGGGCTGAGGAGGATCCACGGAAGATGGATCAAGGGAAGACAAGACTAGAAAGGGATTAGAGGAAGAAGGGATCGGCAGATCTGGGGGGGTGGACAGATGAAGGAGGGGAGGAAGAGGAGGGTCGAGAAGTAGAGGGAGCTGGAGGATTTAATTCCAGGGGGGTTTAGATGATGGGGCAGACTTCTTATTTTTTACTGTTTCCCAATGGCCCTCTTGTTCACCGCTCTCTGCATCAATAAGTTTAGAACATCTATTGGCAAAGTGTCCATATTCGTGACATACCTTACATTTAAAGGGAATCTACTCGTAGTCCATCTACTAGATATGGCTCCATTCGTCCACTTTCAGTTTTATTGCTTCTAGAAGACCTTTGCGAAGATCCACTTCGACACAGATCCTTGCGCAGGCCTACATGTTATCTCTTGGTTCACTACGATCGATGTATTTTCCCACTGCGTTCCCGATGGCACGAACAGACTCATCTCCCCAGCAGTGGAGAGGGAGGCGAGGGAAACGGACCCAAACCAAAACAACGCTGGGGACATCTAGTTTAGGATCAAAGTCTGGAGTCCATTTGTTGAGGTAGAGGCTCCTGGAATCCATGAAATAGGGCCCATTTCTGAAGCTTAAGTCCTTATCCTCTTTGGATTCAAAGTGGAATGTGAAGTACCCTTTCCCACAGAACCTGATGGAGATTTTCCCTTGAATCTTGTCAGACCAGTTTCTTTCAACCCATCTTTACACAGTTCTAGGAGAAGGCCAGAGGCCTGTAAATTGTCCTATGAGACCTTTTTCAGCGAGAGACAAAGCTGCCATGTGAGGCAGGGCCAGAGGCAACTGAACTTCCTGGAGTACATCCAACTTCTTGACGAATCTTGAAAGAGCGGGCCTGGGGCGCTGCGGAGGTAGGGATTTCACCAAATCAGAGAAGGCGTGCTGAGTATCGACCCCCTCCAGAGGCTGATCCGAGGGGGCCATGGAAGGAGGCCAAAGCCCAGGCAACGCAGTCGGATCGCAAGGAGACGCAGAGGAGGGCTCGCTCGCGGCAATTTTTTTTCTACACCTTTAGTGGTTATAATTTTGGTAATAATATAATAGAAAATAACTTTAATAATAATTTACTAACCATTTATTTATTTGATTATAATTGGAGAAGAGGCCTAGTAATAACTAATTTATTTAATTTTTAAATACAAACATGACCTTTATTAAAATGTTGGTAATAAATATAACAATAATTTTGGTAATAATTATAATAATAATAACTTTTCCTCTCCCTCGGTCCAGTCGCCAGTCAAATTTAGCCGTTTCTGAATCTAATTACTCGGTCCAATATAGCCCTTTTCTAGTCAAATATAGCCTTTGGAAGATCTTATTCCCCTATTTAACCTCTAGCCATGTTCTGGTTCTTCAACTTGTCATGACAATGAACCACACTAGTTGGTTCAAAAGGCATCGACAAAACTATTATAATGTGATTTCCGCCCAAAAATGTTCTCACCCCAAGGACATGAAAGGTGTATATGTTATGTCGTGTTCCTTTGGGACCCCCTATATTGGTGAGACTAGTCATTCTATTAATCAAATGATTAATGAGCACTCGAGTGACATCAAACATGGGAGTACCTGGTCTTCCCCCTCGCAGAACACGCAGAAAAGACTAAGCATCACATATGTATTGAGGAGGCTTGTGTTATTTCCAAGGTTACACATTTTCATCACCGGAAATTTAGGGAAGCCATAGAAATTGAAAAAAGGCGGAGCAATCTTAATAGAGATGACGGCTGGAAAATTAGTAGTTGTTGGATCCCTGCACTTTCTTCCTAGCCATCGTTCCCTCGCCCCTCTCGCCCCTTGTGTTATCTTTTTCCCCCCTAGTCATCTGGATTGTTTTTCTAGTCTTCCCTTTCTTCCCTTTGGGTTTTTTCATTTAGTAATTTATGTATTAATTTTTACGCCTTAATTATTATATAAATGAATAAAATTTTGTTATTCATAAAACATTGATAATATGATTATAAGGTTTTATACCAAAAAAATAATCCTTGAGTAAAATAAATAAATAAATTATAAATTGAATTAACTAACTAATTGAAAATAGATATATTTTTTTCCATTGACTTTTATTTATATTCTAAATAAAATTTGTTTCTAATATAATTAAATTAAATTATGAATTAAGTCAAAGAACTAACTAACTAATTAGACTATTTAGTTATTACTCATTTATTCTTATTATTTAATATAATAATATTATTATATGTCTTTTTCTAGTCTTTGATGATTAAATAATAATAATAATAAGCCTATTAGTTAATTTGGTTAAATACAAACAATTTACAATTAATCCTAAATAGAAATAAAACTAACTTTCTAACAATTGAATTAACTAATTATATGTTCCTCTCCATTTCTCTTGGTCCCATCGGTTACCCAGTGTAATGTAGTGGTTTCCTAGTCAAATGTAGTCCTTCTAGGTTAAATGTAGCCATTAGATAACCTGATCTCTCTATTTATACTGCAACCATGATCTGGTTCTTCAACTTGTTCTGACGATGAAACCTGATCTTTGTTCTGACGATGAAACCTGATCTTTCTATTTATACTATAGCCATGATCTGGTTCTTCAACGATAATGAACCACACTTGTTGGTTTGAAAAGCCTCGACAAATTTATTGTAATATGATTTCTATGGAAAACTCTTCTCAACGGTGGTTTCCTAGTCAAATGTAGTCCTTCTAGGTTAAATGTAGCCATTAGATAACCTGATCTCTCTATTTATACGGCAACCATGATCTGGTTCTTCAACCTGTCCTCACGATGAAACCTGATCTCTCTATTTATACTGCAGTCTATTTATACTACAGCCATGATCTGGTTTTTCAACTTGTCCTAATGATGAACCACACTTGTTGGTTTGAAAAGCCTTGACAAATTTATTATAATATGATTTCCATGGAAAACTCTTCTCAACAAACTTGATATAAATCACAGAAACCTGAATTCAACAAAAATTATATATTTTTAAAATGTTTTAATTAGTACAAAATATAATATGGAAAAATAAAAATTATATATTTTTAAAGTGTTTTAAATTAGTACATAGTATAATGTAAGAAAGCATAACTCATACACCTAATTATTATTATATTTTTTATAATAGTTTTTTAATTTATTATTTTTTAATAAAATGTCAAACTTTTTAATATACTCAACTTTATTTTTTAAATAAAAATTATATTTTTTGAATTACTTTAAATTATTTTATTTGATGAAGTTGTGATCATAATTATTCAGTTTTAAAGATGTTAAATAAAAATTATATAATTTTAAATTATTTTATTTGATGAAGTTATGATGATAATTATTCAATAATTTTTAAAATGTTAAATAAAAATTATATGTTTTTAGAGTGTTTTAAATTATTTTATTTCATAAAGTTGTGATCATAATTAATTAAAGATGTTAAATAAAAATTATTTATTTTAAAGTGCTTTAAATTATTTTATTTCATTTTATTTGATGAAGTGGTGATCATAATTATTCAAAAGATGAAGTGATGATCATAATTATTCAATAGTTTTAAGTGTTTACTTTTCAAAATTATTTTAGATAAATTATATATTTTTAATATAATTTTTTTATCTTTTAATATTAATTTTAAATATTACTTAATATTAATGATATTAAATTTAAATTTTATTATATCAATGATATTATTATTTTATATCTATATATATATATATATATATGTATGGGGTCTTAAAACCATTTTAACCAATTTTAAAAATATTATATTATAAATTATATAAATTATCATCAGTTAGATGATCAAAGTCGATATTATATTATAATTTATATAAATTATAATAAGATAAATGATCAAAGTTGACTTTGATAAGTCTAGAAATGAAGGTTAAATATATTTTAATTCACTAAAATTTATGAAATAAGAAAGTGATCATCGCCATTTATTACCCATAAAATTAATTTTAATTAATAATTTAATTATATTTAGATATATCTTATATATTTATAAATATTTTAAATAAAAAATAAATAAATAAAATCTTTATTTTTATAAAATTAATTTTATAAACTTATTTTAAATATAAAATACCAACACAACACAATTACAGACTTGCAATTTCTATGTGAATTACATACTATTAACATAATTGCAATTTCTATGTTAAATATATACTAATTGACATATACTAATTCCAAAAGGAACAGTAAAAATATAAATATTAAATAATTTATCAAAAAATATTTTTTTATTTGTTTTTGTGAAATTTTTTAAGTTTTTAATTTGTTATCGTCCAATTTTTTATATTAACTTTTAATGTGTTATTAAATTCAAATTCATGCTAATAAATTCGTCCTGTATTATTTATTTTAACCATCACATTTCGTGTGTTTCCAAACCCTGCTTTTCACCTTTCAAACACACCTAACAATGAACATAAAGGGAGGCATCCTCTTAAAAATTTAAAAATAACGTTATCGCAAGAGTCCTTTCACATTTTATATCCTCAACTCTTGCGAAAGCTACTTGTACAAACAGCTAATTTTAATAGTCATTTGAGGCAAGCAACTGAACTCCCTTTGAAGATTAATGTGGCCGTCTGAGGGAAACAGAGATTCAGAGATCCATAGCCACAAGCCTAAAGATTAATGCGTTCGTCTGAGGGAAACATAAATCCATAGCCAGAAGGCCGTATGAGGGAAATAAAAATCTATACCCAGAAGTTCGATGGATCAAAATGACTGTTCAAAGAGCTGTCTGGCTGCATGTCAAGTTGCTGGAATCCGTTCATAGGATGGATAGATTCTTATCGAAACAGCCATAGATGTATACTTATTTAGATGAGGATTGCGGCTTCTATGCGCAGCGGGTGAACGTTCTATGTGCACTGGTTTCAGTGAACGGTACAGAGGTCAAGATAATTATAGAGATAGCAGTGAGGCAGCATAAGCCTCGCAACTGATGCATATCTAGTTGCGTCAAGGCAATTATGAAGGGAAACAAATAACCAAGGCAGTTATGAAGTGAAACAAATAACCAATCGCATTCCTGGGTGGCCAGATCTGTGCATAAGCTTTGCCTTTATGCTATTGAATGTATAGAAGATCCCACCTAAGGCCACATACTAGCACGCCGCAGTCTCTCAGGCAGTATCTTATACGTACTATCCCCACTAGCTCATACTTATGAATAGTTCCTTGCCACGGAAACAAAGATCCAGAGCGACAAGCCTGAGGAAGGTCACCCAGCCTCTGGAAGGGTTTGAGATTATGCCAAAGAAATTTCTACGAAGCCATGGAAGAATCAGAGAGAGCCACTGTTTTCTTGCCGGATTTAAAGGACCTTAAAGGAGTACTGCGCAGCAACCACAGGAGAGCACAGAAAGCCTCTATTTTCTCGCCCGATTTAAAGGACCTTAAAGGATTATTGCCCAGCACCTACAGAATCGATGGCTTCTTTCCCGAAGGCGCGAGAAATGGTGCACAAACCAAAAAAGGGCTTCATCCGTGCTTGAGATCGGCAGGAGGTCCGGTAGCTTTACTGGAAAATCGGCGTAATTGAACGAAAATGGAATCTCGATCTTCAGAATAGAGAACATGAGAGAAAGCAGAGAAGCTGTCGAAGTTAAGAAAACATAAGTGGGTATGCAGAGTTTCTCTGTCACATCGAACATGGTGGTGCAGAAAAGATCAGTGATGAAAGCAGAGACGGGCTAGGCAGAGTTCATAACTATATTGATGCTATTTTTGATTTGTCCATAATCTTAGTTAATAGAGTTTCGATTTTCATGTGTTCTGCGTCTTCGATCTCCACCTCGTCTTGCAGCAGCATTGATGATACTTTTTGATTTGTCCATAATCTTAGTTAATCGAGTTTCGATTTTCACGTGTTCTGCCTCTTCTCGCAGCAGTGTTGATACTCCTTTTTGATTTACCGAAGTCATCCTTTGTTGGAATTATGTATATAGTTTTTATAAAGATGAATGCAATGCTATATAGAGAGGGGAGGGTGTCTGTTGTAGTGTTTATTTAATATATATAATGTTTATTTTGTGGTGAATTTATTTTAAATTATTAATTAGAAATAAATTTGAATTTATTATATTTCAATGATACAGATTATGTGTTTTTTCTTAAAGGGTTAAAGGGTTAGGGGTTCAAAACTAAAAAGATAGAGTATAAAAAGATAGAGTATGTATGTTTTTTAGACTTTACAGTATGTATGTTTTTGTAGATTTTAGTATTCAAATCATTTTGTAGAATTAGATTCTTTGTTGTACAAACCAGGGAATACTAAATCATTTTGTAGAATTCATTATGTGTTTTTTCTTAAAAGGTTAAAGGGTTAGGGGTTCAAAACTAAAAAGATAGAGTATAAAAAGATAGAGTATGTATGTTTTTTAGACTTTAGAGTATGTATGTTTTTTTAGACTTTAGTATTCAAATCATTTTGTAGAATTAGATTCTTTGTTGTACAAACCAGGGAATACTAAATCATTTTTGTAGAATTAGATTTTTTGTTGTACAAACCAGGGAAAGTCCTGTCATATTTTCAATACCATTTATTTTTCTAAATTTATAGTAAAAAAGTAAAGAACAATTTAATTTAATTTAATACTAACATAAATAAATTTATAACATACATTTGACACTAACATAAATAAATTTATAACATACATTTGATGTTAGATGTGATTGGTCAGAATGATCAATGCAAATAAATAACTACTCCACCCACTTTCTTTTGCTTAAGCACTCAACAATAATATCTAATGATTGAATCCAGTTCAACTCAAACTAATATTATATCTCGATCTCACCTTTAAATGATGAATCGTCCAAATCCATTTTTATTAACGAGTTTGGAAGATAAGAGTAAGGTGGGTCTCCAAACCACATTTTGATAGCCCAATATAATTATTTTAGAAGTAGCTAACACCTATCTACAACATGATGCAAGCTTGATCTATAACAAACTGACCAAGGGTAAGAAGCATTGTCCTTCACAAGCATTGTCCTTCACAAAGTCCTCGAATTACAGGTTCCTGAAGTTATTATTTCCCCATGCATAGCCCTTAAGGTCTTTGAAAGCATCAAAGAACTACGAGGGAATGACCTCAAAGGTTACCAAGAATTACCAAGAAGAAATAACTTTCCTTGATGACTTAGGTTCCCTCCTCGCCTGTTTTTCAGCGATGCATTTTATGGTTCAAGGATGCTCAACCCTTGTGATATTTTGTTGCTAATGCTTCTAGTCATTGTTGAAACTTGTGAGTTTTGGTTAACTATTTGTAAGTATTATTTGTTGGTATCGTAAAGAAGCAAGTCCAATTATATACAAACCATTCCATTTTGGGATTTTCCTTGGTGGAATTTCAATGGGATTTTCGCTTAATTTTTTTCTTAATTGGGCATCAATTCCTTAACAATCTCAACAACTGATTTAGGTAAGCATTTTTTTCATTATTATTTTGGGTTGGGAGTGAATACTTTGCTCTATTTATTCGTCTTTCTTCATGATCCATCGGTAATGTTTTCCTTTGGACTATTGTTCAAGGTTGTTCAAACTCATAAGGTCAGCCTAGTATAGAATTATTATGCGTTTTATCTTAGAGGCCCTCTACATTGATTCATGATTTATGAGTGACATTGTTTTGATCACAGTTATTTTTGGTAACTTTCTGAAGCTCATTTTAATGATTCAATATCTCAAATTTTAAATCTCAAGTTTTATTTTAGGATTATAATGGATAAAAAATGAAAATCCAAGATAAACCCATTTTATGAATGCTTAAATTTACTTGAAATAAAACTTACCATAAATAGATTTGCATTGAATAAATAATTAAGCTCCTAGTTACTTTATTAATATATAATATTTTGAAACATATTATTAACTTTTCTTAACCTTATACTTTTTAAATATATAATATTTGGAACTAATTCTTAGCCCTATAACCTTATTATTATTTAACATTATAATTAATTGAAATATATAAACTCTTAACAACTATTTTTAATAATTTTTATAACTCATTCTTAACTCCTAATTAATTTGTAAATGAAAGTATTTCGGATTAATCACATCATTAGGATTGGGTCCACGTTTCAAACCAGCGAATGTGGTTCATCCTCAGGACAAGGTGAAAAAATCATACAATCTTTGAGAAAGCCCAGAGTCAACAATTGGAAAAAACTAGCCATTGAGAACTATCCATTGGAGATTAGGTAAAACCAGATTCAAAAAATGGAAATATTTGATATTCTAATTTTAGTTATAAGTTATTTAATATTATAATTTTAGTTATGAATTATTTTAGTTATGGTAAATTAGTAATAATAGTACTACATTGTTGAGATAAAATAAGTTATTTAATAAAAAGGAAGGGCGATTAAGTAATAATATGATAAAAATAGTTGTCATATATTAAATTACTAATCAGGTTATTATGCTTCAAGGGATGAGAATTATTTAATATAAATTTTATTAATAAATAGGTAAATATTTATTATTTATTATTATAAATTTGGTTGTAAATTAGTATTGTAAAGAATACTCATCATTAATAAGATGGTTAAGAATAAACTCTAAATATTACAAGTGATAGTTATAAGGAAATTATAAGAATATTAATTACTAGAGAGGTATAGATCTAAATAATTATATACTATAAAGAAAAAGGTAAAGAGGATTTATGATAATGAAGAAATGATAGTTAAGAGAGAGATCCAAATTACTATATGCTAAGAGCTTAAATTGACAGCATATAATAATTTGGATCTCTCTCTTAACTCTCATTTCTTCATTATCATAAATCCTCTTTACCTTTTTCTTTATAGTATATAATTATTTAGATCTATACGTCTCTAGTAATTAATATTCTTATAATTTCCTTATAACTATAGCTTGTAAGATTTAGAGTTTATTAATGAGAGTATTCTTTACAATACTAATTTACAACCAAATTTATAATGATAAATAATAAACATTTACCTATTTATTAATAAATTTTATATTAAATAATTCCCATCCCTTGAAGCATAATACCCTCATTAGTAATTTAATATATAACAATTATTTTTATCGTATTATTACTTAATCGCCCTTCCTTTTTATTAAATAACTTATTCTATCTTGACAATTTAGTACTATTATTACTAATTTACCATAACTAAAATAATTCATAACTAAAATTATAATATTAAATAACTTATAACTAAAATTAGAATATCAAATATTTCCATTTTTTGAATCTCGTTTTCTCTCAACAACTGGTTTTTTCCAATTGCTAACCCTTGGCTATGATGCATCCCTACTATTTATTCTCAGAGATTATATGATATTTATCTACAACATGGATAACAAAAGTCTCAGATCTAACATAATAATATTCATTAATAGTCCAAAGATCATATAATTGAACATTATTTTGATTTTAAAATATGGATAACTAGTTCAATATTAATTATTGGGATTTTCCTTTCATATTAAAATTCATTATTTTAAATTTGTAACATGGAGTACAAATTATTAGGAATTTTTCATATTTGCACCATGTTACATGGAACATTAATACCTTCTTACTTTAGTATATAAATAAATTTATGCCAATTAATCTATATTTTTATATTTCTTATTTTATTGATTGAATATAGGTATAAATAATTCAGAAATGTCACTTCTTGGTCGTCATGAAATAGATAAAAAAAACTTTTCCTTGCTAAGGCATTTGGGATCCTTCAATCCTTTAATGAGTCATGCAATTACAAAACTAAAGTATATGATCATCCTTTTAAAGACCATGAATTAGATAATACAAAATTTCTAGAAGAGTAATCGATATCCAAGAGGCCCAAAACAGAAAAACTCTAATTGGAAGACACTATTTCCATGGGCTTATGCCCTAAAATATCATAATGGTGTTGAAAAGATAAAATGTTTATAGTGTGTAAAAAATTTAAGCAAAACTTTATTTGCTAAAGATGGCATGTAACACGAGAGGCTCATAAATTTACTTTGCAATTTTTAAAGGGGGTAGCAAATGTATTACTATTCCAGTTACTAAACATGTAGACCTAATGGTGGATGCTGAGAAAGAGAGAATTATAATATAACTTATAGAAAACATGTATTTTGTTTCCATATATAATTTAACTTTGGAATTATATAAACTAATTTGTAGTTTGAATAGGTATTAAAAAAACTCCTCATGTGCCTCTACCAGCTTATTACTCAACATATTCAAATACAACAATTGGAAAAGAGTTTCTACAAGTTAATAAGGAAATATTTTAGAAAAATAAAATATTTTCAAAATCCCTTGTTACCTATTTTAAATTGATGAAAGCACTGATCATACTAATGAAGTAACATCCAATATGCCCAAAAAGAAATCAAGTTCTAATGGAAGATAATATTTCCATGGGAGTATGTCTTAACAAATTGTAATGGTGTTCAAAGGATAAAATGTTCAGGGTGTGTAGAAAAGTTTTTTGGAAACTCGATTTACTAAAAATCAATTATAACGCTTCAAGTCAATGGTTAATTCAATGGTGTAAACTTTCATAAAATAGTAGAGGATCATAAAAAAAAAATTGCAAGCCTTATAGGAGAAAAATAAAAGAAAAATCTTCCAATTACTAAACATATAGAGCTAATGGTTGGTGTTGAGAAAGAGAGAATTATTTAAGTATCGAAAACATGTATTTTGTTACCATACATGATTTACCTTTAGAAGTATATAAGTCAATCTATGATTTGAATATTTATAAGAACACTCCTCACATACCTTTAACATATTAATAGTCAACATGTACAACTACAACAACTGGAAAAAACTTTTATAAGTTGCTAAGGAGGTATATTAGAAAAAATTAAAAGATGAGATTTTCAAAAGCCTCTTTTACTTATGAAAGAACTAATTAGACTATGGTACAAAAATTCAATGTTCAATATGTTGCAAAATTCATACACTTGCTTCAAATTAGGGATGGAGAATCACACTATTTTTATGATGTTGTGACATTTCTTTTAGAAAAAATGGATCTATCCTTCATAAAGTTAGTTGTTTTTAGATATGATGGAGATTCATCCATGTGGGGTATTTGTAAGGTTTATATACTAAGCTTTATTGGCATGCCCTACATTTATTGGATAACTATTTCATATCTCATCGTGAAGCATTAACAACAACTGATGCTTAGTCTTATTTTGTAGAGTGGCATGCTATTGATATATTTGCAAATAAGGTTTATTTATGGCTAATCTACTAAAATATATGAAAAATTGAAAGATCTAATGGAGTCATTTCGAATCACAAGGATAAAAGTGTTACAAATTTGTCATATTAGATGGCCTTCTAGAGGAAAGCCATGGAAAGAGTTAATAAGCTCATGCATACTCTGTGAAGAGACTATGAGTTAGGGGAAAAAATGTATAAGGTCACCACAATATTTCAAGTTCAATAAATGCATCCATTTATTTGTATATGTGCTTATTGAGTTAAATAAGATGAATCAAAAGCTCCAAGTAGGAACTTGTTGGCATTACATATATTGGAACTACTTTGGATGTTACTATTAGTTTGCTTCATAAGTTATTTTCTAAGAACCGTAATTGGGGAAATTGCAATGCACATATAATCCTTTTATTGAGTTTATAGATTGCAAAAATGTGGTACATTCACATGCATTGAGATTTGAGAGTGAGTCAAAGTAACAAAGATTAGGGAACTACACTATGTTTGGAAAAGAAATTGTAATAAATGTGATTGAATCTCTAATTGCAAGGTCATAGCTAAGTTACCTTTTTTATAAAAAATGTAGTCCTAGTATTTATTATTAGGATATGAATTCTAGATACTCTCAAACAAGAATATGGCTAATATGTTCATGTGAGAAATTTAGTGGTGGCACTTACCAATTGTGGATAACATTATTTTTTGGGTGAAATGGATGAATTTATTTGTACTGTGTATAAATCATACCCACAAAAACATATTTTTGGAGAATGGGATCTATGTGGAGGTGAATATGAATTGTTTGAAAATTTTCCATGTTTGATGCAATTATGGCAAACTATTCATGTTATTCTATCTAGTACACCAATAAGTGAAAGAGGCTTCTCAAAATTACATCAAGTAAACAATGATAATAAATCAAGGCTTTATTTAGAAACATTGGATATGTTAATGTTTCTCTCTCTCTGTTGTAACATGATTAGTTTTGATAATTTAAATTTGCTGATATAATAGATTTTGGTAGTTTAGAAATAATAAATGGGTCTGCAAGGGTAAATGTGCCCTCAAAATGTAAATTTAATTTTCATTAGCCGGTTGATTTAGTTAATCATGCATTTAAACATTATTAAATGATGTAATAAAGTAAATTCAAACATGGTTTACAAACATCTTAGAATGAATTTCCAGAAACTGAAAGAGGTTTTTGTTTCCAACATCCTTGTGTACAAAAACCTCTTTCCGTTTTCATACAACTATTATGGTTTGGGAGATGCTAATGATTCGTTCAAGGCATATTTTCCAGAAATTTCATGTTTCAGTCACCTATTTGCAGAGAATATTGTGGATAATAAGAAATGCATTGTGCTAAACTAGAAGAGGTTTTTGTTTCTAAGATATTAATATACAAAAATCTCTCTCAGTTTTGTAACAGAGGTTATGGTTTGGGATATTCGGATGAATCTTTGTAGGAATGTTTTCCCGAATTTTCCTGTTTTTAGCCATTGTTTTCAAATGCGATTTCCGAGAAGGTGGAAATGAATTTTGAAAAACGGAAAGAGGTTATTGTTGACAACATCATAATTTACAAAAACCTCTCTCATTTTTCTAACAACTATTATTTTTTTGGATAAACGAAGGTATTACAGGACCCTATTTTTCAGAATTTTGGGAGGAAAAAGCTCAAAGACAGTTAGTGACTTGGAGGCCACCTCATCAAATATGAGTTTCAATCAAATTCGAATTTCTCTTCTTTATCAACACAAATCCTCAAGGATAGTACCAGAACTCTTGAAATAGTTTTAGTTACTTTTATTTGTGTTCTATTTTTGAAATACAGTTTCAGATATTTGTAATATCTCTTGATATCTTTATCAAGATATTTTGTGAGGAAATTGTATAAATACTTCATCAATTGAAGTAATATGTGTGGGTTTTTGATTCCAAGGCTCTTCAATTTGTAGTAGCTTCTATTATAGGATTTCTAATGAAAGCCTTCCGACTCTAGTTTGACAGAATTTTGTGTTTTCTAGTATGTCTTTCTAGTGTTTCATATCTTATTTCTACACATGTTCAAAACATTTATAGGAAGGTCTTGCTAAGTGTAGACTGAGTATCAATTTATTCTTAAATCCCCTACAAATTGGACTGTTTATCCAAGATAACTCCTCTTTGACTAGTTCTTGCTTTATACCTTCTGATAGCCATTAAAAGATATTAGCTTATTGTACTATCTGTCTGAAATAGCTCCTCTTAGAATTGGTTTCGGTTTGGCCTTCTTGAATACTCTGAATATGTTTTGTTGGGTTGTATAAATCTTCTACATGCATCTAAATTTCCCTAGTTGTTAAGTATCTAGTATGACTGCTCAATTATTAGGAATCCCCTTACATTCTTCTACCATAATTCATGAAAAGGCTAAGTCATTTTGTCAGGCTAGAAGCCGACACTTTCAGAAGGGACCATGTGAGAGAGGCCTTTAATCATGATTAGGGATTGTCATTGATCTCCAACCACCCACAATTAAAACCATAAATCTATTCATTGTGCTTCATAGGTTGTTGTTCGATGACAGGTGAACAGCGTTAAACAAAGCCTCATAAACATTGAGGGAGCCCCCTTTGGTTCAAGGGTCAGCTTGAACCTAAAGGTTGGTTGAGTTGGTTTCCTGGCGTAGTTTTTGTAGCCAAAGACTACGTATGGGAAACAGGTACAACATCTGGCGCCATTGCCGGGGAGCAAAGTAATGAGAATATCTTTCTCTGGGGAACGATAAAAATTAGATCTATTCCTTGCTGGTGAACAAGGAGTAGGAATTTAGTATTGGTTGCATTTATTTCACCTGGCAACTCCACTTTGTCATATGGTGATTCCACTAGGTAACCAATCCCATTGTTTTGAAATTTCAGCTGCCTTTACTACTATGCAAGGTTCATTGATACTTGTAATCAGCAGTATATGTCTCTCGCTCTCATCCATGGTAAAAAATCTAAAATGTCTACAGAGGATGCAGCTTTTAAAGTACACCTATGAGTATAAGTTTCCCATGGGATTTCATGTTCATATTGTATATATTCTTTAGATTTTTAGCTGCTGGCAACGTGGTTTATCAATAAATTCACTCTGCACTTGGTTACATTGGAAAGAAAATTACACCTAACAGTGTAAAGTTTTTTAGTTCAATTAGATAGAGGTGTGGGGATTGAATAGATATTTTTAGTTTCAGTATGCAGTAGATCAACGTGTTCGTGGTTTATGAGTGGTGTGATTTTAAGAGTATATGATAGATCATTTCAGTCTTTAGAAATTTTTAGTTTTCAAATTTCAGTATGAAAGAGTATCTGAATTAGTGCAGGCATATGGTTGCATTTCACAGTTGTAGGTTGCAGTGTGCAGTAGCAGAGTATTCAAATGCCAACACTAATCCATGGATATTGGTTATATTTCTACATAAGATGGCAAATGAGTGGTTGAAGGTTCTATGGTATGACTCCATGCCCAACACTAAAGGTAATTGGTCTACTAGTTCTCTGCATCCCACAGGGGGAAGCAGTCCCCATTGGAGCCAATGTTGTAACATGATTAGTTTTGATCATTTAAATTTGTTGATATAATAGGTTTTATTAGTTTAGAAATATTAAATGGGTCTTCAAGAGTAAATGTGCCCTCAAAATGTAAATTTAAGTTTCATTAGCTGGTTTATTTAGTTAATCATGCATTTAAACATTATTAAATGATGTAATAAAGTAAATTCAAACATGGTTTACAAACATATGAGAACGAATTTTCATAAACTAAAAGAGGTTCTCTGTTTCCAACCTCCTCGTGTACAAAAACCTCTCTCAGTTTTCTTACAACTATTATGGTTTCGGAGATGCTAATGATTCTTTAAAGGCATATTTTCCAAAAAATTCTTTTTTCAGTCGCCTATTTTCAAAGTTTATTGTGGATAATCAGAAATGAATTGTGGTAAACTGGAAGAGGTTTTTGTTTATACGATTATAATATATAATAATTTATCTCTGTTTTATAATAGAGGTTATGGTTTGGGATATTCGGATGAATTTTTGCAGGCATGTTTTCCTGACTTCTCCTGCTTTTAGCCAGTGTTTTCAAATGTGGTTTCCAAGAAGGTGGAAATGAATTTTGAAGAACTGGAAGAGGTTTTTGTTTCCAACATCGTCATTTACAAAAACATCTCGCAATTTTCTAAGAGTTGTTACATTTTGGGAGAAATGAAGGTATTACAGGACCTTATTTTTTAGAATTTATGGAGGAAAAAGCTCAAAGATAATTAGTGACTTGTAGGCCACCTCATCAAATATGAGTTTCAATCAAATTCAAATTTCTCCTCTTTATCAACATAAATCCTCAAGGACTAAATTATTAGATTGACAACATGGAGCTAGGGTTTATTCTGTGCGAGAAGGCTATTCTGGATGTGGCCGCCATTTTCGGTTCGCTGGAGGGCTCGAAGAGAGAAGACGAGGCCCCTTGTTCATGGAGGCAATGGGTGGACTCGGTTGGGGTGGCTCCTCCTCCCGAACTACCCCAAAGGATCCTCATGGACTGTGGCAGCTCGAAATCCTGGAAACGTTGCTCGCTGCCCCAGATGGGCTCGTCTCCCCGCCGGACGATGCAGACTCCTCTTCTCAGGTGTTTTCTTTCTCACGCTGTGGACCTAACATTGGTTCTGCTGGGCAACTGCCCAGGTAGTGGGACTCAAATAATTTTTGTGCATGGAAGGTTGCAGGGGGATTTGCGGTGGGTTTCTCATGGTTTCAGATTTTTGGAAGTGGATACAGGTCGGCTCTTCTGCCTGTTCCAGACTCTCGCCTTCCCAGAAGGCATTCCCTTCATCCTCCACATGGCTTCCGCAACTGATGTGAATGTGGTCTGCCTGATTCAAAGCCTTCCCTTTCACAAGCCGGGGTCCCCCTTGCTGCTGCCGACCTATTGGAGTTGGGTAGCAGGGGCCAGGTCTGAAATACTCTGTTCTTTCCGATACTCAGTGCCTCATGATCTCCACCCCAACGCGCAGACAGTAGGCAATATGCGGGAAGTTGGCTCCTTGTCCCGGCGGATCGGCTTCCCGAACCTGATTGATAGGCCTGTAAAGGCACCAAGGAAGGCATTTCTCATCGACTGCATCTGTGCCCCTCGTCCAGCTCTGGTCAATGCTCAAAGACTGGCGAATCTGGACTTGGATCTGTCTGCTATTGGTTGGAAGCAATTTCCTCTCTTGAACCAGCCAGATCTACCTGAAGAAACACATGCATTTCAGATCCAAGTCAATCTCTCGGGCAAGACAACAATGCAATGGGTACGCACAACAGATCTCATGCAGGATCTTTTGCAAAAACTCGAACGTCGGCTGGGGATCCCCTCCTCTTACCTCAGATTGCTATATAAGGGTAAGCAACTTATGAATCCCCTTCCTCTCTCCTCTTAGAGCATTCATAAGGAAGCTTCTATTGTGGCCACCTTTCGTTTAAGAGGTGGTTCCTTTAGGCAGACCTCCTATGCCCCTTCTTTCTCTTATAAAGATGTAGTCCGCAAAGACAATACCCAACCACAACCCTCTTCGAAAGCAACCCAACCATCTGGGGCTCCAAAGCCATTTTTGGTAGACAAATCAGAGGAAATTCCTTCCATCAATTTCTCTCATCCTGAGATTGACAATCGCTACCATATTTTTGCAGAATCCACACTCATATGCAGATTTAATGGGCTTTGGCCTTGCACATCTGATCTATACCAATGGATCCATACCAATTGGACTAAAAAAAGCGAGATCTACTTATGTTCAAAAGGATTCTTCATTGTGGTTTTTGACTTAAATGAAGATTACCAGAAGGCCTTAACAGGCGGCCCTTGGTTCTGGGGCTCGGCTGGGCTTTTTCTCACCCCCTGGTTTCCAGACTTCGACCCTTCTACAGCTGTCATCACCAAGATTCCCATTTGGGTCAGGCTCCTGAATCTTCCAGCGCATCTCTGGCATATCTCTATCTTCTTAGCCATTGCAGACACTTTAGGATGCTACCTGGCTATAGATTCTTCATGAAAGGCAAATGGACTCTACACCTACGGCAGAATTTGTGCAGAAATAGATATTAGCAAAGGACTGCCAGATCAGATTAATCTCAAGATTGGAGATTTCCACTGGACTCAAACCTTGGATTACGAGAATACAGCCTTTCGTTGCTGCCATTGTCATCAAGCAGGGAACCTCCAGAGTTCTTGTACCCAGTTCCTCGACAAAAGGAAGAATCCGAATCGCAAATCCAAATCTAAAAGGTGGAATCCCTGTGTGCCTCCCCCTCCTATGGACGATACAGATTCCTCTAGTTCGGATGAGGAGGAAATTGTAGCAGATGAGCAGAATGTTGAGATTCCGCTGGACGCTCCCTCGGTCGGTCCGGCAGACCCCTCTGCCCCTCAGATCTCTCAAAAACGTTCTCATTTATCTTTGTCCTCAGACTCTGATAAGGATATTCCGCCGCCAGAGCAGAATAGTCTACAACTTGTTATGGCTCAGCCAAACTCCACTGGATGGGTCAAAGTAAGCAAGAAAAAAGGCAAAAAATGTCGTGTGGCAGTAACTGCCCTCTCAGGGTAGATCTCTCTGCTTAGTTCCAGTTTTTGTATTCCCGTGTTTTCCATAGCCCTTTCCTTGATTGTCTCTAAGGAGCGAGGTGGATAGCCTATCACCTTCGGCTCCCATGCTTTTCTGCTTCGCTTGCATGCAAGCTTGATTGTACTATACTTTTCTTATCTTAATAGAATTAGTCTTTATTCAAAAAAAAAAAAAAACATAAATCCTGAAGGATAGTACAAAAACTCTTGAAATAGTTTTAGTTACCTTTATTTGTGTTCTATTTTTTCAATACAATTTTAAGATATTTGTAATAGCTCTTGATATTTTTATCAAGATATTTTGTGAGGAAATTGTATAAATACTTCATCAATTGAAGTAATATGTGTGGGACTTTGATGCCAATTCTCTTCAATTTTTAATAGCTTCTATTATAATATTTCTAATGAAAGCCTTCCGACTCTAGATTGACAAAATTTTGTGTTTTCTAGTATGTCTTTATGGTGTTTCATATCTTATTTCTACACATGTTCAAACCATTTATAGGGAGGTCTGGGTAAGTGTATATGGAGTATCAATTTATTCTTAAATCCCTTGCAAAATCATAACCTTTAGAAATACATTAGCTTATTGGACTGTTTGTCCGAAATAACTCCTCTTAGAATTGGTTTCAGTTTGGCCTTCTTGAATACTCTGAATATGTTTTGTTGTGCTGTATAAATCTTCTACACACACATCTAAATTTCCCTAGTTGTTAAGTAGTCAATCTGATTGCTCAATTATTAGGAATCCCCTTACATTCTTCTACCATAATTCTTGAAAAAACTAAGTCATTCTGTGAGGCTGGAAGCTGACACTTTCATAAGGGACCCTGTTAAAGAGGCCTTTAATCATGATTAGGGATTGTCATTGATCGCCAACCACCCACAATTAAAACAAAAAATCTAGCCATTGTGCTTCATAGGTTTTTGTTCAGTGACATGTGAATAGCGTTAAACAAAGCCTCATAAACATTGAGGGAGCCCCCTCTTGTTCAAGGGCCAGCTTGAACCTAAAGGCTAGTTGAGTTGGTTTGCTGGTGTAGTTAGATTGGAATGCTATTTATGATCTGTGGAAATAGATTAAAGCTCAAAATCATCTTCGAGTAGAAAAATAGATTCATATCTCTAATAACCTAAGATCTAGTAATTATGAAGAATGTGAATGTAATTTTAAGTCATTATTATCATTTCTTTATTGTGTAGAGAACTTGGTATAACCACTTTTGGTACATGAAAATTTTCAGACTTGAGGCCATTTAACTTCTACTTGTTTTTTCTATAATATCTCTCAAGTTTTATTCTATTATTCCAATAATTTATTTTGTACAATTTTCTTAATTTCTATTATGTTAATATAGTTACCTTTAGGTTATTTTCAATTTAGATCTCATAAATGTATTTGAAGTGTTTCTTCCTCAATTTTTTTAATTCAAATCCAAATGATCCTTTAAATGGAGATATTTCAACTTTAATGATGTGTGATAGGTAAGTCTAGGTAAACAATGAAACGTAATATCTTTGTTTTGCTCATGTATATAATCTACTACCTATCAATATAAAATTCAAGGTCATGATTCATATTATCATGTGCAATATATGTAATTCATATCCTAATATTGAATTCATGCATTTATGTTCATTTCATAGTTGTTTTTCAAGGATTATTGATATTTTTTTATTACAGTATTTTTTATCACACTATTATTTTATCATATTTTTTTGTAAGATGAGATTATATGTTGAGTAAACTTTAACAACCCTCGTGAAAATTCCATGTTAAAATATATATAAGGTGATGGTGATGGGACACTTATTCCAAGTTTAATGTTGGGCGAGGCATCCTAGTGTGGATGTTTATTTTGGTTAATATGACTAAGGAAATTGGAAAAGGAAATGGCTAAGGCTTTGGGAAGGAAAAATGGCATTTTTGGCACATTTATTTATGAAAATAATGGAAATTAGGAGAAAAGGAATGTGAAAGGTCATAGGTTGCATGTGAGGATGAAAATGAAGGAAAATAATGGAAAATGAAGAAAATAGAGGCCTCATTAATAAAAAGGCTTCTAAGGATCAGTGGGTAGACTTGGTCAATGTAAGCTTGGTCAGTTCAATTTTAGAGTTCTCTCCTCGATTCTCTCTCTCTCATATTCTTTGATACTTAGAGTTTTCTTGGAGCACTCTCAGAGAGTGTGGCACACTTGGATTTTTGGAGCAAGAAGGTAAAGGAAGAGTAGGAAAGTGAAAGATGACATCGGGATCAACAACTACAACGGGTTTTTCTTATGGGTATTGAGTTTCATGTATGTTTTCCTCACTAGTTTTGACATGCATGGCATATGTCATTGACATGGAGGATGGATGAGATTGACAATGTATTTTCCTAACCTTGCCATTTCTTGGATAGCCATGGTGATTGTGGATTTATTTCCTTGTTTTATTTTGGTTTATTCTCATGTTTCCTTAGCTTGGGTTGAGTTATTGTCCCTGGAAGCCCTGTAATAGCTTGGGTTGAGTTACTAGTCCTAGCAGCCTTGGTTAGACAAACACTCTGGACGCCCTTGGTGGGTTGAGTTACTATTCCTCGATGCCTTAGTTGGGAAAATTCTCTCGAAGTCTGGAACAAGTTTTGGGTTGAGTTACTAGTCCTAGAAGCATTGGTTGGACAAACGATCTAGAGCCCTAGAAGGCTTGGATAGAGACCAATGTGATTATGGTTTTGTGATGTCCAGTCGTGATGTGGAATAATTTTTTGATGGGTTGAGGTGGATGGCTTCTTAAAGCCCTAGATGGTTTTGGATTTATGTGTTCTATGAGATCCCCTATACCTGCTTGCAATATGGCATGAGGGTGAATGGATGAAGAGAGATTTCGCTCAACCATTTTATGGTCAGGTGGAACATGGAAGTCCCATCCCGGGTTTGGATTTTGCATCATCAATATGAGGTTATTTCTCCTTCTATTTCTATGACTATTATACTAGTTTATTTGTGGATTATATGGTTGTGCTTTCCTTAGTATTTATGTTGCTATTATATTGGTTATGTATATATTTTATGACAGTAGCTATGTATGTCTCTCATCACATTTCTACTTCTAAATGAATGAAAAATGTATCTATGATCTAATGGATGAAATAGCAGTTAATTTGTTGAGGCATCAATGCTTCTTAGATATTCTTAGATAATTATGAGACCCCTATGATTAGATATGTTATTTACTCCTATAGATTACATATTCGTGATATGTTTGACGAAATTCTTGTCATGGCTAATAGGATTCTAGTCAAGGTCTTGTTCAAGTAATTGTATTTTTACTGTCATTTCCCTATTATCTTACTGTTCTAAAGGTGTCATTCAATTATGGGCAGTGACCTGGGCTCTGGGCCTGAAAAAGTGGCTCAAATCTTGGCGACGCTAGCACAAAACTGAGAAAAATAGTCCCTAGACGCTAGCATGCCTTGTCATGGGAGTGTCCAGACCCTCTTGGATGTTGGCAGTCCTATAGCATGGGAACGTTTGGGGTTCAAGTGGTCCAAAATCTTATGGGACCTAGGGGCTGGTTGGCAAAAAGGTTGCAATGGTTCTTGAGGTCCTAATGTTGATGTTGAAGGTATGTATGGTTCATTTCTGTTGGTTCCACTAACTTAACGTAACTTACGAGGTCAAATAATATCATAATAGCCTCTTGTCGCATGTTTACCCCGGTTGGTTGGTTTCTTGGGTAGATGTGGGAGGAGGGTGTTACATAGTGGTATCAGAGCAGGTTACACTCTCTTTGGGTCATTTCTTATACCACAGAGGGGTATTAGAGCATGGTTCAACCCTTTGAATGGATGGGCAATGTGTTCGTCATGCATTCATGTCGGTTGCGTAGGTGTTCCTTATGCTTGTAGTCCGTGTGCTTGTTGCATTTTCATGGTGTTGATCATGGTTGTAGTGATGTCACCATGTGAATGTTGATGGTGTTGTTTTGGAATATATCGTCATAAGTGCATGGATGTATATGCATTTGTTATGCATGTAAGTGTATATATGTTGTTATGCATGCATTGTCATGGTTATGTTTATGCATGTATGGTAGGTTGGACATGCATTGTGAGGTCATTGTATGCAATTAGGTCATCATGATGATATTGGTTTGTTATGATGTTGATATGTTGGATGATATATATCATGAGATGCAGATCATTAAAGTGAAGTTGCAGCATTGGACATCGAGGCAAGAACATTTCATCATACAAGTTTGTATGTTGGCCATGTAGGTATATAGGTTAAGGATTGTTATGTGCATTATGGCTATGTGCATGTCTCTCATTCTATGGATGTTATGGTTACATACATGATAGATGCTAGTTGATTAGTATAGTCATATGCACATGTGTCATATAGTCATGAATGATAGTAACCTCTCGTTGTATGCATTGCTATTTTTGTTTTATGTTAGATAACTTGATGATTATGCTATATGTTGTTGATGAGTATGTTATAGGCTAACTTCTTGTTGCTATAGGATAGCTATCTTGATGATTAGGTTATATGTTGTTGATGAACATGATATATAACTTCTTGTTGTTATATGATAGTTAGCTTGATGATTAGGTTATATGTTGTTGATGAGCATGATATATAACTTGTTTTTATATGTAGTAACTTGATGATTAAGGTTATTACATTAAGATCTTGATGTTATATGTGCCATAGTAATTTGGATTGGTCTATACAAATATTTACGATTATGACATTTAGGTATGAGTTAATATGTTGTGATATTATGTCATACTATTATAGACTGACTATGCAGATGCGATTATTATGTATGAATGATAATTGTTTGTGAGCTTATGATGTGAAAATGTTAGTGAGTTACTTTTATGGATATTATGATCTTATTTGTGTTTGAGTTGGCATGTTGTGAAGTTATATTGCAATAACTAGATTGATTGTGCAGACAAGATAGCCTCCCCTGAGATACATTAAGGTATGAGCTTGCTTATGTGGTCTACTTTGTTCTTGACTGTTTGATTATGTCATCTAGTTGATTAATTTAACATGGTATGTTTGCAAGTTGGTTGGATGTTTGATGAATTTCATGATATGAGTATGTGTTCAAATGATCTTCTTTTAAGATGATTGTACTAACACATATGTGTTGAGACAATTGATATGTACTTGAGTGTAGTAGGTGGTAGTTGTAGCATTATGTCTAATGACTATGAGTTGACTATGGATTATGACATGATTGTTAGTGTTGGTAAAGGTTGATTTCAAATTGATAGATATGGTTGTCTTGATATTTGGAACATGTGGTTGACATGTGTAAAAAGTTGCGAGAAATATGCTTGGCATTAACTTGACAAGGTAATAGTTGATGTGTTATATAACTAATAGTTGGGTGATGTCACAATGCATAGTAAGACTCTATTACAACAAGGTAAAAAGGTAAAAGAAAGGAATTGAGCAATAATCCCTTTAGCTATGTTTGGAAACCCTAATGCCAAACGAATGAGTGCTTTGTATACAAGACGCCTTATTAACCATGATTTTGTCTGATAATATGCAGGTATGTGTTATAGTCATGAACATGTATTTGACAGGTATAACAACTGGTTCTATTTATGGATGGATCTGTCAAAAGAATTGGAGTCCCTTGGGAGATGGTGTGGGTTTTTTCAGTTGAAAAGAAGTGTGCTTGGCACAACAAGATAAGGTAACTGGTGTATTCTTATGTTTATTCAAGCACTGACAGTTATGTGTCTATGGTAGGGTGATTCAAGGAGTTGCATGGCAAGAGAGGTTACCATGGAATCTTGAAGAAGTATAAGGTTTAGCTTTCTCTTGGAAGCACTGGGAACCATGGGGATTGAGTCATGGAATTTGTAGTTGGCCTTGTGATTTTTGTCTTTGTGATTTGTTGTGCTTGATTTCGGTTTTGTTTGTATCTAGTGCATGATCATGCCACTTTGTTTATGGTGTCATATTGTTGTTGGATTTCCATGGTTTTATTCTTCCTTGCTTCCTAGTATTTCCTTTTATTATTTTGAGAGTCTTAGGAATTGACTGGTGAAGTAGGAAAGTTAATGGAGCTTGCAGAGAGCTAAATGAAACCTAGTAAGTAATGTAAGTCCTAGATGAAGCTCGATACTTGAGTAAGGGAAGTGGAACGTAAGAATATGATAATCAGTTGGAGTGGTTCAGTCCATTGGTGTAAATAGACAATGGTAGTATAGTCATGAGAATAACAAGAAAGTTAAAGTGAATAGATGTGAGGCTTATGATTCCTTGGCTATGATGGGAATAGTTGTTCTCAATGTTGTGCATGATGTGCATGGATAAAGGGAGTTCTCTTAACCTTGACCTTATGATATCTGGTAATTATGTTTTCATCATGATTATGTTGATGTATATATATGTATACATGTATGTATGTATGTATTTATGTATGTATGAATGTATGTCATGTCTAACAGGGTCATCATGGATTATGACTGTTTTATGCTAATGTTTATATGTATATATGTGTATGTATGCATTTTGTTGTCTGACAAGATCATGATTATTTTATGGTAGCATTTATGCTTATGTATCTATGTATCTATGTATCTATGTCATTGTCCAACATGGTTGTTAAGGATCATTCTTGTGAAGGAATGATTACTTATGCAAGTGAATGGCATGACGAGGTTTCTAGTCTTATGGGAATCATGTGGGAAGAGTAGTCATGACGAATATATGAGGTCAGTATCACATGGATATGAATTGATATTGTATGCTTGTATTATGCCTATGTTTATCTTAGGACAGGTGACACTGAAGGATACACCAATGGAATGAAAACAATGTTCTTTACGACTTGCTAGGATAAGCATGGATGGCAGAAAGACATTGGAAGCAAGGTTGCTTGGTCGAGAGAGTGTGGTTTTGGATGTATGGTACTACCGTTGTGCATATGTTGTATATGCTATACCTTTTGCATCTGTGATGTTGTGTGCATGTGGTGTTGTGCATATATAGTGTGTCTACATGATGTTTAAACAATGTTATGTATAGGGCGTACAAATAGTGTTGTGTGAATGTTGCATATGCAGTACTAGATATAGATGGTGCTATGAACATGTTAGATATGCATTGTTTTGTACATATTGTACTATGTGCATGATGGATATGCAGTGTTGTATGCATATGGTGCTCGGTGCATGTTGGATATGCAGTGTTGTGTATAGATGATTTTATGTACATGTTGGATATGCAGTGTTACATACACGTGGTGTTGCAGGCATGTTGTACATGTGGTGTTATGTACATATGGTGTTGTGTGCATGATTGTACAAGTGGCGTTGTGTGCATTTGGTATTGTGTAATGTTGTACAAGTTGCGCCATGTGCAGGTGGTGTTGTGTACATGTCGTGCATGTGGTGTTGTGTACATGTCGTGTTGTGTACATGTCGTGCATGTGGTGTTGTGTACATGTCGTGTTGTGTACATGTCATGCATGTGAAACTGTGTACATGTGGTATTGTGTACACATTGTATAGGTGGTGCGGTGTACATGTTGTGTTGTGTACACATTGTGTAGGTGGTGTTGTGTACATGTGATGTTGTGCACACATTGTGCAGGTGGTGCTTTGTACAGGTGGTACTATGTACATGATGTACATATGATACTGGTGTACATGTGGTATTGTGTGCATGTCATACATGTTGTGTTATGGGCATGTGGTACTATGTATGTGCATTATGTAGTTGTGGTATCATGACATGTGTACTCATTGTGTTGTACTCTTTGTAGTACATGTATTTGTGTTGTTTTGTACATCAGGTATAGATGTATGTATTGTGTTGTACATTGGGTGTAGGTGTATGTATTGTGTGGTGGTTTACATTGGATGTAGGCATATTTATTGTGTGGTGGTGTATATTGGATGTAGGCATATGTATTATGTTGTGTTGTATATTGGGTGTAAATGTATGTGTGGTATGTCAGGTGTAGGCACATGTATTGCATGGGTTTGTATGTCACCTTTTGTTGTATGTGTGTGATGATCACTCTGTGTATGTGCACATGGTTGAGAAGAAGGCACTAGGTTTTTTTCTGGTGTGGAAACTGATCTGGTTTGTGTACAAAATATCAGCATTTTATTTCAATTTTATTATGCATGTGATTTATGATTCTAGTCTATGCTGATTACATGTGATCTATGATTCTGGTTTATGATGACAATATGTGATTCATGATTTTGATCTATGATGGTTGTGTTTTGAGCTAACCTGACGTGATATTTTTATACAGGTTCATTTGGTCAAAGATGCTAGTTTGACTTGTTGTGACAGGAAGTAAACAGGATTGCAAGCGTACCTTATTGACGAGCTACCAATTAGGAATGATTTGAATTTATTTCAATTTATTTTGAATCTAATGGAAATTATGTGCTTGGTATAGGAAAGCATAAAATTCCAGGTTGGGTGGTTGAAACTAATGACAAGAATTAGCAGCAACATTAAAAGGAATTGGAAAATGCAGTAATATGCTGGTAAATTATTTGGGAGCAGGGCCATTGTGGGACACTGGTACCTAATAGCATCCATTGATTTCCATGAGCATGCTATGACCGTATGATAGTTTTAAGGAAGGTATATGCCTTGGTTGTTGTATCTTACAATGTGAGGAAGCCTTGCCAAGGGATGGACTGCCCAGGATGGGGGTGCCAACAGAACTTGGAAGGTGGGTGACTACACGGAAGTGGGTGACCGAATTTCTTTAGGGACTTTGTAGTAGAGAAGGAAGACCGAGGATGAAATTTTTTTGGTCATTAGCATTACGAGATGGAATTAGATTCACATTGGGAGTGCACCCTAGAACAATGATCCAATAACTTTTCCCTGACAGGACAAGCAGCGCAGGATTGTAGCGCTAGACATTGGATGCAGCTTTGACTTTGACAGTGGATTCTGGACTTCCTAGGAAGGAGGTGAATCCTCATATTACTTTGAGGGTGGATGTGTGAGCCTCTGGATTCCCTTGTTGTGAATGCAAGCATTGTATCATTTTATTTGTTGGTTGAGCAAATTTTCATATGTGTATATCTTTATATTATTGTAAATACTCTATTGAGCTGGATTTATAAAGATCCATAGATAGTATCGTTATTTTTTTGTTGAAGAAAATTTTCTTAAGTATATGAGGTTGTTATTGTAAATACCATAATGAGTTGGGTTATAAATATATAGTAAACAGTATGATTATCATATTTCATCAGTGGTCATTGTAAATACTACAACAAGTTTTGTTATAAAGCTCCATGGAGAGTATGTTTTGTTTTCAACGGTCTTGTTGGTTATAGGTGTCATTAAACACCGAGGATGATGTTCCCCCAACAGGGAGGGTTCTGTAATATCCCTGGTGAAAATTCCATGTAAAAATATATATAAGGCCATGGTGATGGGACACTTATTCCAAGCTGAATGTTGGGTAAGACATCCCAGTGTGGGTGTTCATTTCGATTAATATGGCTAAGGAAAAGGCTAAGACTTTGGAAAGGAAAGATCACATTTTTGGCACATTTATTAATGAAAATAATTGGAATTAGGAGAAAAGGAAGGTATAAGATCACAGGTTGCATGTCAGGAGGAAAATTAAGGAAAATAATGGGTAATGAAGAAAATAGAGGCCTCATTAATAAAAAGTCTTATGAGGATCAGTGGGAAAACTTGGTCAATGTAAGCTTGGTCAGTTCAATTTTGGATCTCTCTCTTCTATTCTCTCTCTCTCTCTCTCATACTCTTGGATACTTTGAGTTTTCTTGGAGCACTCTTGGAGCGTGTGGCACACATGGATTCTTGGAGTAAGAAGGCAAAGGAAGAGTACGAAAGCACAAGAGGACATCAGGATCAGCAACTACAACATGCTTTTCTTGCAAGTATCGAGTTTCATGTATGTTTTCCTCACTAGTTTTGGCATGCATGGCATATGCATGTGGTTTATTGGTCATGATATGTCATTGGCATGGAGGATGGCCATGATTGATAGTGGATTTTCCTAGCCTTTCCATTTCCTAGATAGCCATGGTGATTGTGGATTTATTTCCATGTTTTTCTTTGTTGGTTCTCATATGTCCTTAGCTTGGGTTGAGTTATTAGTCCTGGAAGCCCTAGTTGGACAAACACTCTCGAAGCCCTTGGTGGGTTGAGTTACTAGTCGTGGAAGCCCTGGTTGTACAAATGCTCTGGAAGCCCAGAATAAGCTATGGGTTGAGTTACTAGTCCTAGAAGCCTTGGTTGGAAAAAGACACTGGAGCCCTGGAAGGCTTGGATAGAGACCAATCTAATGATGCTTTTGTGATTTCTGGCTGTGAGGTGGAATGATTGTTTGATGGGTTGAGGTGGATGGCCTTTGGATTCCCCGGATGGTTTTGGATTGTTGTGTTCTATACAATCCCACATTCATGCTTGGAATATAGCATGGGGGTGAATGGATGAAGAGAGATTTGGCTCAACCATTCTACGGTCAGGTGGAAGAATCTATGGCTAATGTAGTTAATTAAATTCTTCTTGCATGATAACTATTTGTGAGGTATTTTAACTTTACTTCTTAGAACAATATTCACTTGTTATTATTATTAGAGTGTGTCTTCTTAGTTCATCAAACAACTACCAAAACAAAGAGACAAGAACACATGATGTTGGCTTTCTTTCAAGCAAAAACCTCTCCCTCTTGGAGAGGAAAACCTGCACATAATTCTTCTTATAGAGATTCCAATTGATGAATGCAAAGACCATGACCCTTGAAATACTAGGCCACTCCAAGACCAAGACATAAATCCTCTTCTTATTGTTGAGATCATCATCATCATTAATGCTTCACCTAGATCATCATTCATGCTTCCTTCATTGAGATATTCATGAGAGCATGAATGTTGCACCATATCTCCATCTTTGCTTAGTTCATTACTGCTCACTGATATCATCATCATGTAGATGAGGTTTCCATAATGTGATTGTTGCACCAAAGTCTTCATTATAATATTTCATGACTATGATGACACCTTGATGTATGTTGAGATCCTTTCTCTATGTTGAGATTGTGATCATCCTTGTTACTAGGACTATGACTGCATTGAGAACTTCACCGAGTATATGACTGTGTTCTTTTCACTGAGATCATCCTTGTCATTGTCATGTTATGCATACATCACTGTAATACTTATGCTGAGAGTGTGTACTCCTATAATATTCATCCGAGAACCATAGACCCTTTCTCCAACCAAAATATTGTAATAATGTCTCCATCCGAGATTCCTGTAACACTTAACTTAACCGAGATTTCAGAGAGGAATGCGAAGATGTGACTGTGAAACTATGAGAGTACAGGCTCCTTGATATAGGTGTTTGTCCCTGTATTTGAGTCGACATATCCACTGAACTGATGTGTCACCTTTTATAAGCCAACTTGACAGTTATATATATTTTGAGGCCGACATGATTGTTCTCTTCATCGTTTGGCTTGTTGCCTTCTTCAAGAGGATTGTGCTTGTATTGGAGGGTTGATATGGACTCTAGGTTGACTCATATACATTACATAAATGCTCAATAATATCTCTTCATGACTTTGACTCTTCAATAATAAATTCTAAGGCTCTCAATGGGATTCATCTATAAAATAAACCTCTTGTTCATTAAACCCATGTAGCAATGCATAATGATAAATTCATTTTCTTAAAAATCATAATTACAATGTCATGAAGACCGAACGTAGTTACACTTTCTTCAACACTCCCCCTTAACTAGGGGGGTATTCATGATGGTACCCGGTAATTCTCAATGTGACGAATTTCTCATAAGAATAATCAAATTAGTAACCCATTTGAATAGCATCATAGTAACCAACATTGTTTCAACAGCAAGGCCTTGACTGGTAGCTCTATCTCTCATCAGATCAGAGCACAATGTTGGCGAGACGAATGACTATAGAAACCTTCATCATTGTCTCTCAAGGTACATACCCACCTAGGTGTTAACTGAATATGACCTTCTAGGACTATTCTTGTCTTGGGATCCCAACCCTCAAACAATATTGGTCCTCTTGCCTAATCTTATCTTGGATGCACTACACATCCTCAAAGAGCATCAGTTGCCAGATGATTACCTAATCCTCCACTATTTCTTCCCAAATGAAGACAATAATTTTTTGTCTATCTCTCCTTCTCAACTAGGGAAGATATGCCTGTTACTGTAAAGGAATGTACCCAAGTTGATTCTGACTAGGAACTTTCCCAAGCTCCCTCTTAATTAGGGACTTGTCAGAGCTCCCTCTTAACTAGGGACTCTCATTTTCATTAGCAGCTTCTTCTTCGTGGGTCCTTCAATTGATTGATCAATTTATTTCCTTGATGTCATTAAATTTAGTTGAGCTTCTTCCTTGTAGGGCAGTAGCCATCCATCACTTTCCTTCTTGGTTTTCCATGTCATTGCTTTCTGCATGGAAAGTGGCATTCTTGATACATATCTGAAACCTTCGTCATATGGCTACTTCTTCCTCATCTTGTTTCTTTCAAGAATTCCCATCCACCACATGAATGCTAGCTATACTTTTACTTACAACTCTTGTGTTAGTATCCCTGCATGAACTCATCCAGATATTATTCAAGAAATCAAAACATAACATTAAATGAAATTGTACCTTTCAAGATGGATCTTCATCATGAAATCTTCCTGTAGGTATCAACATCTTGAATACATGTTGAAACATCTCCCAAAGATATCCATTATCAAGGGTCTTCATACTTTTCATAATTTCATCAGAGTCTTCATACCTTTCTGGGAGGTTTCCTAGTCAAATATTCTTGGTATTTTCGATGTTGATCACCTTCATCATGGTTGCATATCTCACGATCTCTTCCTTCCTCACACATTCCATTTCCATGAGCTTTCAATCATAGTTTCTTATTCAACTACCTCATACTTCATATGAGGACATATTATGTTGATTTCATCTATTGTGACTTATGCCTTCCTGCATCTTTCTAGAGGAGGACATCCTTTTTCTTTTGATCATGCTTCTTAAGATAGAAGTAATGATCCATGTTACTTGTAGCCATATGAAATGACATTATAATATTAAACACAAGAATACATACCTTATATTACCTCTAGGTCATCTAGGTTTCTTCCAGAAGTTTCCTTGATTGAAAATATCTTCAATCCCTTGATCTCATTAATGTCGTTAAATAGAGAATCCATACAGGTGAGAATGGTTTTAGATGGAGGAGGAATGACCTGTTGTAGAGTTTTTGTGAACCCATTAATGTCATCCCACTATCATCCCATGAATTCCATAAGCTGGAGTTACTGATGAAACACTTGCTTCCCCTCTAGATTATTCAACCCTTCGATGAGGATTCCATCAAAGAACCTTGAGGATCTTTCATATCTATTTGGCAGATGTTTCCTTATTTCCATGATGTATGATGAGCCTTGTCCTTGATGATATCTTTGTTTCCTTCAATGTTGAATGAGATTCCCAAGAACTATATCCTTCATGTTTGTCTGCCATGGATTTTTGTCCTTCATGATTCCCATGGCGATGTTAAGAACTCTTGTTTCTAATGATTCCATGATGTTGTGATCCATCTAATTATCATGGTCATATCAACAAGATTTAGGAGCTTATGATGGGATCCTTTTGTGAGGGACACCATCTTACTCATAGTGGATATTTTTTACTCCCTCTTTCCATGGCCCCTTTCTTCAGCTTCCTCCATCTATCCGATGATATGAGCTTCCATAATCTTTCCATAATTTTAGCTATACTTATTTTGTCTTGTTTGAGGACCAAACTTCCCTTTCCTTTCTACATGTGTTTTAGTCCTTTAACCGTTAATACTTTTTCCTTCAACTTGTCTTTCTCTATTTATCATAGAGACCATAAGTTGTTGAATGAAGTAACTCATGGATATTTTTTACCTTGATTATCTATTAGTGAATTATAGATCAGTGATGGATATCTTCCTTCCTAGATCTTGTAGATGGGACCTTATGAAGATATCCCACATCCTTTGATACCTTTAGTTCCATGTAGATCAGATTTCATGTGACCTTCTTCATTGCACCTTTAGAGAATTATTTTATCTTATACATCTTCTTTGATGTCTCCAATATTTCTATACGAGGGGATCTTTCATAAGTATCCCTTTTCATGAATTCAAGGGAGACCTTTTGATATGTTCAATGACTTCAACTATCTAGATGACTATGTCTATCTTCCTTCTTTATGTAAGGAATCTTGATGAGCCATCTGACTTACAAATGTCCTTGCAATCATGAAGTCATTTAACCAAACTTGATTATAGAATGAAAAGATACTTACTTGTCATGTGAAGATGAAATCTTCACCTTGATTTATTTGATGATGGTTGAAGAAGATGTATGAGCGCTTCTTCTTCGATGATCTTCTTTAAGGTGAGAAATCCTTTCCTTAATAGAAAAGGTTTATCCTTTTGATAGGGATTATTTGTTGCTTCCTTGGATGATCTTCTTCTTGAATAAGGAAATTATTTTTTCTTTATTATAACCTTGAATATATGACAATGCCTTCTCGCCTTCAATCTGCTCTGCCTTCTTTTGTAGAGTAGGTCACAACTGATTCAATCTTTTCCAAGATGATGAGATCCTTATTTTGAGGTACTTTGAGTTTCATAGCTTTGTATATATCTTGATGAGAGTCTTGGTGGTATTTTGATGATGACTAATGTGGAGACACAAGTTCTTGTTGTTGTATATGACTTGTTGTAGTCTTGATCCTTCAATCTTCAAAAAACCCTTCAACTTGCTTTGATGCCATTCTTGAAGATGATCCTTGAATGTCTCTGTGCTTCCCTTTCTTTTACTTCAGCACCTTGCCTCTGATACCATGTTGAAGAATCTAGGGCTAATGTAGTTAATGAGATTCTTCTTGCATGATAGCTATTTGTGAGGTATTTTAACTTTACTTCTTACAAAAATCTTCGCTTTTTATTGTTATTAGAGTGTGTCTTCTTAGTTAATCAAATAGATACCAAAACAAAGAGACAATAACACACAATGTTGGATTTCTACCAGGGCCAAAACCTTTGCCTCTTGGAGAGGAAAACCCACACAAAATTATTCTTATAGAGATTTCAATTAACGAATACCAAGACCATGACCCTTGACCTACTAGGCCACTCCAAGACAAAGACATCAATCCTCTTCTTGTTGTTGAGATCATCATCACCATTAATTCTTCACTGAGATCATCATTCATGCTTCCTTCATTGAGATATTCATGAGAGCATGATTGCTGCACCATATCTCCATCTTTGCCTATTTCATTACTGCTCACTGAGATCATCATCATGTAGATGAGGTTTCCATAATGTGATTGCTGCACCGAAGTCTTCATTATAATATTTCATGACTATGACAACACCTTGATGTATGTTGAGATCCTTTCTCTATGTTGAGACTGTGATCATCCTTGTTACGAGGACTATGACTGCATTGAGAACTTCACCGAGTATATGATTTTGTCCTTTTCACTTAGATCATCCTTCTCAGTGTGATGTTGTGTATACATCACTGTAATACTTATGCCGAGAGTGTGTACTCCTATAATATTCATTTGATAACCATAAACCCTTTCTCCAACTCATATACTGTAATAATGTCTCCATCCAAGATTCCTATAACACTTAAGTTAATTGAGATTTTAGAGAGGAATACAAAGATGTGACTATGAAACTATGAGTGTACACACTCCTTTATATAGGTGTTTGTCCCTGTATTTGAGCCGACATGTCCACTGAACCGATATGTCACGTTTTATAAGCTAACTTGATAGTTATATATATTTTGAGGCCGACTTGAATGTTCTCTTCGTCGTTTAGCTTGCTTCCTTCTTCAAGAGGATTGTGATTGTCTTTGAGGGTTGATCTGGACTCTAGGTTGACTCATAAACATTACATAAATGCTCAAGAAGAGCTATTCATGTCTTTGACTCTTTAATAATAAATCCTAAGGCTCTCAATGGGAACCATCTATAAAATAAACCTCTTGTTCGGGAAACCCATGGAACAAGGCATAATGATAAACTGATTATTTTAAAAATCATAATTAAAATGTCATGAAGACCAAACCTAGTTACACTTTCTTCAACATGTGGAAGTCTCATCCTGGGCTTGGATCTTGCATCATCAATATGAGGTTATTTCTCCTTGCATTTATCTGATTATTATGTTGGTTTATATGTGGATTATATGGCTATGATTTCCTTGGTATTTCTATTTCTATTATGTTGGTTATGTATATGTTTTATGATAATAGCTATGTATGGCTCTCATCATGTTTCTACTTGTAAATGAATGAACAATGTGTCTATGACCTAATGGATGAAATGGAAATTAATGTGTTGAGGCATCAATGCTTCTTAGTGATTCTCAGCTAGGTATGAGACCCTTATGCTTAGATATGCTATTTACTCCTATAGATTACATATTCGTGATATGTTTGACGAAATGATTATCATGAATAGTAGGGGTCCAGTCAAGGTCTTGTTCAAGTAATTGTATGTGTAGTGTCATATCCATGTTATCTTACTATTATGAAGTTGTCATTCAATTATCGGTAGTGACCTGGGCTATTGGCCTGAAAATGTGGCTCAAATATCGGGGACGTTGGCATAACACTAAGAAAAATAGTCCCTGGATGTTGGTACACCTTATCATGAGAGCGTTCAAAACCTCCTGGATGCTAGCAGGCCTATTGCACGGGAGCGCCCGTGGGTCAAGTTCTCTAAAATATTAGTGTGACCCAAGGGTCGGTTAGGAGAAAGGTTCAGATGGTTCCTGAGGGTTCTAATCTTGATGTTGAAGGTTTGTATGGTGTGTTTCTATCGGTTCCACTTCCTTGACCTAACTTAGGAGGTTGAATGAAATCATAATGACCTCTCGTCATGCGTTTACCCTGGTTGGTTGGTTACTTATGTAGATGTGGGAGGAGGGTTTTTCAAGCACTGTGTATGAAATCTTAAGTAACAATATTTTTGAAGCCTATATGCAAATATTTTCTCAAACATATTCAATGTAACCATTGCATAAAATTTTATAAGATATGTTATGTTTTTGGGACGTGTATTACATAATAATATTTTTAGGCTTGTATTGGTTTAATAATAGAAGTTTAGAATACATCGTCTAAGGACAACAATTGTGTATGGATAGAACATATGGAGAAAACATTGAAGTACACCTTAGTTTGGGTGATGGAATGCACTATTTCATTTTGAAAACAACTATAATGTGATATTTGAGTTTGAGTATTCAGAATATCATCCACAGTAGCTATTTTTGTGTCACTGTTTCAAGTCTTTAACAAGAATCCTTGTCAGGAAAAATCCATAGAGAAGAGAAGGATGAAGGGTAATAAATATGGAATGGAAGGAAAAGAAATGAGAAAGAGCCGACCTGTAACCCTTGAAATTAATTTTACGGTTATTGGTCGGCTCTTTCTCCTTTATTTTCCTTTCATTCCATATGTATTACCCTTCATCCTTCTCTTCTCTGTGGATTTTTCCTAACCATGAGTCTTTTTATAGACTTGAAACGTCTATGGATCGTATTCTAAATACTCAAACTCATGATTCTCACCACAAAAATCTTTAAACACTCAATGTGATATTTTCCAAGCAATCATCTAGTTTTAGGGGTTAATAATTTTGGATGGATTTACTAATTTATTTACTAGAGATGAATTTTGATTGAAAATATAATACTTTAGTTAATTTGAAATGTAATATTTTAATTAACAATGGTTTTCATAAATGTCCGTCTCGGGTAGCTCAAGTGGCGATGGTAGTGGAATGAAGTCTCACCAAACTGGAGATCTTGGGTTCGAATCTTGTGCTACCCCCCCCCCCCCCCCATAGTAGGGTGAATAATGGACATGTAAACGTGAAAATCAAAGATTCCTACCAAGCTTACAAAAAAAAATAGGTTTTCATAAAGCATGTAAACAATTTATTGTTGTTAATTATAATGTAATTTTTTTGCAACATTTTCCTCATGGAAGGGTTGTGTTGTCGCTTTTTAATGCACCTGGAGCACAAGTACTTCAGGAGGTATGGAAAGCTTCCTAGAGATAGCCTCTGGGTTAATTGTAGACTAGTTCCTAGGACATCTCAAAGGGTGTTGAACAAATTTGTAGAAAAGACTTGTAGCACTTTAGTTTGTCACAAAAATTACAAATGAGTTTGATTCAGAATCATTCATAAGATACCAAATAGAAATAAATTGATAAACAAGAGTACTTAGAATATAATATTTGGCTTAAGGTGGTCAAATAAGACCTAGAATTTGCAATGATTTATTTTTTGAAATATATGTAATGAGGGAAGATAACAGAGGGTGAATCCATCATATAGGGCTTAAGACATATGAATCATATATATCAACACTCAGAGATAAATGAGAGAAAGGGAATGCTATGAATTGCCGAGATGCATGGAGTGCTTTTTAAAGACTTAATTTCCACCTTGAAATAGGAATTATCCACCAGTGTTTTGATTTAAATGAATCTGTATCTAAATGGAAATACAACTAGTTGCTACTATGAAATGCAATATGTGAAGAATTACAAAACATATATGAAAGACAGAGGGAGAAGAACATACTGTAATCCAAATCAGTTGGAATCACCATAAACTTTGTATTAATCTCTTCAGGAAAACCAAAATACAAGCCTTTATGAAAACATGAAAGGTCCCATAGAAGAGAAGTCTTTCCCAAAATTCTGAACCTTTGTTAAGTGTTTCTTCCTACCTTTTATAAGGAGAGGGAGAGATTGAAAATCAGTTACAAAAATATCTCAGGTCTGCGCTTCCATATGTCTTCATGATTAGCTGTCTCGACTTGTAGGCTCTGTCACCTCCAGTTATTACGACAGAAAGATGGTTTTCTTTAAAATAAAATGGAATGACAGAATAATAAACAAACTAAATAACAAAACATGAAAACTGAATGTTGGTGTATGAAAATATCTCCTTTCCACTCCCTTGGATGGCTTTTGGTCTAGCCACATTTATGCCGCATCATACCTCATAAACTCCTGCCTCGTTCCCTCTCACTTTCAGTCTTAACAATTTTAATTAGTGACTTGTAGGAATTGGGAGTGGCACCCTTGATAACCATAATGTGTCTTTTGCATAGCTCCCAACTCATTTGTCCCTCTAGACTTCTTGCAGAACACTATCAGAGCCATACATGCCCTTTAAAACTACCATAGTGTAATATCTGGGATTTCTAGCACTGCCACTTAACATTGAAAAACCTTACAAAACAATGAATTTCGATCCTCTTTATCCCCTTTTGTTTTGATCCCTTTCTACACTTTTTCATCATATGACAGGGGGATATGACCGGATGCTTAGCCAAAAATCAGAGCTTGGCAAATCAGGACTTCACACTGAATAGGCTTCATGAAACGACGAATTTTGATCACCTTTTATTCTTAGCTCTTGGTTCCTCATCTCTTCTCGTGACCATAAGCCATCCCCAATATCAAAGCCCGCCAATCGGAGGCTTTCAATTGGTGATTCCACTTTGATGCATAACACGCTTCGACCTCTGATCGTCGATCTCCGATGAGTGACATCATCACTACCACATGTTTCTTCCTAAGTGATGACACATGTCACCTAGATATGCCCCCATAGGACCTTGAATATCCTAGTTCAACGTGCCATGCGTCCACCGTACTACCATGTCAAGGTGACATTAGCCACTACGTGACCCTATCAGGACTAATAGAATTCCACCACGTGGCCCCCTTAGAAGAGAGAGAGAAAGGCCGACCTTTCCTTGGTTTTTCACTGATTTCCTTTGTTAATCATTTCAAGGCTTTCCCGACACTTTAACACTAGAGGCTCAAATCCTGGCAATATTAATCACAATCAGAACTTTGAGAGGGTGTCATTTATGTCATCGATGATTGTGATGTGCTGATCTCCTATTGATCTGACACCTTGGACCTCTAATATGTGGGATCGCCAATGTGTGACCCCACCGATACTGCAGGACCCCCCATTCATTGATATATATTGTGCCTTGGACCTCCGATCTCCAATTGCCAATATCGACATTCCCTGATCACTGGTTTTCTCTGACATCCCCTTCGGCCGCTTTGGAAAACTCTAATTTGCGTGATCTGGGATTATACTTAAGCATTTTCCTTGTTTTTCTGGTTTTCAAGGGTAACTTTCAACTTCCTCTGAGTCTTGACTCCGAAGTCCATTTGAGGATTTCCATATGCCATTGGAAAGCTAATTCTGAGCACTATCCATTGGAGGTGGTCTGATTGAGATTTGAGTGCTTACGTGTCTTGGAGGTTTGCTCCAAACATCTCTATTCTTTTGCCTTCTTTGTACAAGTGTAACTATTTTTCCAGAAGGTGACAAGAATGGCTCCAACTAGGGACAGCGCCTTGCTAGCAAGGTGTTGAGATCCGGAAAACTAGCATCCTTCTGTATATTAGGCATGGAGTCATTTATTCATGCATATAAAAACAAAAACATAAATATAAAGAACTCAAATCATTACTGATATTTTACAATGCCTAACTAGCATGTACAATGGGTGAGAATAGAACCTCTTAATTCTATAAATAAAGCTTGAGGAACAGCCCATTAACAGGAAGCTTAAGCATGCCACCCTCCCAGTTCTCCAACATAAAAGTATTGTTTTCTTTAGTCTCATTAATCTTGAAGGGTCCAAACCATAAGGAATCAAATTTACCATGTTTCCCTTTGTCTTCTCTCCTCACATCCCACCTTAGGACTAGATCTCTTGTTTGGAGAGGCATATCCCTAGCTTATCATTTTTTATCGGTAGTTGTCCAACCTATGATTTAGTTGTTCTTGGGTCTCTTGGAGCTCCAAAAATTGATGTATCCTTCTAGTTATGGATTTGGGTTCTTCTTCTGCATCTTGTAGCATCTTAGCCACTGGCATAGTAAGTTGAATAGGGAATACAACAATTTTTCCATAAACCAACTCGAAAGGGGATTTACCTGTGGATATTTTTGGAGTGACCCTATTTTCGCATAGTGAAAATTTTAGTTGAGAATCCTAGTTTCTCTGACTTTCTGCAATTATCTTCTTCAGGATTTTCACCACCATTTTGTTTGAAGACTCAGCTAGCCCATTGCCTTGAGGATAATATGTAGTGGAGTGACCAACGGTGATGTTAAACTTTTGACAAAAAGTGTAGAATTTTGTAGACTTAAATGCCTCAGCATTATTAGCCATAATCTTTGCAGGACATCCAAACCGGGCCAAGATATTCTCATCCAAAAATTGTATTACCATTGTGTCAGCTGCATTCCTAGTTGGGATTTCTTCTAACCCCTTGGTGAGATAGTCTGTGGTTGTATCCACTTGTGTTAGCCTCTAGAAAGAGGATGTATCTCTCCGATGAATTCTAATTCTCATTGCCTTAACAATTATTCTACACAAATAGGGATCAAGGGGAGTGGAGATAATTTTTTCCTTTCAGCAAACACTTGACATTGCTAACAAGGCCTACCATAAGAATGATTATCCTCGAATATTTTGGGCCAATAGAACCCATCTTTCAATATCTTATGAGTTGTGGTCTTCCAGTTGTAGTACCCCCCACAAACGTTTCTATGGAACTCATCCATCACCCTTTGTGTTTCAGTCTCAACTAAACACAGTAGTAGAATTCCCACCGGGTCCTTCCAGTACATTTTCCCATTTGATATCACAAAATTCTTGGATTGGGCCTTCAATGCCCTGTACTTGGATTTTTCCACCTTTGTTGGGCATCTCAGAAAAAATAAGTAGTGTATGACACTTTGATACCAAGCCAAAGTTTCATATTTTGGGTGAATATTCTGGACTGAAGACTTGATCATGAGTTGTTTCCTCTTTTCACCTTCTTCTATTAATGAATTGATCCCCAATGCCTGACAATTTGACTCTGATAATATTTTCACCAATCCTTGTCCTTTAATGACCTTAATGGGTTTTACCTCCATGTCATACTGCTATATTTTTTCAACCCATTTACCGCATTTACCATCATTGTCTCCTTGTACCAGGATGTCCTTCATTGCTATTATTGGTACATAAGCCACGATGATTGAGCGTAACACATTGAATTTGAAATCCTTCAGAGCTTTGACTAGAGCATATGCCTATTTTTCCAATATTTTATACTTCATTTCAACATCCCGCAACACCTGGTTGAAGAAAGTTGTATGTTGCTCATGGCCTTCTTTATTTTTCTGAAGTAACACAACAACTATAGTATGGGGGGAGGCAAAAGAAAAGATATAAAATGGCCTTGAATAGTCTTGGATGACTAGCACAGGAGCCTCTACAAGATCTCTTTGATTCTTGAGAAGGATTCTCGGGAATATGGGCTCCACTTCATTCTCCTTTTTCAGAATTTCGATAACACCTCTCACTATTTCTATGTAATTAGGTACAAACCTTCTCAAGAAATTAATACTTCCCAAGAATACTTGGACCTCCTTATTCCTTGGCAGGGAAATATGACTGATAGCCTCCACCCACTTAGGATCACCTTTTACCCCTTCTTGTGCCATTATGTGCCCCAACAACTTGCCTTCGCTCAAAGCGAACTAGGATTTCTTGGGATTTAGGGACAGTCCATACTTTCTGCACTTTTCAAAGGTAAGATTTAGATGTTCAATGTGCTCCTCATTTGTTGTGGAGAAAACAATGATGTCATCCAGATAAAAAAACAAAATTTTGTCTCTCTCCCACAAACGTTATGTCCATTTCCCTCTGGAATGTTTCTCCTACGTTTATTAAGTCGAATGACATCCTTGTGTACATGAAAGCCCCTAAGGAATTGTGAATGAAGTTTCCTTTTGATCCTTAGGTTGCACTGCCACTTGGTTATATCCTAAAAATCCATCCATCATTGACATCTTAGCAGAGCCAACTACTTTCTGTAAAATGTGGTCCATTTTAGGCAATGGGTAGTTGTCCTTCAAAGAAGCTTTGTTCATATTCCTGAAATCTACACAGTTTGATTTCTCCATTCTTCTTTCTAACAGGAACTAGATTGGCAACCCACTCTGAGTACCTTAGTGGTACAATGATCTTAGCTTGAAGCAAATTCTTCAATTCTTTCTCAATGGATGGGAGTAGAAGTGGATTAATCTGTCTGAGATTTTTCTTACAAGGTTTCATATCATTCTTTAAAGGGATCTTATGTTGCATAATATTTACATCAAAAGTTTTCAAATCATCATAAGACCAAGCAAAAACATCTCTATAAGATTTTAGGAGATTTAAGTACCTCTGTTTGTAGTGTTGGGGGATCTTTGTTGATAACTTGATCAACCGGGGTTCATCTTCTGAGCCTATGTTGCAATCTTCTACATGTCCCTCAGCTTCCTATTCAGCAGGCTTAGAAGCCACATCGTTTGATTTGAATATCCTTTCCAAAGGAACTAGACCCCATGGAATAGCATTTCCTTTCAGCTATAGAACTTTATGTCCCGTGATGTTTTCCTCCCATGTAGTTAGTTGTTCTTCTGTTACTTCTTCCTCTTCTTGATCAATCACGGAGTTTGAGAATTCCCTGATTACCTCCATGAAGCACTTGATTTGCTCATCATCCTCAAATACTTGCCAGTGTTTCACATTGTCAAGCATTAAGGATCTGTATCTGACTTCATTTCATACCTGAGCAGAGGATTGTGTGGAGGCTTGAAGTTTGCTGGGAGCTATAGCTAAGGAATAAGCCATTCAGTTTCTTTCTCTTGGCTACATTTGGACATTAAATGCAGAGAAGCAGTTGTCAATCAAGTCCTAGACTTCATTTCTGTAGGCCCTCAATCGGGGGTGCTTGGTTTGGAATTGGTCCAAGTCATCTGCTTGACTACTAGTTCAGAGTCTCCAAATATAGTCAGGTAGTCAATATTTATATTCTTTTCCGCTTGAAGGCCCAGTAATAGTGCATCATATTCTACCACATTATTGGTGGCCTCAAACTCCAATTTGAAGGGGAGAGGAATTAAGTTACCTTCTGGAGATATCAATAATACCCCTGCCCCATTTCCTTCTTTTGAATTTCCCCATCAACATACAGCTTCCATACCTTGCTACATTCTTTGAGTTGTCGGTCTGATTGGACTACAGGCTGTATCTGTGTTTCTTCTAGAATGAATTCATCTTCTTCCAGCATAAAGCAAGAGATGTTCCTTTCTATTTATACACACGTGCATTGTCAGAAAAATCATGTCTAGTGACTATTTTTACGAATTGGGATTCTCTATAGAGTCTCCTTTCCTCTCCACCAAAGATAGGAATGGTAGCATAAGTCAGATCCAGTTTGATAGACTTTCCAATATTAGATCCCCAAGACCTGGTTATCTCTAGACACAGTTGCTCCATTACTGATAATGGCATCGATTTATGAGAAACTCCGAAGTCTAACATTGAATTGTGAAGCAGGAGATCATGTACTACGACAGTGACATAAAAAGGTGGGGTGGAAGGATCTTTCTCCTCAACATGCGGTCCAAAGACTACCATAGGCCTTTCTTCTTGCAGGTTTAGATGGTCAAGGGATTGCACTAAAGTGGAAGGGAACAAAACTGAGAGACTTGGGCCTTGTAAGTTGGATATTTCAAAATCTCAGACAATGGGACTAGGATCTTGACTTTTTCAAGCTCTTTCTAGAGGTTAAAGAGTGTATGGAATTTTTCTCTATTGTTAGTTTCTACAGGCTCCTTTTATTTTTCATGAACGGGTTTAGTGGGAGGAGGTGACTTACCTTATTTAATGACTTCAGGTTGATACTTGTTCGGATCGGAGGATTATTTATTTATTAAGATAATTGGGTCTACTGGTCCCTTCTCCTTATCAGTAGACATAGGGTCTCCTAGGAGGAAGTACCTTAATTCTAATTGTGTGATCTCGATCTCTTTCTAAATGATCGAAGATCATACTTCTTATGCAATTGAGCCTACATAAAGTCAACAAATTGTTTGCAATAGCCATTGATCTCATAATTGCTCAATGTGGCATGAAACTCCTCCTCCTCTTCATATGTCCTGAGTTCTTGTTCCTTATCGGAGAAAGAGGAGTGCAATTTCTCTTGAAAATTGCTTGGTTCTAGTGACAATTACTCTAGATCATATTCTATACACAATGGATGATGAATATGGTCTTGTTTCTCTTTACTATCCCTTTGAATTAACTGTAGGGAAGGCCTTATGTATTGGGGATTGTAACCCTGATTGGCAGGTGGGAAGTTCTTTCTTTGAAGGCTTTTATTCTCCAGCTACATTTTTTCAATTTGTTGGATAAGTTCTTTATCAACTTATCCATTTCTTCTATCCTCTATTCTTGAAATACTTTTCCACTTGAGGAAGCTACCTCCTCTTTTCCCTTTTTCTTCTCTCCAAAATCATTCCTACTTCTTAGCTTCCCTGTGGATGTATAGATTGCCTCTACATCAAGGGCATCAATTTGGATATGGTCCAAGGTAGGAGACTTCCTTTCTCTGAGAGTGAAACTGAATTATGAATTAAAGGCCCCAGCAAAGACTACTTAGGAAGTGGCTTGTGAAGGTTTGATTTCAACGGGAAGATTATTGTACAACTTATTAAATATTTTAATAAGATCTAAGATATCCTCACCAGATTTCTTCTTGATAGCATGAAGCTCAATGAGGATGTAACCCTAGTCTCTCTTCTCACCCCATTTCTACAAAAAACAATTCTCCATTTATTACCAAGTGTTAATGGAAGCATTTTGCAAGGATTTAAACCATTTCTTGACCTCCCCATCGAAATATTGGATGAAAAGCCTCAACACTACATCCTAATGTCCAAAATTTTGATTCTCTGTAGAGGAATAGAAAATTTCTATGTGCCTCTAGTGCTGCTACATCGACTTCTTCATTAGACATGGGCAAGAGCTTGAGGTAGTCATGTGGCATAAAATTTGGAGGTTGACACAGGTTTAAGGGAGCATATTTATTTAGCAGGAAACCTGGGACAACCATTTGAATCAGAGGTGGTGGTGCTTGAATTACTACAGCAGTCTGAGGTATGACCAATGATAAGATAACCCACTGACAGGGGAATGAAAAGAGGTACACACTGTGGGTAGGGCTGCTTTGGTGTTTATATTTTATTTCCTTGGCTTCTTCTTTCATGTCTAGGGAGGAAGTATTAAATAGATGATCATTTTTTGGAGAATACATCAGAACTTTGGGGGGAGTTTGGAAGAATGAATTACAACTTTCCGTGAACTAGCTGCAGATGTTTCAGGAAATGAAGAGATAGTGGGATCAGTATTCAGAGTATTTTCTTTCCAAAACCTTCTAGATATTATCTTCTCTAGGTTAGATATAGATGGAGATCTTTTTTGAAAGGTATCTAAGCGAGTATGGGGTCTTTGATAAGCCAAAATGATCAGCTAGAATTAAAGAAAGTGGATTCAGCAAGGTGTTTATAAAAAAATTCAGACAGTGGAGTCACCAAGGTGAGAGATATTCAACCCACACTTCCCTTACTCACCTAATAGAGGGAATGTAAATATTTTTCATACCCAGGGAAAATTATTTCAGTTTTGTCCCTGATAACGGTGCCAAAAAGATGTTGTCGCTTTTTAATGCACCTGGATCACAAGTAATTTTGGAGATATGGAAAGCTTCCTAGAGAGATCCTCTGTGTTGATTATAGACTAGTGCCTAGCACATCTCAAAGAGTTCTGGACAAATTTGTAGAAAATACTTGCAACACTTTAGTTTATCACATAAATTTCAAATGAATTTGATTCAAAATCATTCATAAGATACAAAATAGAAACCAATTGATACACAGGAGTACTTAGGAGATAATGTTTGGCTTAAGCTGGCCAAATAAGACCCAAAATTTGCAGCGATTTAGTTGTTGAAACCTATGTAATGGGGGAAGATAACAGGGGGTAATCCATCATATAGGGCTAATTAAGACATAAGAATCCTATATATCAAGACTCGGAGAGAAACAAAAGAAAGGGAATTATAAGAACTATTGATATGCATGGAGTGCTTTTTAAAGACTTAATTTCCACCTTGAAACATGCATTATCCACCAGCATTTTGATTTAAATGAATCTGTATCTAAAGGTAAATAAAGCTAGCTTCTACTATGACGTGCAAATTGTGAAGAATTAAAATATATATGTGAAAGATAGAGGGAGAAGAACATACTGCAATCCAAATCTGTTGCAATCACCATAAACTTTGTATTAATCTCTTCAGGAAAACCATAATACAACAAGCTTCAAGTATGCCTTTATGAAAATAGGAAAGGTCCTATAGAAGAGAAGTCTTTCCCAAAATTCTAAACATTTGTTAAGTGTTTCATCCTCCCTTTTATAAGGAGAGGGAGAGCTTGAAAATCAGTTACAAAAATATCTCAGACCTGCGCTTCCAGTTGTCTGCATGACTAGCTGTCTCGGCGTGTAGGCTCTGTCGCCTCCAATTATTACAACAGAAAGATGCTTTTCTTTAAAATAAAACAAAATGATAGACTAATAAACAAACTGAATAACAAAACATGAAAATTGAATGATGGTGTATGAAAATATCTCCTTTCCACTCCCTCATATGGCTTTTGGTCTAGCCACGTTTATGCCGCATCATGCCTCATACACTCTTGGCCAGTTCCCTGTCGCTTTGAGTCTTAATAGTTTTAATTCGTGACTTGCAGGAATTGAGAGTGGTCACCCTCAATAACCATAACGTGTCTTGTGCACAACTGCCAACTCATTTGTCCCTCTAGACTTCCTGCATAACACTATCAGAGCCATACATGACCTTTAAAACACCCATAGTGTAATATCTAGGATTTCTAGCACTGGCACTTAACACTAAAAAACCTTATAGAACAACGAATTCCGATCCTCTTTTAGCTTGTTTTGTTTTGAGGCTTTTCTGCACTTTTTCATCATATGACCGGGGGCTATGACCGAGTTCTTAGCTAAATATCGGAGCTAAGAAAATTGGGACTTCACACTAAACAGGGTTCATGAAATAGTGAACATTGATCAACTTTTCTAATTAGTTCTTGGTTCTTTGGCTCTTCCTGTGACCATAGGCCAACCCCTATATCGAGGACCCCCAATCGGAGGTTTTCAATCGGCGATTCCACTTTGATGCATAACACGCTTTGACCTCCGATCGTCAATCTCCAATCAGTGATGTCATCACTGCCACGTGTTTCTTCCTAAGTCATGACAGATGTCACCTGGATATGCCTCCATAGGACCTTGAAAATGCCATGTCAGCATACCACAGGTCCACCGTGTTGCCGCATAAACGTGCATCAGCGACGACATGGCCCTATCGGGACTAATAGAATTCGGCCACATGGCCCCCTTAGAAGAGAGAGAGAAAGGTCCCCCTGCCCTTGGTTTTTCACCGATTTTCTTTGTTAATGAGTTCAAGGCTTTCTGAACGCTTTAACACTAGAGGCTCAAATCTCGACAATCTTAATCACAATCGGAACATTGAGAGGGTATCATCTATTTTATCGCTAATTGCGATGTGTTGATCTCCTATTGCTCTGATCACCGACATGTGACCCCGCCAATACTGTAGGACCCCCCAATTGTCAATATATACTATCCCTTGGTCCTTCGATCTCTAATTCTGATATCAGTGATCCTTGTTCGTTGGTTTAGTCTGACTTACCCTACGGTTGCTTTAGAAAACTTCGATTTGTAGGATTTGGGATTATACTTGAGCATTTTCCTTGGTTTCCTCGTTTTCAAGGGTAACTTTCAATCTGCTCTAACTTTTGATTCCGGAGTCCATTTGAGCAGTTCCATATACCGTTGGAAAGCTAATTCTGAGCACTATCCATTGGTGGGGGTCCGATTTGGCTTTGAGTGCTTCTGTGGCTTGGAGGTTTGCTCCAAACATCTCTGTTATTTTGCCTTCTTTGTATAGCTTGAACTCGTTTTCCAGAGGGTGACAACAGGTTGCATGAATATATACCCTTTTAATTAAAATTAAGAACAACCTTTCAAATTTAAGAACACTAATTGTAAGGGATAAATTTGTGTGACTAGAATATGTTGTATCATTAAAGAATAACCATAAGGATGCTTTGGAAGTTAGGTAAATACTATCTAAATACATGTAAGGGGTATTTTTTTTTCAATATACACATTAGTATAATGGTAAATAAGATGTAGGCATCTTTATTTTATAATAATATAAAACTAGTTGTAATTATTAATTATTATTACCTTTAATAATAAGGTAGTAAGTTTTTCAAGTGGAAATTTAAAAAATATAAATGTATTTACTTAGGAATGAGATAAATTAAAAAAAATGTGGTAAATTATAAAAATAAGAATAAGTATTAAAGTATAGGTAGGTCCATACTTAGGAACATTTTTTTACTAGTTAAACTCATTAAGGAATATAATACATAGATATAAGAATAACCTAATGAGTATTAAAGTAGTTATTGGTTCACTCTCTTTTTGTTTTGCTCTCGCATAGTTTTACATTTTACATTCTTACATTCTAGCAATAATCTCCGTGTGAAACCTTCTTTGTAAGAAGAAATTGTTATGTCACCCATTACTAGAAGTTGATATGTAGGTGTTAGACTACAATTCCTTAATTGGACACTTAAGTAGACCATGATCTAAATGCAACAATAGTTTCATTATTAAGAAAACATGGCATGGTTGAGACCCCTATAGTATGGGGATGTGACGCATGAGGACGAACTTACAACACAAGTTTGATGAACATATCAATGTCTTCATGAACTCTTTATTGATTGGGTGGGAGGCACAAAAGTTTCAGGCTTCTCTTTGATGATGTCTATGATATTGTTTGGGTGGACTTTCTAGTGATTAGCTGTAGGAAAGGATTATCAATGAAAACAATAAAATTTCTTAGCATTACAGTGATATGATGGAGAGTTATAGATTTTTGGGTAAAGAGCAATCTAAAACAGGGGTTACCATAAAGCCGAGATAGTGATTTTTTTCAACCATGGGAATGAATAGCTCAGTGGAGTGAGATAAACAATTTCGTTGGCCCCCCCTGTGGTTAGATACATTGGATGGTTGTGGCATTTCATTGTGCACCACGTGTTAGTCGGACATTCTCTTCGTTGATGAGTGAAGGACAGAGTTTCCGGAATTGACATATATTTTGGAACAGCGTAGTCTAATTATATAGAGGTTTTTGGCCTTTCCGAGTTGTTTTCAGAGCTTTCTTGGGCTCGTGTTTGTACGTCCTTCGGGTTTTCTGGATCTTGCAATCCAAGAGTGCTCAATTAGCTACTGAAAACGTCTTGATGGGAAAATAAGTTCTGCTAATCCGGCAATGGTCGGAAGGATAGAATATGAATTGAAATATTCGAAACCTATGGATTGGAAATATTTAAATTTCACGTGAGCAGCTGCTTTGTCTTCATCGGTGAACACAATGGTATTTCCTGGCCGATGGGGATTTCTACGGTTTTTAGAATGTGAAAAATTCCACAACAATAGAATTTCAGCGTCCATCCAAGATTTTGTACATGCCTTAGCCCAATCACCTTTAAAATTTCAAAGTTTAATGTGGCTTTACTGAGTGTGTTTAGGTTGGCATAATTTCAAATTATTTCAGGATTTTTATTTTCATTAGAATTTGGTTCCGGTCATAGTGTAAATTATTTTAGGATTCACAAGACTTTAAAAGATATTTAATATAAGGCATTGTGAAAACCCTTATACTAAAATTCAAAAGAGTGAAGGGAATTCTTCTTGAATGGTTCATGAGGTATAATACTTGCTAAGGTTTTGCAAATGGGCTAGCAAGCTAAATGGGCTTGATTGTGGGGAAAATTCCACAGTTGACCTCCCTTGTTATCAGGTGCAAGCCTTTGAAGTGATGATTGATGTTACTTGATTCATTTCACTAGCTTCATTCCCACTTCTTCACCTTGTGAGCACATTGCAATGAGTGCTAAGTGGACTATTCAAAAATCATGAGACATAGTCGACTACCTCTCATGGAAATGGTCATAGATGAATGACTTACTTAACGCAGTTGAATCCCAAAAAATTATATCTAATATAATGCACTGTGAAAACCCAAAAATCATGAGACATAGTTGACTACCTCTCATGGAAATGGTCATAGATGAATGACTTACTTAACGCAGTTGAATCCCAAAAAATTATATCTAATATAATGCACTGTGAAAACCCTTATACTTTTAAACATGTTAAAAAATTCTAAAAAATTAAACAACAACTACTTAAAAAAACACCTTTAAAATTGTATTAAATTATTTATTAAAATCTCTATTTTATATTAAATATAAAAATCATATGCCTTAGTTTTATATGCAAGCTCAGAATTGTCTTTTTATTAAGTGACTAGATTTTATAATTGAAAGATGGAGCAAAGCAACATCTATGTACATAATTCACAGCCATGCATGTTACATTATCAATTTTGGGTGAGAATCTTTTATGTTTTTCGAAAAAAACTTGTATCAAGATAATTTTCATATATGTATGTATGTATGAGGTAAGGTAAATCTCAAATTTGATTGATCTTCTATTAAACAAGTATACTTATATATATATACAACAATGTCATGACCTTTAGTTTCCACTTCCAATGTTCGATGTCTCTTCCAATTCTAATGGCTTAAATTTCTAATATTTACATATTTACAACATGTTCATAATTCACCAAATTTTTAAGGATTAGGTCTCTAACATTTCCCCTTAATCTGTAGGGGTGTTAGTCAGCCCAAGCATCATTCTACATTTTTCAAACTTCTCTTCCAAGTGCTTTGGTGAAGATATTTGTGGAAGAAGAAATTAGATGAATAGTCTTAGCCTCTACAAGATACCAAATCAAATGATACTTTGTGTTGATTTGTTTGGTTCAATCATGGAATAGGGATTCCTTCCAACTTGATTATAGAAGTATTTTCAATCACAATAGGAGCAAAATTCACTTGCTTCTCCTCCAAGTCTTGTGAATTTTCCTAAGCCACATAATCTACTTCATTGCTTCTGCAACTATGAGATATTTTGTCATCATGGAATTTGTTGGAATTGATTGCTTATGTGAGCTCCATAAGACAATTGTTTGATCCAAGGCTCATAATATACTTCATTATCTTTGTCTCCGTCAAAGTCTAATCACAATATCCACTCAAGCTGAATTCATTCACCTGTGGATAGTTGAGTCCAAAATTTTGAGTTTGTTTCAAGTATTAGAACCTTTTTTTAGTAGACCAATGTCCTTAGCAAGACTTTTGCATAAATATGAAAAGAATTTTCGTAATAAATAAAATATTGTTTGAAGATTTATGTGGTGATGATCTTGAAATCGTGGTATCGGAAATTGCTCCACATTAGACATTTTTATCATCGATGTTTTGATTCTACACCAAGACCCATCATCAAGACAAAGTTGAAAATAAGAGAATGAGAACGAGATAAGATAAATACAAAGAGTGTGTAATGAAAGAGTGGTCCACTGTATGAGAATAAGTTAATAAAAATTGATATATGTTGAAAGAATAATTAATATATTTAATTATTATAAACTATTTATGTTTACTGTTTATAGTTAAGTTGTTATATATAATAGTTATATTAAAAATTTTAATATTTTTAATTCATTTAAGATGTTAATAGTTGGTGATAATAATTTAAGGAATAAAATGAAGGTGAAATTAAAGTTAATGAATATAGTTTAAGTTAATTAATTTAAGTTAAGTTAATTAATTAATGTAATAAAATGATTATTATTTTTTAAAATATTATTTTCCTTAATTAATATCATTAACGAGTCATTACAATAATTAAGAAATAGAAGAGGGAAGGAGGATTAAAAGCAATTGATTCGAGATTATGGCTCTATGTGGGTAGGGGGATCCAACTCCTGTTAACTTCTATCCCTCCGTCTTTGCTGAGATTGTTGGGATGCCCCATGATTTCTAGAACCTCATCCATCTTTTTTATAATAATGCCTTTCCCTAGAGATTATTTCCACGTCTTCCAGATGTACATGGTGACTAGTCTTAGAAGAATGTTTGGCAAGTGCTGAGGATCTAATTCTTCCTTTCCTGATATCTGCAACATGTTCCTTAAGTCTAATTTTGAAGGATCTTCCTGTCTCTCCAATGTAACATTTACCACATGAACACTTGACTTTATAAACGCCTTTTTGTTGGAAGTGATCTAGGCCATCTTTTACATATCTCATCTTTTGTTGGATAGTATTTAAGGGTTTGAACGAGGTTGGTATGCCTTTATTTCTTAGTATCCTGGCTAATTTATGAGTAACACCTTGGATGTAAGGGAGATATGCCTTTCCATTTAGGGCTTGAGAGCTAGATGAGGGGGGTGTTAGTGTCAGTCTTTGCAACCTTCCACCAGTGATAAAATATGCTCTTATAAAGTCGTATTGGGGTGTCAAAGTCAATTTTTTGTCATTTCAGTGAGTCTTCAAGTAAAACTTTGGTCACTGGGTATTAGGTCTAGGATTGTTTTCACTCCTTCCAAAGTTTTCCATGTATTCGCTCATGTCACCATTCAGATGAGTGTACCATCATTCAAAGAGTTGTCATCATTATTTTAGGTCCCAATGGGTCATTTTACACCTTGTTTTTTGCTTCAGTTGTGCTTAGGTAAGACTCATTTTCCTCTCCTACGGTTTTAAAGGTAATTTTTCTTGGATGGTCAAATCGTCAACAAAACTTGTATCCTGATGCTCATACACCTTCCCCTATCCTTAATATACCTTCTTAAAAACTTCTCATCACTAATATCCCTCAAATTCATCACTTTCCCACAAACCCTAGCCTCATGCTACAATTTGACACTTTTCTAGGTTAGGGATGCGTTTTTCCCTTTTGGACCCCTTCCCCTTACTCAATCCTTGAAATTCCACTTTCCTTGCTTCCTAACATCCCTCCATACTTCCCAAAATTTTCTCAAGAATTTAGAAGCCCTTGATCCCCTTCATTTCCCTTCATTTCTACAAATCCCCTGTTCCACATATCACAATAGGTTTTATTCAAATGATGTTTTTGAGCAAGAAATGATGAATTTTACAAAAGTGAGAGAGGGTTTTGTCCATCATAGACCCAATGAGAAAAACCTCCTTTAGTTTTTACACAGGTCTCATGGTTTGGGAGAAATATCCAAAACATCATTTTCCTAAAGAGAGTTGTTGCACTTCTGGCATGACCTTCAGAAAATCAAGTTGTATCCTAGCTGGAATGTCCAAATAACTTTCTTGATGAGTCAAATGATAACTAGACACCGAGATATTTCTAATGAACTATTATGAGTTCAATTTGGAGTTAAGACTTCCAAAAGTTGACTGCAACAACACTCTACATTTTGGCAGTCTCATTCTACACATTTTGACTAGTCTTGGGAGATTGAGCTTTTTATAGGGAAAATGAGATCCAAATTGAAAAATTCAAACTATTCTAGAAAGTAGATAGGACACACTTTCTAACAAGCTATCCCTTGCCTAATTTGGACACCGAGAAGGTAGTCATAAGTCATCTTGAAGTGGCGCTGCGCGTTCAGGCCAGAGCATTGTGCGTAGAGACTGAGCGATGCATTTAGGGCGTTTTCAGTAGTGCAAAATAACATTGTGCTACACGTTTAGGAGGGCACTGCGCATTGAGAAGAGAGGACCAAAAAAGCCTCTAGCTTCGTAAAAACTTCCAAAATCACCCTCTCATCCCTCAAACAAGTAATTGCCCTCACTATACCTCATCATTGATTTGCAATTGAAGTGTTTGAAGGTAATTTACCATGACAAATGTGAAACCCTAGATTCTCCCTCAATTACACCCTAGAAACCCTAATCCCCATTATTTCTCCCACCATCTATTACTAAAGCCCTGAAACTCTCCCCTATATCACTCCATAACATTCTATACCCCCTCATCCTTCATCCCACAAGCTATATTTCAAAAAAGGACCTAAGCCCCTCTCCCTCATTTTCATGATTCATACCCTCCCCTTCATTTTCTAGCCCACCAAAATAACTCACAAGGTCATCTCCCATTCCCTCACTCCTAAATCACTCTCACTCACTTCCTTCATCCCTTTTCTAAGAGTGCACAGCCTCAAAATTTGCAAACACTGGCAGTGGCACTTCGATAGATAAACCTCAGCATAAGAGAAAACCACACAAGGGAGACAGAATTATTAGGGAAGAGCCATCAAACCTCAGAGAATTGAAGGCCTCTTAGTTGGATGTCACTTGTTTCAAACATCTAGAGTGCTATGAGTTCTATGAGCAAGTAGAGAGAGTTCAACACCACCCTGAGCTCACCAGGCTTTTTGTAGCCAATCTTTAGGATAACAAGGTGACCCTAGCTAGGGTGACATTTACAGTTTCACCTTCCATTATTGCGGATGCAACCAGGATTCCAAATGTAGGGGAGAAGTGGTACAAGGCACAGGACCTGGATGAACACTATTATGAGCCTTATATCAAACCCAGGTACATAAATGAGGCAAAAAGGCTTTTTCCTTTCAAATTTCTTGAAGACAAGTATGCCCCCATGATGAAAATCATCATGAAATATTTCACTTGTGAGGCCAAATTTTCCAGACTGTACACCTATCACATCAGGCTTCTCATGCATTTTACCAGGGTGAGGATGTTAAACCTCCTTTATTTCTTGTTCAGGAATATTGAGAAGATCACCCATATTGTGTAGAAAAATGCATACCCTCAGCAGATGAGTAGTCTTTATCATTATTCCCTGATCAATATGATTGTGCTTCATCATCTTATCCTCCTCAACATCTCTTGGGAGACATTTATTGCTCATGGAATCTTCAGGGGTCCTCAAATTCCTCCACTAGTGTCTCAAGAATCAGGAGGACCTTCTAACGGTGCTCAGGTGAAGACAAATGAGAAGGCCAAAGAGACTAGAGCTACTGAGGTGCCCGAGACCTACATGACATACCAGAGGGACACAAGGAGATTGTTTTCAGTTGATAGGCAAGTGTTTACTCCACAAGATGTGGAAGGGACCTTGCCTTCTTCATCAACATAGCAGGAACAGGTGCAACATCTGCACAAAGGGAAAGAAAATATGTCGAAGGAAAGTTTTGATGATGAGGAGGAAGAGATAGTATTTGATTTGACAGAGCATGGTGAGCCTGAGTAGCATTATACTCATCATGGCATGGAAACAATTGACTTAGAGGCTCAAGATGAAGATACAATAAAGGACATCATCATACAGTACAAGGAGACTCAAGTCCAAGCATTGATGGACAATTTGGAGAGAGCCAAGTATATCATCACATATCTAGAACAACAGAACAAACATCTTAGTGATAAGCAGGTCCTCATGGAGTTGGAACTTCTCAAGATAAAAAGACAAGGTGACAAGGGTGAATCAGCTATGAAAAAGGAAGAGGCACTTGTCACTTTGACTCCCATTGAGAAGGAAATTAAGGGTGATAGAGAGATTTGGCTTGAAAGAGTCAATTTTCACTTGGAGAAGTTGTTGCAAAAGTCCAATAGGGACAACCAAATCATCAGGCACATGGCCTACCACTACAGGACTCGAAACAAAATTTGCAACATGAGGGTCAAATAGATGAAAGCTAGGATAAGGCGGCTCTAAAGGGAAAAAAAGAGGAGGATAGGCTTAGGTTTCTTGCTGAATGTTCCTTGGCTCATCAGGATGCTTGATGATGGTGCTGCTCACAAATTTTGGTCAAGTTTGGAGGATATTTTATTTTTTGCAAATTTTGGAAATTGCACACACAGAAAATATGGCTCAACGCGCAGCGCCACTGGCATTGTGCTTTTCCTAGGGGAACCCACTGGACAAATGGCTTTCATTTTTGGATTCAGAGCAATGAGTACATGCACCCTATGGATTTTCTAATTTTTTTGGGCAGAACTGGTCCACCAAAAAGTCAAAAAACACCCTATAAATGACCTTTCTGCCACTTTTTGGACACACAGAATAAGTCTTGTGAGAATCAACTTTTGAGGGGTCAAATAAGCTTCAAATGAAGAAATTCCAAGTGTTTTGTAAAGTAGACTTGAAGACCTTTCTAATGAGCTATCAAGAGCTCAATTGGGATGCCGAGAAGGCCTCCAAAAAGGACCTGAATGTGGCACTGTGCGTTGGACCAGTGGCGTTGAGCGTAGGGCAAATTTTGCCCAGGATGGCTATTTTTCTGTGTTTTGACTATGTTCATGGATTTTCTCTCATAGAGGATGTTTTAATATTGTAAATTATCACTTGGCTTGTAATTATGATGGATAATTAGTATTATAGGGTAGATTCATTAGATTAAAAGTCAATATGAGCTCAAATGAATTAGTTTTTCACTTTTAGAGGCAAGTTGTTAAGATGCCTATATTCTAGTTACTTGTTTAGTGTTGGTTAGAGTAGCTCCTCATCTTAGGGATTCAACCCCTGAGGATAGGAGGAGGTTGAAGCAATGCTTATATCTTCTTCTTCTTTCTCATTATAAAGGGTTGGGCTCAGATGGATGCTTATGCCTTGATTGTACATCATTTTGTAGCAATTTAGTAGGAGATTAATAAAAATTGCAACTATTTCTTTCGGATCCATGTGGTATGGAGTTTAGTTTAGTTTCTTCTCTTGTGATCATATGTTAATATGTTTTCTATACTTCATTATTCATCTCATTGCTTCTAAATGAATGTTTTCAAGTTGATAGGAAGAATCCATAAGATCACTGTTCTTCTTTGGGGAAATATTCACCGTTATATGTTTTCTATAGTTTAGGAAGGATCCATGGTAATCACATGCTCTTCCTAGCTTCTCACCAGTCTTAAAACAACTCACCCATCAAGCCCTAGAGTGCTAAACCTTATGCCTACCTTGCCCCATTGAACACCCTGCAATTTTGACCTAATTCCCTAGCGCTAACTGTCTGGCTCCTCTTGATCCAGCAAAACACTTTCAAAATCAAATCAAACCTTGCACTACTATACCTAGCCTAATATCCTTTTCATGATCCAATCATCTTGGCTGATATCCTTACGGAGAGAGCCCTCTCCCAGCCTAATAGGGCTAGCTACTTGGCTAAGCGTGGTTTGTGGTTACCCTAGCATTGCCTTCCTTTAGCCTGAGGTTCAATCCAGGTGATAATAGGGGGTCTAGCTATGGATCTGGATATAGATTTTATGATAGATTTCTTGATTTATTTGTACTTGTAGCCAATGTTTAAGAAGACCTTCTTAAGATACTCTATTTTTTCATCCACGTGCCCTTTGTTTGATATCCTCAATACTCTGGTGAAGAGTGCGTTGAGCACCCCCATATTTTGGGTTATATGGTAATGCAAAATGACATCATGGTAACTATCTGTGTGAACCTTCTTTCTATATACTTTGTGACCTATTGTACTATGTAACAATCCCCCCATTTATAGGAATTAATAGTTGGTATTTGACATATAAATGGGGACCCTTTTAAATATTTTAGCTTTTGAAAATAAGTGCTAACTCTAAACTTTGCCTTAAACCTTTAGAATCGAACCTAGACTTAAAATTTTATGATCGAAAATCACATCTCACAGTTTTCCATGTGACAATTATTAGCATCCTAAAGAAAATCCTGAAATGCGATATGGGGCAATGTCTCCACAACTATTTTCCACTCGCGACACTCTAAGAATATGCGATGGAATTTCAAAAATTGCAATTGAACAAGGAATGCCACTGTGTTATCCCTTAAAAATTGTGAAATGCGATATTGCGATGTTTCACAATCGCATTCCGCATTATCTACGAACAACGCTATGTTCAGCGTTTGAAAGTAGCAATGTGGAAAATTAGATGTAAAGTGTGGGAAGTTATTGAGTTTTAATGAAATATCAAGTGGGTTGATAGGGAAATTATTGTTTAGAAATGCGAGGAGAGAATTTGATATTTCCAAGTCATGGCTAGTTAATATAGAGATTGTGTTCAAATATTATAATGATTCAAGTCATTTCGAAGAACTCTTCACCATTAATTTCCCTCTATTGTTTACTCTGATATATCCCTCTTTAATTTCAGGAAAGCTTCAAAAGACATGTCCTTATGGAAAGTAATGTGAAAACAGAAGCAACAAAGTGTTTCAAAATCCAAGGTTACAGAGATGTCACCCTTATTTTCTGATACGGTTTGCAGTGTCGATGGAGGAGCAATGACATGGGAAGTTATCTATAATAGACTTGAAACTGAGCAGCCTGATGTTATTGTTACTAAGGCAATAACAGATTCAACACTACCCTTGACAGCTCAATTCAAAGACGTTTCTTGCTCTTTTCTTCACAAAATAAGAGAAAGAGCCAAGATACTACCATACATGGATATGGTTAGATGGGTAGCGGAGAATATCAATAATGAAGACAGACAATTCAAGAATTCAAAGATGGAGCTGTCGTGATCATTTAAAGCTGATTATTTGAAACAAATGTATCATCTTCCTAACCCTCAGGATATATATGATAGATCACTCCTGGCCAAATTCCTGAAATAGAATGAATAACGCTTTAAGATGATTCACGGGTGGAGAGTCATAGAAAACAAATTCAAATATGACAAGACATGTATGTACCCCATAGCTTCTTTAGCAAATCCCCATAACTATGTAGCCTCCATGTTATGTAGATTGTATGGAATGCCTAATAATACTAAGTTCTCTCTAGAATGGGTCCCTTTAATCAATGCATGTATCAATTCTCATATAGAATTGGGCTACTGTCCTATTCGACAACTTAGCTACGACTATTTCTGAATATCGTCAAAAGAGATCCACCTCCACAGAAATCTTTCCTCCATTTTTTATGAGTGCTTATATCATGGACTGTATCTGTTCCTGTACTAAGTTTCCAATTATGGATTGGAAATGGACCTTGCAAGACCCATATCCCATCCATCTCAGTCACAAACAAATGTGGGAATCCCACTTTATACCCCAATTTTACAAGATATGCAATGGTGTTATGTTACCATTACATCAAATGATTTTTGATCAAAAGGCCCCAAGATTTTCTAAGGAAGCCGCTATAGACCTTCTTGTAGTAGGCAAGCACTTTGCTAAGCAATGGTTCACATATATTAGAGTTTATTGCAGTACATCAAAACCACATGTGCTTCCTTTATATGTCCCTGACAAGCTGTTAGCCAAAGAAATAACTCACCAAACTGTTGGAAAAGGCTTAACCAAGACTTTGAAAGATAGAAAAAAAATCACTATGGCCACTCCTTCCCATCTAGTGTGGCTCTTTTTTGTTGGCAAACATCACCATGCAAACAAAGAATTACAGAACTTAGAGAGGCTCAGGTTGGCTACTCTACCAAAGAGGCAATTTGACCGAGAGAAAGTAGCACACAGTTTTACTATTTCAATAAAGGTCAAACCCTTTATACATGAAGATCATGAATTTGAAGATTTATTACAATCAGCCAAGTCATTTGAACAAGCTTTCAATTGGGCAAAGGTGAATTTGAATCATGTCAACTTCCAAAGCTTTCATGAATTTAGAAATTAGAGGCTTGAAACAATCCCCTTGGATTTGTTAAGAACTGATAACAAACCTATGCCCAGTGTGACCATTAACAGCGAGGAACCAAATTCTCGAATAGAATCTCAGAAGAATGCAGCCCAAAACACAGGGAAGACACAGGAAACAAAGGCTACAGCAGAATCTAGCAAAAAATCAGCTGAGAAACAGGTCAAAACTGACCTAACTCAGGATACTAGTCCCAAAGGCAAAAGCAGTGATATGGAGCAGGAATGGGACCAGTTTAATAAAAAACTCCAAGATACTTCCAAAGCAACAAATGTCCAAGAAACTACAGGATATCATACTCCACAACAAACTCAGGAAGTTTCAGACTTTGAGTCAATGAACAAACAAGGGAAAAATTCACAAAATGCAAAAATCATACCTACATTTCCAACATTTGAGATTATCCTAAAGGTTACAGAAATACCTCCTTTAGATGTATTCTACAACCCACTCCATCAGGTTGTAATAAGAAGATAGAGGAAGAGAAGGAGAGTGGAAACACCTGAAATCCCACTAGGGAATGAACCAATGGATGTAGTTTGGAAGGATATTCCTTCATATCCAACTGAAAATTTAACCAGGCTATCACAATTTGCAAGGGGCATATGCTACTGCCACCATTGTTAAGGCCACTAAAGTATCTGTTTCGTTGAGAGAAAGAGAAGAAAGGATAGCATAGCTAGAACAACAGTTGGAAATCGAAAAAACAAATGTGAACAAGAAAGCCACAGAGCAAAAAGTCCAATTGCAACAAAGTATGGAAGTACTTAGTATAAGCCATGAAGTAGATATCTCAGCAAAGAATATGCAAATCCAAGAGTTGCAAGAGACTATGGGGAAATATAAATATGTCCCCACTATTAATGAGTTAATCAAAGAGGCATTGGAGCTAAACTCCATTCTCTCAAAACAACAAGATCTATTCTACCAAAAAATGTCCCATATCACCCCTTATTTGAATACCAGTGATTAATTAATAGATAAGGCAATTGATAAGATAAATAAGTTTAATGACCTAAATACTAAGATATCTGACTATATTGAATGGCAAGAATCTGAAGAAGGAAGAAGCGCTAATATGCTAGAGACTGAAGAAACACACAAAGACATATTATTGACAGATTGGGATGCATGGATTAATCAAGCAGAATTGTGAGTAGAAAGAGTAACAGGAATGGAAAAGAATATAATAAAGGCAATCAATCATAATTTTCACACCACCAACTTGATAAAAGAAGGTGATCTAAAATCATTTCCAGATATGAAAGACTTGGATAAAAACTGGAAAGCAAAGATGAAAATCCAAAGAGAGGTAATCACGAAATTATCAATGACCGATTGGGAGGCATATTGGCAATTTCTTGTCAAACCTCACAGCCAAATTATGACACTGAATTGTTCACTCAATTCAATGCAAATAATGTTGCCACCTCGTACAGATGTCATCTTTGAAGGATAGGTCAAAACATAATTCATATCACCTCCTCAAGTAAAACAAATGTCTGGCATATGCTACCTCAAGGAAAATTTGGCAGACAGCAAGAGATTTTCATAACCTCGAGTCATCAAATCAATTTTATTTTTAGATTTAGTTACTAGTTAAGAGGAAGGTTGTTTTAAACCTCCTCAGATATTTTGTATAATCTATTTCTAAACTTTAGTTAGATAGTATTTATACCCTTCTCATGCATTTACAGAAGGGAAAACGATTTTATCAAAAAAAGATTTGCAAGGAATACACTTTTGTAAGTTTGTAGATGCCTTGATGAAATTATGGAACATGGTCATTACTTTTGAATATCAAACTATTGTCTATTGTTGATGCACTACTATATGCTTGGAGAATAATTTGATTGAAGAAAGGAGCTGATCTATGTCACTAGTCAAATGAGCAGAACCTCACACATATGGTACTTTTATCTTGTATGATCAGTTCTTCTTTACTAAATTAGTGATAACATTTCATTTCATGAATTATATATGGAGTATGTTGTTTCTGTTATGTGTTAATTGCACTATTGTATAATACTTAGCTGAAATCATTTAATTTCATATATGATCATTAAATATATGCGATATAATTTCCACATTTCTTTAACTAACTATTTAGTCAAAGAAATTATCTTTACATGTTATCATCTATGTTTAACACGTGAATGATCTTTATCACCACATACCAAACAGATACCTTTTTAGATCGCATATCACACTAAACACCTCGGGTTTATATTAGATTAAATTAATTAGAGATTTGCATGTTAGAATAGGTTATTTAATTATCATTATTCTTATTGAAATCACTTGAAAACCACCCATCATTATTTTCAAACCCACATTGGGAAGCTGGTCCCATCATCCCCAATCGGAGCCACCATACCAAATGGAAAAGTAGTTGCCTTCTAAGGTCTGGACGAGGTGGTTATCCCCCATGTTGGAGCAGCATAAATCTAACGGTTCAACACTTTGGCACTAGAAGGAGGGCCAATCCAACTATGAATGGCATATAAATCTAAATATCAATTAAAAAACATTCATAAGAGTCAAAACCCCTCCACAACTTCTACATCTTCTAGATCTCGTTCAAAATCTCTGAATCAAAAATCTGAAGTTGTAGAAACCTCTCCCTCGTCTCCTGAAGTATTAATACAAGTACCTTCTTCAGATTACACTCCTGAGTCTCCCGAAGTTCACTCCTTAATAAAGAAATTGGAACATATATCCATTTCTGCTGAGAAACCTGAAAAACCCGAAGCTTCTAAAGAAAGTGTCACTTCCCTGTTATGAGATACTAGTGTATTAACTCGATTACAAAGGAAAAATATTGGAGTAACTCCTTTTGAGTTTCCCATTCACTCACAACGTAAGAAATCTGACACATCAAAATCTGAATCAGATACCAGTGATATCACATCATCTTCCCCTCCATTTACTCCCCCATTCACTTCTGCTCAATCTACCTCTTCTCAACTATCCAATTTTTCGACTCAAGCAATTAATGTTGCTACCAATAGTATGTGTCCATTAGTAAGTTCTTCACCATCCCTATCTACTTCTAGACCTGCCTCCCCATCTTCGCAACCGTCAACACAAGTTATGGCCAATCAACCTGCTCAAGCTTGGATAAACCCTGGTGTTGTACTGGTTGCTAATCCAAATGGTCTTCTAGAAAATCCAAAAAAATGGTTACCTAAGTATAATCCAGATGATGGTCTTCCTGCTGAAGAACATCTAAATAACTTTATGTTAGCCATGAACCTTAATGGATTTGCGCATGAAGATGTTGTTATTAGATTGTTTCCTTATCCTCTCCATGGATCTCCAGGATCCTAGTACTTTTCCCTTCCAGTAGGCCCAATAAGAACCTAGGACACTTTTGAAGAAATATTTCTTGCAAAATTTGGTGATGATAGAACTGTGGCATCTTTAATCAATGATCTTTCCAACCTAAAAGCAAGTTCAGATGAAAGGATCAAATACTTCAACTCCATATTCAACAAGTTACTAAACAAAATCCCAATTTCCTCTAGACCTGCACTATATGTACAAATAGAGTGGTACATATCCTCCCTTCCCTCTAATATCACAATTTTTGTAGATAGAGCCAATAAAGCTACCCTTGTAGAAAACATGAAAGAAGCGTTGTTTGTAGAAAGGAGAATTATTTCCTTAGAAAAAAAATCACAAATAGAAGAAAGCAAATCAAAGAAAGTGACATTCAAGGAAGATTCAAAAAAGAAAGCTCCAAAGGACCCTTTCGACCTTGAAGGCCTTCAAAAGGTGCTAAAGACCATGTCAAATGAAATGGTCGAAATCAAGAAACAGGTTGCCGAATCATCTGCTCCCATGAAATTTTTTTGCCCATTTAAAATAAATCCTTCTTCTACATCCTAGCAACCAAATACTATTTCATATGCTGAATCCAATCAAGAACTAGAGGAAGCTTCATTAGTCAAAGAAGAAGTAGAAACTGAGGAAGAAGTTGAGTTAAATGGAATCTGGGATTTTATTCTGCCAACTGTAGATGAAGTAGAAGTTATGCTAGTAACTACAAGAAGTAAAAGCTCTACTGATATGTCAACATCAAATCAGAAACAGAAAGTTGCTACTCCTGTAAAGGAGAAAACAGTAAGCAAGAAATCCAAGACTACTCAAACTGATTCTATTCCATTAGATCCTCCAACTGCTTCTAAAAATTTAGTAATCTCAGATACAGTGGAATACAATATAGTCGAAGATATGAAAAAGATGAGAGAAAATATTTCATTACATGAATTGACTAAACTCAAACAACAATAGAAAATATTACTTAGAGAGTTAAAAGCAGTTCCTGTAGCTCCTTTACCAGCTGATGTAGTTACTCAAGCTACTAAAGATATGGGAAAGCCTCCTTCATCTTCAAACAAAGTAAGTCCCACATATCAAGTTCCAATAGGTGATATGTCTATCTCTCATACTCGTCCATTTCTTCTTTCTTATGAGATTTAAAAAAAAAACGTCCATAATAGCCTTATTGATTCAGGGGCCTCTTCAAACATCATGCCAAGAACTGTGTGCACTAAATTAAATATCACACCTCAAAAATATGTTGTACACATAGTTCAACTGGACAAGACAAAAGTAGAGGTACTCGGAGAAATGATATCAGTTTCAATCAAGCTTTCCTTCAACCCAAAAGTTTCACAAGTAATCAATATTTTAGTGGCTAATATCCCTAAATTCTATGGTTTAATTTTAAGTAGGGATTGGTCTGAAAAGTTACACGGATACTTTGCAACTGACTGGTCTCATATGTGGTTGCCATACAATGGTAAACCTAACCATATTAGAGTAGACCGTGATAAATTCATGAAATACACAATCACTGATCTCATGGGGAGCAATGAAGCAGTAGCTTTCACTAATAATATCATCGAAATCTACTCAGTTGAGTCATTCTTGGGATTCTTTAACACACAAATATCTCCATTTCCGGATAATTCTATAGTATCTCAAATAGAAAAAATTTGGTAAATAGACTCTTCTAAATGTATAAATGTAGTCGATAAGCTTGTAGACAATTCACTATTCTGGACCCTTTATTTTGATGGTTCCAAGTCTGAAGATAGTTCAGGTGTTGGATGTATCTTAATCAGCCTGTAAGGAGAGAAAACCATGTTAGCCTATAGGCTTGAATTTCAATGCACTAATAATACTTCAGAGCATGAAGCATTAATTCAAGGGCTATACAAAGGCATTGGCCTTGATGTCAAGTATTTGCAAGTATATGGAGACTCTGAGATAGTTATTAAATAGGTAAGAAACACAATCCATTGTGTGTTTGGGCATCTCAAACATTATCAATCCCTAGCCCAGAATCTTACTTCTTACTTCACTGCTTTTAACATTTCTTTAGTCCCCAGATTACAAAATGCAAGTGTTGATTTACTTGCCAATGTAGCATCTAAGCTTATACCTTCAGAGGAATTTAGTCCAGATAGATTTTCTATAGAGTTAATTTTTAGACCATCCATCCCAGATAATGTAACAAATTGGAGAGTGTTTAATAATGATGTTGATATAATTGATTTCCTTACATCAGAAGGATCTTATGAGGAACAAATCATAGATGAACATGAACATGACTTGCAAATAAACCATAAACAAGATCAAAATCCAATTCCAAAATCTGTAGTCAAAATGGAAGATCTCTATGATTTGAAAGATAGATTTAAAAATATTACTAATTCCAAGACTCAAAGTTCTACTCTGAGATTTGAAGTGGTAAACTTAGGCACATCTGAAAAGCCTCAAAATGTCAACCTAGGTCTTGGTTTATCATCTGAAGAAAGGATATCATTCATCAAATTGTTGAAAACATATAAAGGTGTCTTTGCCTGGGATTATTCAGATCTCAAGACCTATGATACCTCTGTAATTCAACACACTATACCGATGACCTCTAATGAGAAACCAATTCAACAGAAGCTTAGGAAGATTCATCCAAACCTTAAAAGCCAATTCAAATATGAATTAAACAAACTTCTGAAAGCAAAGATAATCTTTCCTGTTAGACACTTAAAATTGGTGTCAAATATGGTTCCTGTTAGGAAAAAGAATGGAGATATTAGGATTTGTATTGCTTTTAGGAATTTAAATAGATATTGTTAAAACGATAACTTTTCTTTGCCTACCATGGAGAAAATATTGCAATCCGTTGCAGGCTCTGAGTTAATGTCTTTTCTAGATGGATTTTCTGGATACAATCAGATTCATGTACATCTAGATGACAGACTAAAGACAACATTCAAGACCAAGTCAGGCACATACGCTTATCAGAAGATGCCTTTAGGAGTTATCAATGCAGGTGCTACGTTTCAACACACCATGGATATTGCTTTTAAAGGTCTGATTAATAAATCAATTGTTATTTACCTAGATGACATTACAATCTACTCTAGGAACAGAAACAATCATTTGAATGACCTAAAGCATATTTTTGAAAGATGCAAGAAATATGGCATTTCTCTAAATCCCAAAAAATCATACTTTGCATTAGCAGAAGGCAAACTTCTCAGATTCATAGTGTCCAAGAAAGGAATTTATATTGATCCTGATAGAATCCAAGAAATTGAAAAGATTCCTCTCCCACATAACAAAAAGACCATGCAATCATTCCTAGGCCAGATTAATTTTGTAAAAATATTTGTTCCCAATTTTTCACAGATTGTTTTACCCCTTCAATCAATGATAAGAAAGAATGCAGTATTCAAATGGGGTAAAAATGAAAGAGAGTCATTTGAGTTAATCAAAAAATATATTATCAATGCTCCTTCTTTAACAACTCCAGACTTTCTTAAACCTTTTGTATTATACACATTTTCATCGGATACATCATACACAACAGTTTTAACAAAGCTAAATGATCAAAACATCGAGACACCTATCTCTTTTTTTAGTTCCAATTTAAAGGGCGTCGATCTAAACTACTCAATTGTTGAGAAACCATCTTTTTCTATCTTTAAAACCTTAAAACACTTCATACCTTTTCTCCTCAAAACTCATACAAAAATAGTAGTACCTTACCCTGCGGTAAGGAAATTATTGATTCAAAGAGAAGTGGGGGGGTGGAGAGCAAATTGGGTCACTACACTTCAAGAGTACGATGTTGAAATCTAACCAGCTAAAATTTTTAGGGGCCAAGGTTTTTCAGAATGCTAACTAGAGCTTCCCACTTATGAATAGACGAAGGCCAAGGTAATGAAGTGAAAATATCAGAGGTAAGCCTCAACGATGCACAATCATAGTATGTTGATTTGAAGTTTTATTTAAAGAATGCATATGCTCCTATGCATCTCAATTACCAAACAAAGTGTGATTTAAGGTTGAAATAAAATCGCTATGAATTAATTGATGATGTATTATTTATAAAAAATTATGATTCAATATTATTAAGATTCCTATAAATACCTGAAGCTGAAAAGGTTATGCAGGAGTTACATGATGGACCAGCTAGAGGTCATTTCGGAGGAAATACCACAACTCACAAGATCCTGCATGCAGTTTATTATTGGCCAACATTATTCAAGGATGGACATGACTATGCAAGAAAATGCAAAATTTGTCAAACTGCATCTGGAAGAGAAAAGAAACCAACATTCCCATTATAGCTAGTGAATATCCAACAACCATTTGAACAATGGGGATTAGATATAATTAATGAGATTGTTCCTAACTCTTCCAAGCAGCACAAATACATCCTTACGTCTACTGATTATTTCATGAAATGGGTAGAAGCTATCCCACTAAAGGTAGCTAACACGGAAAGTATTACAAAATTTATTGATCAATACATAATCACTAGGTTTGGCTTACCTACAACTTTAATGTTTGATAATGCATCTTATTTTTCTGGAAATACTATGGTAGAATTTTCCTTAAAAAGAGGTTTCAAATTGAAGTATTCAACCAACTATTATCCACAAGGTAATGGATTAGCTAAATCAACAAACAAAAACCTTATCAGAATCATCAAGCGGACTATAGACCAAAATCATAGTAATTGGCACAAGGCATTGACATTTGCTCTTTGGGCAGATAGAATAACAGAGAAGGCCTCAATCGGCCTAAATCGGTTCTTCTCCTTTTGCTTTAGTTTATGGAAAAGAAGCAATTCTCCCCACAAACATAGCAATCCCATCTCTCGCCCTAGTGCAATTTATTAATGAAAATCCTTCCTCTTCTCTTCAAGCAAGACAATTTTAGATCCTTAAGCTTGAAGAAGAAAGAGAAAAAGCTAAAGCCACCCATTCCCATCATCAACAGTTAGTCAAAGCCTCTTTTGATACAACCTCTGCTAGTCATAAAACCTTTGAAGTAGGTGATCTGGTTTTGAAATGGGACAAAGCACACGAGGAAAAGGGAAAACACACCAAATTCCAAAGATTGTGGCTTGGACCATTCCAAATCATTGAGAAAATTGGTCCATCAACATTTCTTTTACAAGACTTGTCAGGTAGAATAGATTCTTTGCCCGTTAATGGGCAAATTTTGAAAAAATACTTTTCCTAGAAAACAACCTCTTCTAATTTTGTATCATATTGTCTTTAAGATTCTTAGGAAAATAAAAGTTAAATAGTATTTACTTTTGGCTTCTCAAAATAAAGTCTCTGAGAATATTTCGATTTTTCTCTTCTATAAATAGGAAAAGTTAAAGAAATAATTAGAGCATTTGAGTATCAAAATGAACCCTATTTCTTTGGAAAAACTTGACCTTGCTAAAAACACTTATTCTATGAACAAGCTCTTATCTTTATAAAGTATAGATGTTTTGTTATCAGTCAAGAAAAGAATCTTCAACTTAATAAGGACTCTCTACAGATGAGTGTCTCAAAACTCTAATATTATCATCCAAAAACTCTTGAAAAGAGCGAATGATTCACCCCATCTGATAAAATTTTCTTTTTAGAGAGTGTAATTCAAAATTATGCAAAACTTAAAAGATAATAAGTCTCATTACGAGCTTGTTTACAATGATCATAGGGGAATACTTAAACTAATATTACCAATACTACATATCAACACAAGGTAATAACCAATGATCTAATTAATCAGAGGACAAGCGGTCTCATCAAGAGCCAACTTGTTCAGTTTAACTACAACCAGTGAATGATGTTATCATTATTGGGTTACCAAGCCTAGACAATGTCTTTTAGGAAACTTAAAAAGAAAAATTACATAAAAGAAAAAAACAAGATCCAAATAAGAAAAAAGGAACTAAATATGATTTTGAATTCTGAAAATTGCTTTGGATGGGACAATGAATCATTGTTGGTTAAAAGATAACCATGCCAAGGCTATGAATGCCCAATGGTGGCAGAGGCTCTATCTATGATAAATGAGTAAACAATAAAAACTAATCTGTAGAAGACACCTACTATATCTCTTTAAATATTAGTATAGACTAATGCAAACATTTGTATTCTTATCATTACAAGAGTAACGTAGTTGAATAATTCAATTAAGTGAGTGATTATGATTTCAGACAAATGTTGCTCCATTTGTAACTCGTGTAATTATTATTCCTATAACTCTTCTAATTTTGAAATTTTTAGAGATTTCAAAAGACCAATCAGATATAGTTGGTTCTCCCAGGTGAATCGCCAATTGTTGTACTATGTAACAACCCCCCCATTTATAGGAATTAATAGTTATTATTTGACATATAAATGGGGACCCTTTTAAATTTTTTAGCTTTTTAAAATAAGCGCTAACTCTAAGATTTTCCTTAAACATTTAGAATAGAACCCAGACTTAAACTTTTATCATCACAAATTGCATCTCATAGTTTTCCATGTGACAATTATTAACATCCTAAAGAAAATCCTGAAATGCAATATGCGATAAAGTCTCCACTGCGATTTCCCGCTTGCGACACTCTAAGAATATGCGATTGCATTTTGCAGATCATAATTTAACAAGGCATGTCACTGTGTTATCCCTTAAAAACTATGAAATGAGATATTACGATTTTTCGCAATCGCATTTCACATTATCTATGAACAGCGCTATGTTCAATGTTTGAAAGTAGTGATGTAGCAAATTAGATGTAAAGTGTGGGAAGTTATTGAGTTTTAATGAAATATCAAGTGGGTTGACAGGGCAATTATTGTTTAGCAGCTCGAGGAGAGAAGTTAATATTTTCAAGTCATGGCTAGTTAATATAGAGATTGCGTTCAAATCTTCCCATGATTCAAGTCATTTCAAAGAACTCTTCAGCCTTAATTTCCTTCTGTTGTTTACTCTTATATATCTCTCTTTCATTTCAGGAAAGCTTCAAAAGAGATGTAGCAACAGAGTGTTTCAGAATATGAGGTTATAGAGATGCCGCCCTTATTTTCTGATACACTTTGCAGTGTTGATGGAGGAGAAACGACGTGGGACATTATCTATAATAGACTTGAAAATGAGCAACCTAAATTTATTGTTACTAAGGCAACAATAGATTCAATACTACCCTCGACAGCTCAATTCAGAGATGTTTCTTGCTCTTTTCTTCACAGAATACGAGCAAGAGCCAAGATACTACCATACACGGATATGTTTAGATGGATAGTGGAGAATGTCAATATTGAATATAGACAATTCAAGAATTAAAAGATGGAGTTGATTGATCCAGGTGGATATTGGTGGCCACCTGCCAAGTCCACCTAGACCCCCACCATTGTCCCTCTTGACATTTTCAGTTTCCTTAATTATAGCACAATTTACTATTTTTAGCAGTTTTCGGGTCCTAAACTTCCGGAGCCGTTTTGAGGCCCTAAACGACGTTTTTTGGGAAATCCCGCTCTTGCGATTTTTTAGATAAAAAATCATTGTTTGCGTTATAGTCCTCAGAAAGATCTTTTCAATGGGCTATCATGCGCGTAAAATGGAGATCGTATGCCAAAGTTACGACCCCGGGAAGTTGATCTACCAATTTACCCAAACGGGGCCCATAGTTTGGCGTTTTCATCTTCTAGGGTTAGGTTTTGGAATGTTAAGGGTTTTCCATTGTTTCTCAATAATAAATAGGCCTTCGAGCCTCATTGTAAAGACAGTTCGAAACAGTTCAGAGGCATGTAGCCAACACATCTCTTCTCAGAGATAAGCTACCATCGCCCTAGCTGGGTTATTTCTATTTGTAAGCATATTTCAGTATTCTCCATTAATTAAATGAAGTATTATTTCCGCGGCATCTCTGTTTTTATGGTTATCGCATATTATTATTTCTGTTGCATCTCTGTTTTTATGGTTATCGCATCTCTGTATTTATGGTTATCTCTGTAATCTATTGCGTTCCTGCTTAAATCCGGATCAGTGGTATCAGAGAGGTCTGCTTTTTCTCTGTTTTTCTTTGCATGTCCCCAACGAGGTCGGGATATAAGGAGTTAGGGCTTGAACTGGTCGAACCTTTGCAAGACCAGCCTCGCAAATCTCGACGTCCTCCCATGGTGGATGAGAAGAAAGACGAGGGGGCAGGAGATCCTATCAAAATCTTGCTCGAAGAAGCGCTCGAGCGGCAAAGGAACGTGATGATGGATAGCTTTGCGCAGATCCTTCAGCGGCTACCCAGAGGTGACGCATCGGCTTCCAACAGCTACTCTGGAAACGCCACACCGTTTAAGGTACAAGTTAATTTTGAAATCCCCATCTTCGAGGGTCAAATAGACGCAGATGCAGTAGATAAATGGTTAAATCTGCTAGATGGGTATTTTTCTGTTCACGAATCTTCAAGTCGGGAGAAGATTGTTTTCGCTCTTCTCAAAGCAGCCCCCCACGTCAAGGACTGGTGGGAAACCTATTGCAAGCAGAAGGATGAAAGTACAGGCTCACTATTTTCAACCGCACCCACTTGGAATGACTTCCGGGATGCCATCAAGGAGCAGTACTACCCCGTCGGAAGCTATGAGGACACATACATCAAATGGACCACACTGCGGCAGGGACGAGACCAAGATGTACTGGAGTTCACAAACATTTTTCATACCCTTCGCACACAGTTGGGTATCAAAGATTCTGAGCTGCATCTGGTACTCAAATACCGCGGCTGCCTACACAGATACATCCAGGAAGAGATGGAGTTCTTCAACATCTCCTCACTCGGCACAGCATACCGATACGCTGTGAATCATTGATGGATCATTTAAAGCTAAAGATTTGAAACAAATGTATCATCTTCCCGAGTCTCGGGATATATATGATAGATCATTCCTGCCCAAGTTCGCAAAACAGAAAGAAGAACCCTTTAAGATGATTCTATTATGAAACCATTCCGCGAAAGGATAGAAAAGATAGATCAACGCCTTAGAATTGAGCCTCTTCGGGGGGGCAACCTCCTTTACATTACACACATGAATAATTCTTGAATGATTCAAATGAAAAAAACCTCCTTTCTATATATAGGAATCTAAGGGGTCACAATATAACCAAGCCAACCTAACAATAATAATATAAAGGCACAAAAATAACAATAGTGGGATTATATGGGGCACAATAATAACAATATGGGGACAATAGGGGCACAATAATAATAATAAGGGATACAATGATAATAGTAACGGGGGAATCGCTAGTATTATAGCAACCTAACATGCCCCGCTCCTTCAAAAAAGTGTTGTCCTCAACGCTTGAGTAGTTTTGGATGCTTCTGTATAAAATTCTCATCCTCCCATGTGGAATCTTCAACGGGTAAGTTCTTCCACTTGATGATATACTTTGAAATTGATCGATTTCGTAGCTGTCGCGTTCTTGTTTGTTTGACTGCTTCAGGTTCCAATATGATTTTTCCTTCCTCATCAAGTTCTAGAAATATTGTTTGAACTGGAATCTTGTCACCTATAACCTTCTTTAAGCATGAAACATGGAAAACTGGTGCATTCGAGAAGCTGCAGGAAGCTCTAATTTGTATGCCATGGTACCTATCTTTTGCAACACCTTGTACGGACCATAATACTTTGGTGATAATTCATTATCCTTCTTAGCTTTCTTGAGGGACATTTGTTTATATGGTTGTAGCCATAGGAATACCTAATCACCTACATCAAAACTTTTTTCGCTGCGATGTTGATCTGCCTGTTGTTTCATTCTATTCTGCGCTAAGGTGGGGTTATCTTTTAAGAGTTGGAAAACTTGTTGTTGATGCTTGATGTGATCTTCCACTGCTTGAAGCTTAGAATTTTCTCTTAAATATGATGTGATGGATGGTGGATGATATCCATAAAGTGCCATAAATGGGGTCATTTTCGTTGTAGTATGGAAGGAAGTGTTATACCACCATTCAGCCAGAGGAAACCATTTGACCCATTGTGTTTGCTTATCATATACAAAACAACAAAGATATCCTTCCAAACATTTTTTTACTATCTCAATTTTCCCATGAATTTGAGGATGATAAGATGAGCTATGATCTAACTGAGTACCAAGACAACAAAATAATTTTGTCCAAAAATTTCCAGTGAAAATGGGATCTCTGTCGCTTACAATAATCTTTGGGTTTCCATGTAGCTTTTGAATTGTTTCCATAACTGCAGTAGAAACTGTACTTACTTTAAATGGATGAGATAATGCACAAAAGTGTGCATACTTGGTAAGTCTGTCAACTACCACCATGATAACACTCTTTCCTTCGGACTTGGGTAAACCTATGATAAAATCCACTGAAACCTCCTCCCAAAGTTGGCTTGGAATGGATAAAGGTTGTGATTTTCCTAGGGTCTTAATTGTTTCAACTTTATTTTTTTGGAAAACCAAACATTCCACGACAATATTTTGAATATTTGATTTAAGGCCATCCCAAAAAAAAAATCCTTCTTAACCCTCTGGTAGGTTTTTAGAAATCCTGAGTGCCCTCCTAAGGGAGAGGTGTGCAATTCCCTAAGAATATTTTGTTTGAGTTGGGAATTCTTACATAGGTATAACCGATCTGTGTACCATAACGAATCATTTTTCCAGCTAAATGTATCATATGTACAGGGATCTTGTTGTATCTTTTGAATGAGTGCCCACACTTCCTCGTCATGCTTCCATTCATCCCTTGCTTCGTTTATCCAATATGTTTGGATAATAGATATGGCACAAAGAAATGCTTCCACATCCTCATCCTTTCTTGAGAGTGCATCTGCCACAACATTTTGCTTCCCTTTTCTGTAGATGATTTCAAAGTCATAGCCCAACATCTTTGTGACCCATTTTTGCTGCTCTTCTGAAGATAATATTTGTTCTAAAAAGTATTTAAGACTATCATGATCTGTTTTGACCTTGAATTGTCTTCCCATTAGCTAGGGTTTCCATTTCATAAGTGCATGTAGTATTACCAGCATTCCTTCTCATAAATAGCTTTGTGTAATACTTTCCTTTGATTGGACGACCTTCGAAAGCAATGGGTCTTTCTTCTTGCATTAAAACAACACCAATTCCATTTCCTGAGGCATCACATTCCACAATAAAGGTTTTTGTGAAGTCCGATGTAGCTAAGACTAGTGCTTCGCACATTTCCGCTTTAAGATGTTCAAAGGCCTTCGTTGCTTCTAGAGTCCATGAGAATGCATATTTTTTCAATAATGTTGTTAGAGGTGCTTCTATTCTCCCATAATTCTTAAGAAACTTGCGATAATACCCGGTCAACCTAAGAAATCGTCATAGATTCTTTATGGATGTGGGGATTTTCCAATCCTTAATGGTTTTAATTTTACTAGGGTCTACCTTAACACCTTCATGAGATACAATATGACCCAGATATTTCACCTCTTGTACTCCAAAGAAACATTTGGAGATTTTTGCATATAATTGTTTCTCCTCCAATAGTTTGAGCACCATGTCAACATGTTGGACATGATCCTTCCAAGACTTGTTGTAGATTATTATATCATCAAAAAATACTAACACAAATTTTCTAAGGAAGGGTTTGAAAATGGAATTCATCAAAACTTGAAATGTAGAAGATGCATTAGTAAGGCCAAAAGGCATGACCAAAAATTCATAATGCCCCTCACGAGTTCTAAATGTTTTTTTGGAATGTCTTTAGTCTTCATTCTGATTTGATGATATCCTAAATGAATATCCAACTTGGTGAAGTAAATTGATCCATGCAATTCATCCAATAATTCATCAATGACAGCAATGGGAAATTTATCTTTAATAGTGAGCTTGTTGAGCTCCCTATAATATGGACACATGTGCCATGATCCATCCTTCTTGTGAACCAATACTACTGGAGCAGAGAAAGAAATTTGACTAGGTTGAATTATACCAACCTCTAGCATTTCTGCAACCATACGTTCAATTTCACTCTTTTGGACATAGGGATATCTATAAGGCCTGATGTTTGGAGGAACACTTCCTGGAATCAAATTGATAGCATGATCATGATCATGAATAGGTGGGAGGCCTTTGGGAGTCTCACATAGCTTGGAATGATTGTCCAAGACTTTTTGGAGATCTAGAGAAATGGATGATTTCGATGTGGGAACCTCTAGTGAACATAACTGTGAAATTATGCCTCGTTGTTCTTTCTTTAGAATCTTTTTCATTCCGTTAGAGTTGATTATCTTTCCTAGTTCCCTTGCGATACCCCTTAATTCAACTTCCTTTCCTTATGAAGAGAATTTCATGAAAAGTTCTTGAAAATTAAAAGCTATTGTACCCAAGGATTGTAGCCATTGGACTCCTAGTACAACATCAGCACCACCCATTGGAATGGAAAGCATTGGGCTATTCAGTACATATTCTCCCATGGATAGCTTGATTTTATGTCACTTTCCTGAGCAATTTATGGTTCCTCCACTTGCAACCATCACTTAACAATCTGGTGCTAGATATAGGAAGCAATTCAATTCCTTGGCAATCTTACAATGAATAAAATTATGGGTACTTCCCAAATCAATCAACACTATTACCTTTTTCTTCTTGATATTCCCTTCTATCTTGTTAGTTTGAGGAGTGGTAATTCCAGCCAATGCATTACAAGATATGGTCAGATTCATTTCTTCTTTTTCTATCATTTGTTCCTGGTGTATATCCTCTTCTTTTGATGCTTCTTGTTCCTTTTCTTCCTCCACTTCACAATCTATGTAAAATAATTTCTTCTTGGCACACTTATGACCTTTAGTGTATTTACTATCACAACTAGAACAAGGCCCTTTTGCTCTTTTTTCTTCCAATTTTTGTGGTGTCAACCTTGTATGTTGTGGATGGCTAGGGGCAGAAACACTTCCATCTTTATGATTGTTAGTGGTAGGCTTCCTTGTTGCCATAATTTTACTTTCCATTTTTCTTTCCAACCTGAATGCCTTCTCCAATGAATCTCATTCCGAAAGGGAAACCTCATGTTGGATGTTATCTTTTAAAGTCCCTATGAACACATAAATCCTATGCTCCTTTGGAATAGCTTTTACCCTTATATTCAATTTTTGGAAGTCCTCAATGTGCTCCATCATTGAACCTTTTTGTTTGAGATTTATCAATTGGCTAAAAAAATTGTTATTTTTTGTATCCTCATAATGTGCTATCATTTCATCCATAAAAATAACCCAAGTGACAATTTGTTTACGAGAGCAAAGCCATCGATACCATACAAACTGATTTGGTTCCAAATATAAAGTTGCAATGCGTACCTTTTGTGTGTTTTGCACATTATGGAGATCAAAAAATTGCTCCATCTATAGTATCCATGTTCTGGGATCCTTGCCATCAAACGTCCTCATATCGATCTTTGGAACATGGTGGTTCTTTGATCCAACATTAGAGTCTATGAAATCATGATTAACATTTATTTTGTTCTCATCATGAGTTTCCTTTACTACCCTTTCGCCATTAGTAAGAATTTCTTGTACAAACTTTGTCAAATCTGTCTTCAAATCTGCCTTCAAATTGTCCATCTTAGCTTCCACGTCATCCATCTTAGCTTCCACGCTATCCATATTAGCTTCTATGCCTTTCTTTAAACCATCCATCTTAGCTTCCACACCATACATCTTAGCTTCTACATCTTTCTTTAAATCATCCATCTTAGCTTCTGTTGCTTTTTGTGCGAGTGACATTTGTTGCACTTGGTCTCGTAATTTTGATATATCATGTTGCATTTCTTCCTCTTCTTCATGAGTCATGCTAGACCTTTCAAGTTGCTTACTAGGTGTTTCCATTTTCTTTCTTCAAGGCATCAATTACCAATAATAATGCTTCACTATGCCCTTTGAATTCCTTCAAACTAATTTTTCAAACCAAGCTTATGAAATTTAAAAAAAAAAAAACTACACACATTTTTTTCACTTTGTAGGAGCTAGATATTGAATCTGATGTATTTCTATAATTTTGGATCTCCAAGGTCTGAAATTTCTTCTTGTGGTAACCCTCTAAGTAATATTTCTAACTCTGGAAGTCTGATCAAGATTGGATTCTCTAATGAAGAGTTATGCCAAATCTCCCACGATGACCTAATTATAGACTTGTTTAGTAGAGCAAAATTGTACGACATGCTGCAGGTCACTATTTCAACCTTAGGTTCTAAAAATGCTACCCAGAAAACTAAAATCCGTCCTCTTTTTATAACTTCTTACAAAAATTCAATTTGATGCCCAGAGAAAAAGTTATGATGATTTTCCCAAGATGACCTGTTTGGAATGTAATTCGGGAGTCTACAAAAGCCCTAACTTCCTCAGATTATATCTCTACAATTATAGCGAGACAGGATCTGAAATTCTGAGCCGAGGTTCAGACCGATTTCTTCTCAAATGGGTTTTGTTTTATCTTCTGAAACTTCGTAGAGAAAGAGTTATAGCGAAAATTCCACAATGACATGTTTTAGATGAAATTCTAGAGCTTACAACAGCCCTACCTTCCTCATATCATATCTAAGAAAATATAGCAAGACAGGATATGAAATTCAGACCTGAGGTTTAATGCGATTTCCTCTCAAATGGTTTTTTTTCACTTCTAAAACTTCGCAGAAAAAAAAAAAAAGTTATGATGACCTATTTAGAGTAGTGAAACCCTAGAATCCAAAGCTCTGATACCAAATGTTATGAAACCAGCTCACAAAATGATAGAAAAGATAGATCAACACCTTAGAATTCAGCCTCTTCGAGGGGGCAACCTCCTTTACATTACACAAATGAACAATTCTTGGATGATTCAAATGACAAAACCTCCTTTGTATATATAGCAATCTAAGGGGTCACAATATAACCAAGCTGACCTAACAATAATAATATAAAGGTACAAAAGTAAAAATAGTGGGATTATATGTGGCACAATAATAACAATATGGGGAGAATAGGGGCACAACAATAATAATACGGGATACAATGACAATAGTAATGGGGGAATCACTAGTATTATAGGGACCTAACAGATTCAGGGGTGGAGAGTCCTAGAAAACAAATTCAAATATGACAAGGCAGGTATGTACCCCATAGCTTCTTTAGAAAATCTCCATAGCTATGCAGCCTCCATGTTATGTAGATTGTATGGAATGGCTAATAATACCAAGTTATCTATATAATGGTAACCTTTAATCGATTTATGTATCGATTATCATATAATGAATTGGGCTACTATCCTATCTGACAACTTATCTACGACTATTTCTGAATATTGTCAAATGACATCCACCTCCATAGAAATCTTTCCTCCATTTTTTATGAGTGCTTATATCATGGGCACATCTGTTTCTATAATAGGTTTCCAATTATGGATTGGAAATGGACCTTACAAGACCCATACCCCATCCATCTCAATTATAAACAAATTTGGGAATCCCATTTTATACCCCATTTTTACTAGATATGCAATGGTGCTATGCTACCTTTACATCAAATGATTTTGGATAAAAAGGCCCCAATATTTTCTAAGGAAGCCGCTACAAACCTTCTTGTAGTAGGAAAGCACTTTGCTAAGCAATGTTTCACATATATCAGAGTTAACAGTAGTACATCAGATCCACATGTACTTCCTTTATATGTCCCCGACAAGTTGTTAGCCAGATAAATAACTCACCAAACTATTGGAAAAGGCTTAACCAAGACTTTGAAAGATAGCAAAAAATCACTATGGCCACCCCTTCCCATCCAGTTTGGTGCTTTTTCATGGGAAAACTTCAACCATGCAAACAAGGAATTACAGAACTTAGAGAGGCTCACGCTGGCTACTCTGCCAAAGAGGCAATTTGACCCAGAGAAAGTAGCACACAATTTTACTATGTAAACAAAGGTCAAACCCTTTATCCATGAAGATCATGAATTTGAACATTGATTACAATCAACTGAGTCATTTGAACAAGCATTCAATTGGGCAAAGGTGAATTTGAATCCTGACGACTTCCAAAGGTTTTAGGAATTTAGAAATCAGAGTCTTGAAACAATCCCTTTGGATTTGTTAAGAACTCATAACAAACCTATGCCCAATGTTACCATTAACAGTGAGGAACCAAATGCTCGAATATCATCTCAGAAGAATGCAGACCAAAACACAGGGAAGACATAGGAAATAGAGGCTATGATAGAATCTAGAAAAAAATCAGTAGAGAAACAGGTCAAAACTGACCTAACTAACGATACCGATCCCAAATGTGAAAGCAGTGATATGGATAAAGAATGGGACCATTTTAATAAAAAAATCCAAGATACTTCCAAAGCAACAGATGTCCAAGAAACTACAGGATATCTTACTCCACAGAAAACTCAGAAAGTTTCAGAGTCTCAGCCAATGAACGAACAAGGGACAAATTCACAAAATGTAGAAATCATACCTACATTTACGACATCTGAGATTATCCTAAAGGTTACAGAAATACCTCCTTTAGATGTATTCTACAGCCCACTCCATAAGCCTATAGTAAGGAGACAGAAGAAGAGAAGGAGAGTGGAAACACCTGAAATCCCACCAGGGAATGAACCAATGGATGTAGTCTAGAAGGATATTCCTTCAAATCCAACTAAAAATTTAACTACGTTGTCACAATTTGTAGGGACATATGCTACTTCCACCATTGATAAGACCATTGAATTACGTGTGTTGTTGAGAGAAAGATAAGAAAGGATAACACATCTTGAACAACAGCTAGAAATCGAGAAAACAAATGTGAAGAAAGCCACAGAACAAAGAGTCCAATTGCAGCAAAGTATGGAAGTACTTAGGATAAGCCACGAAGTAGATATCTTAGCAAAGAATATGCAAATCCAAGAGTTACAAGAGACTATGGCGAAATATAAATATGTCCCCACTATTGATGAGTTCATCAAAGAGGCATTGGAGCTAAACTCCATTATGTCAAAACAACAAGATCTATTCTGCTAGAAAATGTCCCATATCACCCCTTATTTGAATACCAGTGATCAATTAACAGATAAGGAAATTGATCAAAGAACTGAGTTTAATGACTTAAATACTAAGATCTCTGACTATATTGAATGGAAAGAATATGAAGAAGGAAGAAGCGCTAATATTCCAAAGATTGAAGAAACACACGAAGACATATTATTCATAGTTTGGGATGCATGGATTAAGCACACAAAATTGGCAGTAGCAAGAGCAGTCAGAGTAGAAAAGAATATAATAAAGGCAGTCAATCATACTTTTCATACAAACAACTTGATAAAATAAGGTGATATAAAGTCACTGCCAGATATGAAATACTTGGATATAAACTAGAAAGCAAATATGAAAATCCAAAGAGAGGCAATCACAAGATTATAAAAGACTGGCTCGGAGGCATATTGGCAATTTCTTGTCAAATCTCAAAGCCAAATTATGACACTGAATTGTTCAATCAATTCAACGCAAAGAATATTTCCACCTCTTATAGATGTCGTCTTTGCGGGACAAGTTAAAATGCAATTCGGAGAACCTCCTCAAGTAAAACCAATGTCCGACATATGCTACCTCAAGGAAAAGATGGCAGATAGCAAGACATTTTCATAACCTCGAATCATCAAATCAATTCTATTTTTAGAGTTAGTTACTAGTTAAGATGAAGGTTGTTTGATACCTCCTCAGATATTTTGTATAATCTATTTTTAAACTTTAGTTAGATAGTATTTATACCCTTCTCATCCATTTAGATAGGGTTCCATGATTTTATCAAAGAACATTTGCAAAGAATGCACTTTTGTAAGTTTGTATATGCCTTGATGAAATTATGGAACATGGTCAATACTTTTGAATATCAAACTATTGTCTATTGTTGATGCACTACTATATGCTTGGAGAATAATTTGATTGAAGAAAGGAGTTGATCTATGTCACTAGTCAAATGAGCAGAACCTCACACATATGGTACTTTTATCTTGTATGATCAGTTATATTCTACTAAATTAGTGATAAAATTTCATTTCATGAATTATATATGGAGAATGGTATTTTTGTTATGTGTTAATTGCACTATTGTATAAAACTTAGCTGAAAGCGTTTAATTTTGTTGGACACCTAATCCTCAATGGGTTAGTGTGGAAGCTGAATAGACAAAAGGAAGTCCAAGAGACCTTGGGATGTGAAACCCAACGGTCAAACCATGTACTATAAATGTATATGATTTGTTAATAAAATTGTACTCTCATGTTTTATCTTTCCTATTTGTCTTTGCCATGTGCGTGTTTAACATGGTATCAGAGTAGGTGATTGCTGGTCCTGCTCCAATTTGAGCCACTAATTTTTGTGGTCATTTTATGTGAGTTTGTTTCTAAACCTCAGTGTTATCTAGACTCTCTGAAATCTGCAACTGTTAGAATGCAGGACCTAAATTGGGCTCTCTGCCCCACTAAATCTTGGTATATACGTTATTTCTCTGTGCATTAATTGAAGTTCAAGCTTTATATGCGAAGTTGTAGCGTTACTCCTGCATTAAATTTCGTTTTATATGAGGGTCATATTTATATATGCGTTGAGATTATTGTGAGCACTAGTTCAGCGTAAAGTTTGGGAAAGCCAGCGAGAAATGAATGGTCGTGGACGTTACTGTCAATGACTCTATCTAATCGTGACAGCTATTAATCATTCACCTGTCGCTGCACCTTATTATAGCCTGCCTTCTACAGTGTCCTTCATGCAAAAAAAATGTTACATTTACCTAAGCACTCTACCAACACTACCTCTCTAGTCACACTAAGCATTGTCGCTTCTCTCTCTCACAAAAATCGGGTCTGACACTATTTCTAATGTCTCTGTCACCTACCTACCCTAGTTGTAACGCCTCAGCATCTTTCTTTGTCTCTTTAGACTTATCAAGCCTGCACCCTATCTGTTACAATTGTTACCAAGCGCTCAACTCGCTCGAATTTGAATACTATGAGCTCGAATAGGATACGCATTTGATATTATCTTGTACTTAGACATTGTTTCATTCTCTGCTCAAGAGCAGAAACTTTCATCCAGACCTGCAAATTCAAAAGTTCTCTTTGTCGAAAACAGAGGTTTCGTTGATATGCTGACAGTTTGTCTGCGCCTACCTTAACAGTCTATCAATGTAGCACCATTTTTGCAATCCATTCCATAATGTATACACCTGAATCTACCATATTGTCTACATGGTAGTCTATTTTCATAACGTTGTGTTGAGTACTATATGTACGTTGCTCTTTGCATTGAAACACCTGGTTGTCGCAGACACTAAGTGGCTTATAGACACAATGTATGGCATGGTTTTGGCATTGTTTTGCTGACTAAGTTGTGTTCTGTCCATGGACATATATAAGCTATATCCAGAGTGCTAACCACTAAAGTTCCTCATTGCACCTATCGCTACAAATTGTATCCCAAAGAACGCTAGATTCTTGAACGCTGGTCAAAACTCTAGTGACTATGCGATTGAATGAAATTGTGTGTTGGCTCCTTTCAATGTTGTGCTAATTCTGCTTGAGCGTGAGTCTGCATCTTGTGCGTTGTCTTAGCCTCCTCCATTGAGGTTTGAAGCAGCGTGAATATCTTATTGATGGAACTAGCGTGAATATATTATTGATGGAACTAGTGACCTGTGAAGGCCGTATGATATGCATTGAGCTGGTTTCCATGAAAATTTCCATGTAATTGAGTGTTGAAGGTTGTGTGTGTTGAATTCCAGTCGGATCTCTAGATTGCAAGCTTCAAAACCGATTGTCTATAGTCCTACTCTGACTATGGCTATTTGAGGACATAAAATGCTTGTGAAGAAGAGAACCCACAAGTATAATGTGCCTTGAAAGGTGGTCTTAGTTGTCCAGGAAATCATTGGATATAAATTTGATCAAACTGCGAGTTACACTGAGTATTGGTTGAATCACTCAGCATGCGCTTTGTTCTTGCGACGGTAAGCTTCCTCCAACAATGAAATCGCTTGAAAGGCAAATCTGAGACAACACTACAAATCTAGGCTTGCCTTACATCCCAAGGGGATTCATATCAGCAGATGAGATGAGTTTTGGGCATGAGTGATTGATGAAGTTGCCGATGAATGAGCTCAAGGTTGTGAAGGTTTATCCAACAAGATAAACAACGTTATACCACCTCTGGTGCCGCTGAAGTCTCCAATCGCAATGGTGTTCTTTCTTCAACTCCATCAACCATCATATGTGAAGATGTTCTATTAGTTCTTGGTGCTAGTGGTAGAGACCTGGCAGCTCTGATATTGACAGCCGATGGCAAAGATCTTGAAAATTCATCTTGTTCCCTTATTAGAGAACTAACTAATCTGGGTGGCACTATTTCTTCAACTTCGTGAACTAGTGATTGTGTAGATGTTGCAGATATTGATCCCAAAAATGGGACTCTTTCAGCTTGAATATTTTGATGAAGAGAAGTAGGATGTTCTGACATTTTAGTGTGTTCCCTAGCTGTAGCGGCAGAAGATTCCAATCCTTCAACATCAAGCATTAATAGTGAAGTTGTCCACCTACATCTACGACCGGCGATGAAATTATAAACATTCTTGCTACTGGAAGCATTGAAACAATGGCCTGCAACGTACCCTCTCTGTGCTTAGCATTGATTATGTATGCAACATTGAATTGAAGACCTCTGTATACAACAATGGATCGGTATTTGATCTTAAAGTTCTTGATCTCACAGAGGATGATCTAATAGAGAAATTTGCTACTGGTATTTCTACTGTGACAACTCTTTCTAGTATTTGAAGGATCCAAGCAAGTTTGCAGTTGTTGTTGCCCTAGTGTGGCATTGTATTTAAAACTCATTATAGTTTTTATCTACATATATATGCATTGATTTCTTGATTCGATTGTTGCATAAGAGTTTGGTGGGATGTATAAAGGCAATGATTGTTTTGACAAATAAAAGTAATCTTTTGTGGAAAAAAGTTTAGTCGATTGTATTGTTAGAACATAGTGTTGGTCATGAGTAAACTCTTATTTTTATATGGATTGTAATTGGTGCTTGCTGGTTGCACACTAATCATTTGTTGCACATTTATAAAGGATATTGTTGTGTACTGTGAGTGGGTATTACTTTTCTGCATTGAGTAGTAGTTGTGATCAGTTTTTAAGGTGTAAATATGACATTGAAGAAAAAATGGCCAGAATCAATGAAGTATTAGAGTTCCTCAAAACTCTCATATTCTCTACTACTCATGATACATTAAAAGTCAGCAAAGTTTCTCTCACAGACAGTCAGGTCTATCTACAAAATGCACAGAGAAAATTGATTTTTTGCATCTCGAATCTCAGCTACAGCAAGAAGAATTAAAACAGAGGAGTCATTCTGAACTTGTTTATGTTCAGAACAATGAAACAGACTCCCATAAACAACGAGACAATATTGTTGAAGTTCATTCAGATCTAGTGCCCAATAAAGCAGCAGTTGTACATGCAGATGCAGAAACTCAGTCTGCACTTCCCAAGCCCATCATCAGACCTTAGGAACAGCTTGTCCACAACAAGCACATAACTAGTCTTGGATATGACAAGGACGTGTCCTTTCATATTGTAGACTACTCAAAGCCCATTCAATTTTAGAGTGTTGGATTCCTTCATGACAGTTCACATCCAGCTGTTCTAGATTCTACTCCTCTTCCACAACAAAAACAATAGATTGTGAAATGCCAACACTGTCACTAAGTTGGCCATTTGAAAGATCATTGTTTTGATCTTCATGCATGTAAGCACTATCATAAAACCACCCATTATTCACACAGATGCTTCAGAAACAAACATCCTGCAAGAACAAAGATTCATCTTGGATGGATCACTTCTTGGCAATGGGCATCAACAGCCAAGAAGATATTCCAATCACATGTCAGAACTTGTTCCATAGTATTGAACAGTCTTGCAGTTGAGTTTTCTCCATCATCTCACCTTGTATCTGACGGGGGGGAAATGATGGTCATCTACAAGCTTCAATGTCGCATCAAGCGAGCTTGAGACACAACCCACCACACCAGTTTCAGAGTTGTAGACAGAAACAAAGATGCCCCTGAACATGCCTTAAGTTGGTAATCTGGGACACTTCCTCTAGCAGAAGACTTCAACTTCTTGCCAGTTTCGGAAGAATTTCAGGAACAAAATTGAGAACACTTCCTCTAGCAGAAGACTTCATCTTCTTGCCAGTTTTGGAAGAGTTCCAAGAATTGCATTAAGCATCCCAGAGTTGTTGGTCATCCTTAAACCATCACAGATTGAGACTTCCCTTTTTAGGTTGAAATTCTCCCTTTTATGTGGGGTGAGACCTCCCTTTCATGGTTGAAGGTTTCCCTCTTCAAAAAAATAGGATCACTTCCTCTAGTAGAAGACCTCAGCTTCTTGCCAGTTTTGGAAGAGTTTCAGGAACTGCACTAAGCGTTCCATTGTTGGTGGTCATCCTTAAACCACCACCCTTTATACCAACATTTCAGAGAGCACATTTAGCCTAGTGCTGCCATGCATTTTTGCACATTTTGTATTATATCTCTCTTCTTGGACTCATACATAACCCTTCGGATTAAAAGGGGGAATGTTGGACACCTAATCCTCAATTGGTTAGTGTGGAAGCCAAATAGACAAAAGGAAGTCCAAGATACCTTGGGATGTGAAACCCAATGGTCAAACCATCTACTATAAATGTATATGATTTGTTAATAAAATTGTACTCTCATGTTTTATCTTTCCTATTTATCTTTGCCATGTGTGTGTTTAACAAATTTCATATATGATCATTAAATATATGCGATATAATTTCCACATTTCTTTAACTAACTATTTAGTCAAAGAAAGTATCTTTACATGTTATCATCTTTGTTTAACAAGTGAATGATCTTTATCACCATTTACCAAATAGATATCTTTTTAGATCGCATATCACACAGAACACCTTGGGTTTATATTAAATTAAATTAATTAGAGATTTGCATGTCAAAATAGGTCATTTAGCTATCAGTATTCTTATTGAAATCACTTGAAAACCACCCATCATCATTTTCAAACCCACATTGGGAAACTGGTCCCATCATCTCCTGTCGGAGCCACCATACCAAAGGGAAAAGGAGTTGCTTTCTAAGGTCCAGATCGGGTGGTTATCCCCCATTTTGGAGTATCAGAAATCTGAGGTTTCAACATGACCCAATGATCTATCTATTTTTCTTAGAAGAAGAATATCAAGGAGAAAAATTCAGTTTTTCTCCTCAGTTTCCATTATGAATTTAATGTCGTTAGAAATAATGTTCACGTGGTTTAGGAAGTTTTTAGCTCAGAGTCCCCATGTGGCCAACTCATACTAGTGTCCTCAACGAACCTAATCGAATATTTAGGTTTAAAAGGATAGGTTTCCAAGGCTATCCTCACAAATTTCCCCATGTAAAGGTTGGCTACTATGGGGGATAATGGAGACCCCATAGACACCCTTGTGGTCTGCTCAAAGTAATCACCTTGGAAGGTGAAGAAAGTAGAAAAAATACAAACCTCAACAATTTTAGCAGTCTGTGGGTCTATAACCTCCTCATCTACTTGGATAACCTCTTCTAATGGCAAGTTTGTGAATATTTTTGTTACATCAAAACTCACAATCTTGTCTTCAGTATCCAATCTTTTTCATTTGAAGAGATCCACATAATGTTTGAATATTTAATGTAGGAATCAGTTTTTCCAACTAGTGGGGCAAGGGAATTGGCTACATATTTATCTAATCCATATGTCGGTGATCTAATTTTGTTTTTATTGTTGGGTAAAAGGTGTTTCTTCAATCCTTTGTCAAGATTAGAATCCTTGATGACTCTCTTAACTTCCCTGATAATATGAGAAATAAGGTTACCTTTAAGTTTCTTGTAATTTCCATTATTGTATAAGTGGTCCCTCATTTTTGAGACATAATCCACCTTTTTCATCACAAATGTGGCTCCTCCTTTATCGTATTTTAGAATGACAATGTCCTCATTGTTTCTGAGGCTTTTGAGAGCTAGTAATTGGCCTCTGATTAGGTTGTTATTGGGGGGATTTTATTTTCTCAACATAATTATGTGGTCTTTCCTTACCTACTCCTTTTCCTCCTCCCTAATATTTTGAATCCCATCCTCTAGGTTACATATAATCTCTTTCGCTGGTATGCGTTTAGGGGCTATTGCAAAATTTAATCCTTTGTTAAAAATCTCTAATTCATCCTCGTTCAATTCATATGAGGATATGTTTACAAATTTATTGTGTCTTCTGTTGTAAGAGTTTTGCATTGGGCTATGACGATCGCTATATCTAGTTTGGTAGTGCTAAGGTAGATAAGACTTCACATAAGTTTTTTGTACTTGGTTGTATCCTTAAATTCATTCCCTTCTTTCGATAAGAAATTTAGATTCTTTTCCATTGCAATACATAAAAGATTGCATTAAGTCATGCCAAACCTATTCAACAATTCTCCAAAATACTTCTTTTGGGATATGAATATACACTTTGGATGTTTAGTCACTTCAATTCCCAAGTAGTGGTGAAGGTGTCCCAAATATGTCATCTCAAATCTCTTCTTCAACTCTTCCTTTATGGATGTAATCTAGTTTTCATTGTTTCCTATTATTAATATATCATCTATATAAACCACAAGATATACCACAGTTTGGTCAACTTTATTGACAAATAGAATTTCATCATTAGGATTAAAGTGTTTGAAGTTCAATTTCATAAGACACTCAATTAACTTTTAATTCCAGGCTCATGGTGCTTATTTTAGGGCATGTACGGATTTTATAAGTTTACATACTTGCTATTATTTTCTCTTTACAACAAAACCTTCCTCTTGAGCCATGAGCACTTTCTCTTTCAAGTATCCATTAAAGAACACAGTGTTCACATCCATTTTGAGCAGTGAATGCAAAGAAATTTTGGATGGTGGCCCATTTTGCTATGGGGGAAAAGTTGCTTCATTATCAACACCTTATTTCTATGCAAATCCTTTTTCCACGAGCCTTGCTTTGCACTTCTGTTAGGCATATGATTTGTACTTATTTTTGTAGCTCAATTTGTAGCCAATTGGTTTGGTTTTCAATGGACGATCCACCAGCTTTCATTTTCCATTCTTTATGAGTGAACCATACTCCCTCTACATTGCTTCTTTTCATTCATCATGACAAGTAGCTTTTTTAAATGAAGTTGGTTCAAAGTTAGTAGATAAATTCAATTCATAATCATATGAAACATCCATATCATCCACATCAACTAAATCAAAATTATCTACATCACCTCCATATTGTATGGTGGAACCACTAGTTTCTATCTTTCTGAACTCATTAGGATAAACACTTGCAAGTTTTTTGGTGACCCTTTTTATGACATTTTTTCGAGATGGTCTAGGTTGCTCCACTGATTTAGATTTGGTTACATCGAGATTTATTCTTCTAATCCTCTTAATGACATCACTTGAGGAGTTTTCCTGATCTAAAGAAGTAGTCAGGACTTCGTGAGGGGGAGACAATGGCTTAAAAGGAGATACCATATTGATCCAAGACAATGACCTCCCCTTAAAGATGTGGAATTTCATTATCAAATTCATGAATTTTCTTTTGCATGATTAGATATATTCAATTGATCAAGTTATCGCTTAACAGTGTTGTCAATCTTGGAAAATTCAATAAAAAAACACATCTATAAAAAGATAAACTTCTTGTTTACCTCATCATAAAGATGATATGCCTTGGTGTGTCTGAATAGCCCAATAAAATGCACTTTCAACTCCTTCCTTATTCTTTTTTCATTGGGAATCAAAGCATATTAGGTGGAACCAAAGACCTTCAAATGCCTTGGTCAAGGAATGTGTTCATATCACATTTGATAAAGTCCCATTTCTAACAGCATGGGATGTGCATATTTTTTCCACATATATTGCACATAGAACCACATCATCCCAAAATATCAACTTTACCTTTTTAAAAGCAACATGGAGCGAACCATATTCGAGCGAGTCTTGTTCATTCTTTCGACTACACCATTTTGTTGAGAATCATATGGAACAATAATTTGATATTGAATGCCATGTTGGAGAAGCTAGTTTTCAAATTAATTATATGTATACTCTTTTCCATTATTATTATGAATGGATGCAATATGTTATTTTGCATCATTTTCATTCCATACATAAAAAAAAAATTGAATGTTCCAAAAGCATATGAATTTATTTTCAAAAAATATACCCACCAAATCTTGGCCCTAATAATTAATAATATCCATCATATATATAATGTGATTTGCAGAAGGAAAATATATAGGGCCACACAAATCAAAATGACTCAATACAATTTTTTGCATGCTTTGGAAGTAGAATCATTAAATGGTTGTTTGTTATGATTTCCCATGATATAAGCATCACATTAATTTAGTTTCCCAGGAACAGTTGGAAAACTAAAAAAGCATTCTTTTATAATAATCCAAGATTTTGATAATTAACATGTGCAAAGATTGCATTCCATAGAAGATTGAGTGGCAAATTACCTTCATTGAGTTGAGAGAGATATGTAGAGTTTTGTGCATGAGAAAATGTTCCTTTAGCTTCAGCATTATTTCCTCCTGGAAATCATGTTTTCGAATGCTTTCTTTATTTCTACTTTGTCATAAAACATTTTAATAAAGTTCCCTTGCAAGTGAATGTGAAAAAGGGACAAGATATTTTTTTGTGGCTCTGGAAGGTAGAGTACATGATGTAGAAGAAAAGCAGGGATTCTAGGTAGTTTAATCTTCACGATGCTAATTCTTAAGGGATTGTGACTTTATTTATCTACAAAATACAAAATTGCATATACATTGTCACTAAAATCTTCAAAATAAGCATTCCAAAAGGTCATATGGTAGGTTTCACTTGTATCAAGCACCCATGTATCTCTCCAAGAAGCAAATGAAGTGTGAAAGAAATATTCAGTCACTCCAATATTTCAAACTGAAACAATATAATGAGAAGATTCAAGTGCTTTACATTTACATGGATATGATGTTTTACCTTCATCTTCCTTTTAGTTTCAATTGTCATTGATTCTCTCCCAAGGGATTTTTCATGTTGATATATCATATCTATTTTGTCACAACAAAGGTAATGAATATGAAGTCTTTCTCTTTGATGGTTTTTACCCTCTCACCTATGAAATTATTTCTTCCACATACTATTTTGATGCCACTTCTTTTAGGAGAATCATGTGACTAATTATTTCTTTTCTGAGAAAGGCATACTAATTCTTCAAGGGATTGATTTCTTATATTCCTCTTCCCATAAGATTTCTTTCATTATGAAAATTTATTTACCATGGTGTCAAAAGTAATGGACTTGAGTTGCTCACTAGCTTGCAAGGATTCAAGATAATGTGATTATGTAGGGTAGACGAATTTTATAAGGGTTGTGAGAGAAACATCTGTCTTAATTCTAGTGAGATCTACATCATCATGATCACTTTAATTTCATAGATTAGGACCAAGGGGTCATCATCTTTCAACTCAAGATTAGAGAGTTTGACCATCAATTGAAAAACCTCCAATTCTAAGTGTGAGTCACATAAGATATTTCAACTTCTTCAATGTGCAATAAGAATTTGTAATTAAAAATATATGATGCCTCACCTCTACACTTACAAAACCAACAATCATGACATAGGATTTGTTTTCCTTTTTCTTCCATATGGATAACTCTTTCTCTGATATGGGGTTGGTAGGTGCATTTCATCCTCTCCCTCATAGAATCCATTCCATAATTCAAAAAAATTGAGCATGTTATCAATATTTCTAGACCACTCTCAGTAGTCCTCCTTGCTAATCATCATGATTCCAAGAAAAGAGATGAGGGAATTCATTTTCAAAAAATCTCTAAGCTAAGGTTAGTTCTAGTGACAAAATGATGAAGGGATTCAAATTAGATGGAAAATATTTTCTTATGACAATAAGACCCACCTCTTGATAATACAACACCTCACAACATAAGGACTTTACTCAGAGAAAATAATGGCTTCCTTAAGAAAGCCTAAGGAAGTTATTTTTTATTGTATTTAGGAAAGCATACAATAAGCATACATAAAGAAGATTAAAAATCACCATACAATGTTAGTCTCAATATATCTTGAACACAAACACATATGGCCAATTCCATCAAATAGTTGGACCTTAAATCAAAATCATTTTATATTTTCTACAGTATTTTATATGTTATGACTTATTTATAATACATTTTCCTCTCTAAGATCTAAAACAAATTATACGTAAAGTGAAAAGGTCACTTAAATATCTATTTTTTTCTAAGTTGAAGTTTTTCCAACTGTCACCATGCTCAGCATAAGGAAGGTCTGAGAAAATGCATGGTCATTTCAATGACCAATGGCAAGGGCTCAAATCTCTTAGGTCGACAATATCTCAGGCTTAGATAACAAGTTATGTATAAGCTTTAAGGTTGGGATTGAGTTGAAGGCCAATGTCTCAAAGGTGCAGGCATGAGAGACAATAGAAATCACTATAACAACATGACAACTCTATCATTAATGGTTTTCATTTAGAGTGATGAAATGATGGGAGACAAATGGTTAGGTTTCTATCAAACAATTAACATAAAGATATGTAATAGCCCTTGTGAAAAATCCATGTAATAAAAGTTAATAAAGGAAAATCGGAAAAGGCTGAGGCAAAGGAATTAAAAGTCAAAAAGGTAATTTTGGCACATTTATTTATGAAAATAAAAGAAATTGGGAGAAAAGTAAGGTGAAAGGTCACAGGTTGCGTGTGAGGAGGAAATTGAAGGAAAATAATGGAAAATGAAGAAAATAGAGGCCTCATTCATAAAAAGGCTTCTGAAGATTAGTCGGTAACCTTTTTTCAGTTCAAGTTTGGAGCTCTCTCATTATTCTCTCTCTCTCTCTCTCTCTCTCTCACTCTTGGTCACATAGAGTTTTCTTGGAGCACTCTAGCTTTGGATCAAGGAAGGAAAAGAAAGCAAAGGGAAAGGAAAGGGAAAGCAAGGAAAGGAAAGGAAAAGCAAGCAAGGATCAAGGAAAGGAAAGAAGGACTCAAGAAGCTTCATTAGGACTACTTGCTGATAACCTTTTGCATGTGTGATTTCCTAGATGTTTTTGACATGCATGGATTTGCATGTTGGTTTATGGTTATCTTGCTATAGGTGGCATGGTTTTGTCAGGTTATGACAGTTGATTTCAGCCTAGCCTAGCCTATTTTTGGATGCCATGGTATGTTTGGATGTTATTTCGGTTTTGAGCTTTGGAATTCTCAGATGGATTTCATAATCCGTGGCTAAGGTTGTCTCGAGGTTCATTTCCAAAGGCCTAGGAATCCCTTGAACGGTTTTGGCAGGATACACGATAAAGCCTGAGGGAGATGTCTCAATTTAGGGCCTAGTGATCTGGGTTTGGATTATGGTAAATCCTGAGAGGCAAGGAGACAAATAATTCCTCAAGTATAGTGATGGACTTTGGATGGAATTCCAAGTTTGATTCAATTGTGATCGAAGCACCAATTTTGTTGTGATCATGGTTTGATGAGGTTGGAGGTGATTTAACCCCCGGATTCCCTTGGTTATTCTTGGATTGGTTTTTCTATTAGATCCCACATTAATGTTTCAAATATGGAATGGGGTTAATTGGTTGAAAGAGATATTTGGTTTAGCCACGTCTATGGTCGGGTGGTATGTGGAAGTCCCGAACCTAGTCCTATTTTCCTATGATTAATAAAAGCTATTTTCTCTTACTTTTGCACTTATTTATATGTGGCTTTAATGGTTGTCATATCTCTGATATTTATATGGTTTTACGTTGGTTATAAGCATGGCTGAATGACTGGTTTATGTCATAGTTATTTCATATATTTAGTTGTAATTGTTAAATGGATGGATGCAAGACTGAATTGATGATGTAGTAGTTCAATGGAGAAGGAGGTGATACTTTTGGTTATGTTTCATAAGTTGGTTCAATCGTTTATGTTTTGCCTTATATCCTAGACTTGTAGGTTGCATTGATGCTAATTTTTTGAAAGAATGGCAGTCTTGGTTGGGGAGGCTTAGGCCTAGTCCTGAGGATGATTTTTTATTGATCAACATTGTTACCATGTTTTTAATTAATTCTGGAGGCTACAACAAGTTCTAGGCAGAGGGCAAGATTTTGGGCTAGAAAAGTGGCTTAAATCCCAGGGTCGCTCACACAAAAATTGCAATTTTGGTCGACATTCGTTTGCCGACAGGTCTATGAGAGCGACTTTGGGTTTCTGATCGCTCCCTTGCCCATAGAATGAGAGTGACTATGGCTTAGGAGATACAGAATAGTAGTGGGGCCCAGGGATAGGCTATCTGAGTGGTTGACGTGTCTCTTGAGGGTTCTTTTGATGATGTTGGATGAATGTATGTGATGTGTCATCAATTCCACTTCCTTAAGGTGGCATAGGAGGTCGAAATATGATCATAGTAGCATCTCTCCTCATGTTTACCCCAGTTGGCATGGTTACTTTGGGTAGACCTAGGAAGGGGTCTTACAAATTGGTATCAGAGCATGGTTGTGCTCTCTTTGGGTCATATCTAGTACTACATATATTGGTGAAGGTGTTACTCATGCATGCATGTCAATTGTGTGTTTGGATCTTACACTTGCATTCCATGTGATTTTTTCACTGCATAATATTGACAATGGTAGTAGTAAGGTTATCATGAGGAACTTGATGTAAATTTTATGTAATGCATCATCATGACTATATTACTGGTTATATAATTATATGTTGCTTGATTACATCCTTGTACATTGGGCCTCATTATTGTTTATTTGATTATATGCATTAGTCTTGTAGGTTGATTAGAAGAATTTATCGCTTATGCTTGACTACATGCGGTTATGCATATGTGTAGTTGGTTAGGCATTTCTTATGCAGGTGGATATTTTCATGAGGAAATGTGCATACTGGAATAATGGTTCTTGTTATGTATGATGTCATAACATGCATTGTTGATATGGCCTTGCATTGATGAATGGACCCTAGTTAGTATGATGGTTATGTGTTGATGCACTTATTTATATATGTCTATATGTTATTATGGTTATGTTGTATATCCATCACACTGATTTGATGATCTTGCAGACTAGGCATCCTCACCAAGTTATGCTAAGGTATGTTTATTTATGGTGATTTGATTTAGCTAACATAGTATGCCTTGTAGGAAAGAGATCCAATGGCTAGCAAGTTGGTAGACTACATAGAATCTCTCTATGAATCAGATGGGTAGCGTGGTGTGGGGCACTGTTCTGACCTAGAAGACACATTGAGAAGCTTGAATGAATAAACAAGGAGTTTCAAAGAAGATAATGAAAAAATCATGCAGGCATAAGAGAAACAAGAAGAGGTGAATGTGATATTACTTCAGAGTTTTTCAGATTTGCAGCGATAGGGACCTCTTCGGATCAACCATCGACAAGAGGACAGAACTAATGGGGCATATGATAGTAGGTATCATAGTAGACACAAGTTGGATAGATATGACACTATCAGAGATGGCAGTATGTTGGACAGTGCGGATAGGAGGGGTGACAAACACAGGTATTACTCTAGTTCTAGTTATGATAGACATCATGATTGTTGTCATTATCATCCATACAGAAGGAATGATAAGAGATAATTGTTGGATGATTTTAAGAAGGAAAATTCACCTAAATTTGATGAAGAGATGAAGAAATCGTAAGATGAGGAGGCTTTCTTTCTTGGCATGAAGAAATTCTTTAGATTGCATGATTACTTAGAAAACATGAAAGCAATGATAACCCGTTTTAGTCTTAAAGGTAAAGCGGATATTTGGTGGGAAGACATGAAGAATGTCAAGTACATACATGAGGATGATCTGACTTAGCATGTGTTTGAAAGGTTACTCAAGAAGAAGTCCTTGTATGAGAGGTATTATGATGACAAATCTAAAGAGTTTTATGAGTTGCATATGGGTTCTATGACAGATGAGCAGTATACTAGCAGATTTTTTGAGTTGTTGAAATATGTGCCTTACCTCCAAGAGGAGAAGGCCAAGGTTCATAGATTCATCGGTGGATTGCAAGTTGCATACAGAGATCAAATTGATTTCGTTGAGCTTAGATCCTTGGAGGAGGCCATCTGAAAGTTGAAGCATTGTTATGAGCAGTCGAAGTGCAAAGTTGAGTCGAAACATGACTTGAAGAGAAATGGAAAAGCTAAAGGAAAATGGCCACCAAAGTGAGCAAGACCTCAAGATGTAAGTGAGAAATATAATGTAGTTTGTTACAAGAGATTCAATATAGTTGAGAAGGGACATGGAGAGCAGTAGGCTAGATGCAGTGGTAGGGAACCATTACAGTGTTGGATATGTGGTAAGCATCATCGTAAGAGGGATTTTCCATAGTATAAAAGTGGTGGTAGACCTGATATCTATAGTGCTCAAGAGGCGCATGCAGTTGGTGATGTTGGTCATAACATTCCTCAGATTTATACAGTTGTGGACAATAAGCAAGCGGATCATTAGGCATCAATCATTGAGATGGACGATAAGATTTGTGATCAAGTTGTTTCTATTTGATTGATCCTAGATCTAACTATAGTTATATGAATCCTGACTTGGTGGATAAGTGTGGATTGAGAAAATAAGTGCATGTAGAATCTTGGTTGGTATAGTTGACTACAGGTACAAATAAGAATGTTTAGCATTGGGTAAGATCTTGTGCATTTGAGTTAAACGGTATGCCTACAGCAGCACATTTGAATGTATTTCCATTGGGTCCATATAGTATGCTTTTGGATATGGATTGGCTATATCTTAACAGAACCAAAGTGGATTGCTTCGACAAGGCCATTGGGTGTGTGGATGATAGTGGGGAAAATAGGACCTTGCAGGGAAAGAAGAAGCCTACATCAAGGAGGATGGTTACCTCTATGTTGGCTAAGTGTAGTTACAGAAAAGGTTGCATGATGTTTGCAATACACATTTCCAGTGGCAATGGTAAGGAGGTTGAGGATGCATAGGTGTTAAAAAGGTACCGAGTTTTGCAGTAGTGTTAGGATGTATTCTCTTAGGACATTACAGAGTTTCCACCTCACAAAGAGGTAAAATTTTCTATTGAGTTAGTTCCAGGGGTAGCTCTAGCATCGAAAGCTCCTTATAGGGTGAGAACACCTGATTTGGTAGAGGTGAATTTGCAGCTAAAGGAAATGTTGGACAAAGGGTACAACAAACCCAGTGTATCACCTTGGGGCACACCAGTGTTGTTTGTAAAGAAGAAATATGGTACTATCAGATTGTGTGTTGATTATAGGCAGCTGAATAAGGTAATAATCAAGAATAGGTACCCTTTGCTAGGGATTGATGATTTGTTTGATTAGCTAAAGGGAGCAGTAGTGTTCTCTAATATCGACTTGAGATTGGGATACCATCAGGTACACATCAAGGAAGAGGATATCTTCAAGACTACATTCAGGACCAAGCATGGGCATTATGAGTTTGTTGTTGCTCCATTTGGTTTGATTAATGCTCCAGCTACATTCATGTTTTTGATGAATAGTGTTCTGTGTCCTTATTTGGAAAATTTTGTTATTGTATTCATTGATGACATACTGGTATATTCTAAGAATGAGGAAGATCATGTCGAACATTTAGTAGCATTTTTTATATTGCTAAGAGAGCATCAGTTGTATGCTAATCTTAGTAAGTGTAGCTTCTTTCAGACTGAGGTACACTACTTGGGACCTGTTGTCTCCAATGAAGGAATAACAGTAGATCCAGAAAAGATAAGGGCCATCATGAAGTGGGTAGCACCTAAGAATGTAGATGAGGTGAGATCATTCATGCGATTGGTAGGTTACTACAGGAGGTTCATCGGGAACTTCTCACGCATTGCATATCCTATCACATCATCGCAGTGGAAAGGTAAGAAGTTTGAATGGACGACGGAATGTGAAGATAGTTTTGAGCAAATTAAGCATTTGTTGAATCATGCACTGGTGCTAGAGATTGCGGATCTAGACAAGGAGTTTGTAGTGTGTACAGATATTTGCAAGAGGGAACTTGGTGGAGTTCTCATGCAAGAAGGACAGGTAGTGTTTTATGAGTCACGGAAACTGAATGGGAATGAGCAGAACTATCCAATGCAAGATCTTCAACTAGCAATGCTTGTACATGCATTGAAGATGCAGAGAAATTATCTTCTGGGTAGGATGTTTACATTGATGAGTGATCATAGTGTGTTGAGGCATTTGTTTGACTAGTTGAATCTAAATTCTAGGCAAGCTAGATGGTTGGCTACCCTTAGTGAGTTTGAATTTGAGATCAGATATATCAAATGGAAGGAGAAGAAAGTTGCAGACGCTCTTAACCTGAAGCTACAGGTAAATCATATAGCAATTATAACCTCCTATGGGATAGATTTATAGGATAGGATCTTGAAGGAAAGAAAGTGGGATCAAAAATACAGGGAGATCATGCGTAGGTTACAACAAAGTATAGGCGCAGGTATAGGTTTAGGTGAAGGTACAGGTATAGGGGATCAGGACATAGACTATCGTCTCATGGCAGATGGCTTGGTGAGGTTTCGAGACTGGATCTATGTGTCGAATTGCAGTGAGATCATGGATCTTATCTTGAGGGAGTTTCATGCAAAACCGTATTCGGGTCATCTAGGATATCATAAGACATTGATGACGGTGAAGAATTTTCACCATTGGCCGAATTTGAAGAAGGAAGTGGCAAATTTCTGGGCTAGACGTTTAGACTGTCAGCGGGTAAAGGTAGAATGCAAGCATCTAGGTGGTCTACTATAGTCTATTTTGATTCTGGAATGGAAATGGGAGGTTGATAAAAATTGGTCAATGTACTAGGAAAACTCTTATGACTCCAAATCAAAAATAAATGTCCACTTGCGCAAGGAAGTTAATCCACATGAATTAAAGACCACCGATTGGCATAGAGATACCAATTGAAATTTGAGGGACATGTATATCTTGAACCAATTATGTTCATGAACACAAGTTTTTTAGGCATTATCAAATTCACAATATTCAACGAAATATAGGTATTTCAATCAAGATGCAAACCTTTCATTTCCTCAATAATATTTCCTCTTGAGGCTAATAATTGTTTCCTGGTGTTGCTACTAAAGAAACTCCCCTTGAGTCAATTCTCTCTCTCTTTTCTAATCTCTTAACATACACCTTCTTGCATCTACATGGGGACTAATCCTATTGACCTAGCTAAGACTCTAGGCCTCTTATCCTTCCACACATTTGTTGCAGTGTTTCTACTTCATCTCACAACACAACATATCAAGTTGTTGGATTCTCCTCCTGAAACATGTTGGTTACACTCTATGTTTTCTTACAATGTCAGTATACACTTTGAAGTAGATAGATTCATCATTATAATCAGCAAGGGGACTCAGTTATATCTCTAATTATTCAAATTCACTCATTTGATTATTCTTTTTGACTACTTACATATGACTTGTTTGGCCTCTCTTGAGGCCATTCTCTTCTTTTAATAAAGAGAAACAGTGGATCTACTCCCCCTAAGTAGAGAGTCCTCCTTTTCCTTCCAAACATTTTTTGGCCAAGTCCTGTTAGGAGCATCTTGTTCTAGCTCCTTCTTTTCTCTAGTTTGGGATTTTTCTTGGTTGTGCATGGCTAGAGAGCCCTTCTCCTTTATTTCTTCTTTCTTTCTCCATATCTTCAATTGAGCCTTGTGTTGATTGCAGTTCGAAATTATGGAGGGATTTCTTCCTCCTTTATTTAGCAAGTATCTTTGACACAAAGAACTAAAGACAAACTTGTATTCGTTTTCTCTATTATTCCTTTTTATCTTCAAAGCTCAAGATGCTACGTTTTGTTGCGTCTTCTAAGGAGTGATATTTTTCCTCTCATATCTATAGCTTGATGCCTTGTGTCCTAAATTTCCATAGTTGTAGCATTTGACATGGCTCAGGAATGGAGAAAAATAATTTTTATATCTTACGTCATTCTTGTCTAATATACTATAACTACCAACATGCTTTTCCCTTACAACTTTGTGCATTATTGGGTTTCTTCTACCCAACACATTTTGTTTTCTTGCATGCCATCTATAATCCATGCATTTATGTTTGAAATTATTTCAAGAAAAACAATAACCATAAATGGGATTTTGATAACAAAAGGTACCTTTTATTTGAAGGTGTTATCCTTGGGGGAGAAAGAAATTTTACTAATTATTCATATGCCTTCCATGGTTGTTTGAATTGATTCCATTTGCAATTCTATGTTTCTCCTTCCTCTACTGCTATTTGTTATAATGTTTCTCTCCTTATTGTTGCTTCTTTTACATCTCATCTTGTTGTGTTGTCCAATGACCCCTTTTCCTTTACTATTGTTTGGACCTTCAATTACCTTCTTAGATCTTGGTTCCAAACTAGGCTTGATGAGAGGGAGTCTTCGCTTACTGACAATGTCATCTAATATATCAAAGACCCTATCAAGCTTTTGACATTGAGACAAGTCTTTATTTTTATTTTCTAGGTCATGTGTCAAAGAGACTACTTCAGCCTGTAGACTTTCATAAAAGGTTTCTCTGTCATTTAGGTGAATGGTTAACACCCCTTTCAATTTTCTAACCTCTTCTTGTTGATAATTTAAGTCTACAATTTTTTTACTCAACTTATCATTGTCAAGCTCCTATTGCTACAACTTTTCCTTTTCCTTGATATTTTCTTTTGATAGGTCCTTGATCTCTTTTAGAGTAGAGATCAACTTCCTGCTAAAATAGATCATTTCATCTAGACCATTTTATTCGCTATCAGAAGTGTTATTTGAACCACCACAAATATCATAATATCCCTCTGTGTCCATGGAATATTCCATAGGTCTAAGGAGTATTCATCTTCATCACTGGTATGGCTACTCCTATTTTCTTCACGGGATATACTCTTTTATTCCTCCGAGGTACCCTCATTAGCTATTGCTACAAATGTAGCTCTTTGTCCACAACAATTAGATGTATGACTGTCTTTATCTTCAGAAAAGGAATATGTACATCTAGTGGCTAAATGGCATATCTCTTTACATCCATCACAAAACAATACCATACCTTTTGAGCAACATGGCCTCTCTTCTGATTCTTCATCATCTTCTCGAGAGTGATTAGAAACAACTTGTGCATTGAGAGGAAGGTCTTCGATATTCTCAAAATCTCTTTTCTAAATTCTTTCTTTGACTTCTTCCATCTCTTCTTTTGTTTATCATTTTGAGCACCAACATCTGTATGTTTTGGTTGATGACTTAGGTATTTTTGTTCCTTGGCCTTCTCTTTTGCCACATTTCTATCTCCTCCATACAGACATTGCAATATGTCCAACATTTCCTTTGTTGTATCACAATGGCCCATCTTATCATCATTTTCCTTTGATATCCAATTCATGATAGTCTCCTTGGCTTCTACAACAAAATCATTTTTCTCTCCATATTCTATAGACAACAAAACATCTTCATTGATGATCATCAAATACTTTACCATTATAATCCTCCAAAGCTTATAATATAATCCATTCAAAAATGGAACTCCCTCTAGTGTTATCCAAACTTGATTAGCCATTGTTTCCTTTTGATCTACCTTCAAGTAGTTAGTTTGTTCTTGAAGGAACCAGGCTTTGATACCAAATTTTGGAAACAATGTTAATACTGAGAGGGGGGTGAACCAATATTAAGGTTAATTTTACTTTTATGCTAATTTATACTCAACATTCAATCTTGGAAATTGTTCATGTGATTATCAATAGCATATCATGTACCAACAATACAAATAAACACATGAACACATACAACATGAGAAACAAACACATGAGACATAGAGTTTTTATGTGAAAACTCTTCAGGGAGAAAAACCACCAAATCTTGTTTGTTATTTGATGTAAAAATAAGCTCCTACTCTAATACATCAATTTTTTTATGAGCCACCACTAGCAGGAAGCACCAACTTCTTTTGATTATTTGTTATCACTCATTAGCAGAAAGCACCAACTCCCTTCTTTTGTAGACACCTAATCTGCTTACCAGAAGCACCAACTGAAGCACTGACTTCTTTGGTTTGTTGGAAGCACCAAATTGCATCTTCTTAGATTTATGAAAGCACCAACTTGTAGGAGGAACCAACCCCCAATCTCTACTCATAAATCCACTAAGATGGAATCTCAAACTCCCCTATTTACAACCTCTAACCCACACTCAATAAGGAAATCAATGCACTTGTTATGAAACTAGCTCACAAAAAGATAGAAAAGATAGATCAACGCCTTAGAAATAAGCCTCTTCGAGGGGGCAACCTCCTTTACATTACACAAATGAACAATTCTTAGATGATACAAATAACAAGACCTCCTTTCTATATATAGGAGTCTAAGGGGTCATAATATAATCAGAGCCGACATAACAATAATAATGTAACGGCATAATAATAACAATAGTGGGCTTCTATGGGGTACAATAATAACAATATGGGGACTACATGGGCACAACAATATAATAAGGGGGGTGTACTAATAACAATAATGGATTACACTAGTAGTATAGCAACCTAACATTCCCCTCTCCTTCAAAAATTGTTGTCCTCAAAGCTTGAGTAGTTCTTGATGCTTCTGTATAAAATTCTCATCCTTCCATGTGGAATCTTCAACGGGTAAGTTCTTCAACTTGATGAGATACTTTGAAATTGACCGCTTTCGTAGTTGTTGACTTCTCGGTTCTGTGAATGCTTCAGGTTCCAATATGATTTTTCCTTCCTTGTCAAGTTTTGGCAATATTGTTGGAACTGGGATCTTCGGTAACTTTTGAATGAGTTCCCACCCTGCTTCACCATTCTTCCATTCATCCCTTACTTTGTTTATCAAATTTGGTTGGATAATTATACCAATCTCTACCATTTGTGCAACCATATGTTCAATTTCACTCCCTTGGCCATATGAATATCTATAAGGCCTGATGTTTGGAGGAACACTTCCTGGAATCAAATGAATAGCATGATCATGATCAAGAATATGTGGGAGACCTTTGGGAGTCTCAAATACCTTGGAATTATTGTCCAAGACTTTTTGAAGATCTGGAGAAATAGATGACTTCGATGTGGGAACCATTAGCGAACATAATTGTGCAATTACGCCTCATTGTTCTTTCTTTAGAATATTTGTCATTCCGTTAGAGTTGATTATCTTTCCAAGTTTCCCTGTGATACCCATTAATTCAACTTTCTTTCCTTCCAAATAAAATTTTATGAAAATTTCTGGAAAATTGAAAGCTATTGTACCCAAAGTTTGTAGCCATTGGACTCCTAGTACAACATCAATACCATTCATTGGAACAAAAAGCATTGGACTATTCAATACATATTCTCCCATGGATAGCTTGATATTATGGAACTTTCCATATCAATTTATGGTTCCTCCACTTACAACCGTCACTTAACACTTTGGTACTAGATATAGGAAGCAATTCAATTCCTTGGCTATCTTACAATGAACAAAATTATGGATACTACCCAAATCAATCAACACTATTACCTTTTTCTTCTTGATATGTCCTTATATCTTTATAGTTTGGGGAGTGGTAATTTCGACCAATGCATTATAAGATATGGTCGAATTAATTTCTTCTTTCTCTGGGGTGGTTCTTGGTGAGTATCCTTTTCTTTTAATGTTTCTTGATACTTTTCTTCCTAATATTGCACAACTTGAACCTTCTTCTTCTTGATATGTCCTTCTATCTTGAGAGTTTGATGAGTGGTATTTCCTACCATTGCAATACAAGATATGGCCGGATTCATTTATTCTTTCTCTAGGGTTGGTTCTTGGTGTATGTCCTCTTCTTTTGATGTTTCTTGATTCTTTTCATCATTAGGAGGCCTTTCTTGTAGCATCTTTGTCCCACCTTCCTTCGAACCTTCCATGTCTTTCTTCAAATCTTCCATGCTTTTCTTCCAATATGCTTTCATACCATTGATATCATCTTCCATGGCATAGATAAAAATATTTATCTTTTGCTTCTCTAGAATATCATTTACCCTTATATTCAATTTTTGAAAGTCCTTAATGTGCTTTGCCATTGAACCTTTTTGTTTGAGATTTATCAATTGGCTAAACAAGGTTTTGCTCTTGGTATCCTCATAATGTGCTATCATTTCCTCCATGAAAATTGACCATGTGACAAGTGGTTTACTAGAACAAAGCCCTTTATACCATAAAAATTGATTTGGTTCTAAATAATTAGATGCAATATGTACCTTTTGTAACAGTGGTACACCATGTATATCAAAATATTTCTCCATTTGGAGTATCCAATTTACCGGATCCTTGCCATTTAACATCATCATCTAACTTTTTCTTGATTGTAGGAGCTCAATATTGAAATGACTATAACTCTGTAATTTTGGCTCTTTAAGTTCTAAAATTTTGGCATGTAATAGCCCTTGAGTTCTATTTCTAACTCCGCAAGTCTTATCACAATTGGATTCCTGAAGAAATATTTATTCCCAATCTCCCGCGATGACCTAATTATAGACTAGTTCAGTAGAGTGAAATTCTACGACATGCCATGTGTCACTTTTTCAACCTTAGGTTCTGAAATTTATACCCAAACAAAATAGATTTCGTCCTCTTTCTGTAACGTCTTACAAAATGTCAATCTGATGCTCAGAGAGAACATTATGACGATTTTTCCAAGGTCACCTGTTTAGGATGTACTTCGGGAGTCTGCAAAAACCCTAACTTCCTCAGATCATATATCCAAAAATATAGCGAGCCAAGATCTAAAATTCAGACACGCAGTTCAGCACGATTTTTTCCCAAATGGTTTTGTTTTTTAGCTTCCGAAATGTTGCAGAATAAAAGTTATATCGAAAATCCCTCGATGGCCTGTCTGGAGCAGGGAAACCCTAGAATCCAAAGCTCTGATACCAAATGTTATGAAACCAACTCACAAAAAGATAGAAAAGATATATCAACGCCTTAGAAATAGGCCCCTTCAAGGGGGAAACCTCCTTTACATTACACAAATGAAAAATTCTTGGATGATACAAATGACAAGACCTCCTTTCTATATATAGGAGTCTAAGGGGTCATAATATAATTAGAGCCGACATAATAATAATAATGTAATGACACAATAATAGTAATAGTGGGCTTCTATGGGGCACAATAATAAAAATATGGGGACTACATGGGCACAACAATATAATAAGGGGGTTGTAATAATAACAATAATGGATTGCACTAGTAGTATAGGGAGCTAACAACACTCTATTATTGCACCCACTTGGCCATGATTTCAGCTCTATGTTTAACAACTTGGCCCACGCAAATCGAACTTACTCTACCTTATATTATACTCTGTCTTCCTCAACAACCTTCACCTCAATCATCCCATACAACACTTTGTCTTTTGCACACTTTGCAGCAACACACATACACAACTCAGCTCTCGACCATCATACATTCAACATCTCAGCTCTTGGCCTTCATTTTTGCACAAGCACACTCTTAGCCTCTATCTATAGCACATGAACTATTGGTATCTCATAGCATCTTACCAACACACAGAGTTCTCTACTTAACATCTCACTCCACAATGTTCCATTCCCCCAAATTGCACTACAACAATCTAAAGGTTTGTTTCTCTGTTACACAAAGAACAATCTTACCTCCTTTGTAATCCACACTACCTAAGAGCGTACTTCATCATGGATATCCATGTTGTTGTTACTATTGAACACTTGGCCACTATAGCTACATTCATTCTAAGAATGAGCGCCTAAAAATTTATCAATGATGAGAATTAAATCTCAATCAAACTGTACACTCCATAAAGTCTCTCCATGTTTATTAATTGCCAACAAAGATCAGTGTGCACTTCAAGCATGGCTCTCCTATTTTGTAATAATCTCTTGGTCTATGGTGAGATCTTCTGCACTCAGTAATTTTATCCATCTAATTCTTCATAATGATAAGCAAATCTCAAGCATGGTTGTTCTGCAGTCAACTGATACCCTTGCAAATCATGGTCCTTGCTTCCTTGAACCAACAATATTTGTATTCGCCATTAATTAGAAAGACCAGACTCAGTGTGTGCATTTACCTACCCACCAAAGATCCGCTAACTCCAACTATGGCCATATCCAATTATGGCACAACTAACAATTATGGTGGAACCTTGCCAAAGTAGTTTCCAACCCATTCCATGCCTTTAAACATGTAACATTTGGCAAATTTTTTCCTTAAGCCCTTGGCACATATGTTATTTGCCCCCTTTGGAGCATAAGACCAAATGTTGTGACATATTCTTTAAAACTAGTTGCTTAATTGTTAACTCTGTTGGCACTTGCACCTTTAAGCTTCACACCCTTGGTCTTTACACGACATAGAACCATGCCTAGGGACTTAAATTTTTAGCCACCAACCTTTTCCTCTGCACCCTTGGTCACACAATTGCATAAAACCTATGTCATGGTACTTAAAATTATCCCTTGGCACCTTGATCCCAATGCAATTAACATGTTCTCCTTTTTAGTCCTCCAAGGTCTCCCTTACATCATGACATTTCCTGTTGGGTTGCCCTATGACTCCTCCCATTGGTCACTTGAATGTGCATTTTCTTTCCAACATGTCTCCCTACTTGCATCCCAACCATTTTCCTATGCACCTTAAGAAATATTGTAGGTTCAACCTCAAAGGATGAGTTGTCCTGGTGACTCCTCCCTTTAAACCTCTAAGCCAATAATATTCCACCGCATAGCCCATTGCCAACTTAGCTCGTCGACTCCTCTTTGTGTGCCTCTTTAACCTTTCAGAATCAAACATTAGGGAGGACATCATGCCTGTGTCTCTAGCCCCATATGGCGCCTCCTGAGGGTTGGCACGTGTCACCATAAATGGCTCACTAGGGTACCTAAAAACTCTAAAAAAACCTGCCATGTGTCCACCATACTGGACTGACTTTTCATTACTGTTGGTGTCATTTGTGATCATTCATATGCTACCATGTAGCTCACTTAAACCTTCCTGGCACTTAAATTATGTGCACTCTTTTAACCTTCGGGCTCGGCCGAGTGGGATGAGCTATCCTAGGATCCACCTTCTGGTGAACTAAATGTTGCCATGTGTCTAGAGAGAGAAAGGGTTCCAAGCCTTGCATTTTCAAACAAATTCCTTTTTTTAATTTATAAGGGTCCCGACCAATTATTTAACAGTACACTGCTCTTCCTTGTTGTTTTACTTCCACGTTTCCTTTGACGCTACCATCCAGGGCCTCCTTTGTTGGCATTAGGATACAGGTATGATACAGGTGTTGTCCTTGATGGCAGCTGACTTAGATGACAGATCGTAGTGCAGTAGGTCAATAGCAAAGAATTAATGTTTAGAAAGAGGTATACGCAGGTTCACCGTGACAAAGGAGCATATACACGTGAGTTAGCAGACCAAAAGAAGCATATAACGTACACACACACCTTCACATAAGGAAAGGTGCATACATGTTGGAAAACTAAGTTTTGGTCCATGGTATTTGGTCCATGGTATTTTGATCCATGGTATTGGTCCAAGGTATTTGGTCCGAGGCATTAACCCTAGGAATTGGGTCCAAGGTATTGGTCCTAAGTGGTTTTGGTCCATGGTATTGAGTAAGGCCTAAGACTATAAAAGGAAGGGAAGATCATTAGGCCAAGGTACTCAAGAATTGAATATCTGATGAAGAGCAAGATCTAGTATGCAAGTTATTAGGTTATTGTGCACAGCTGTATTGGAATCAAGGATGAATCGGGATCTTAAGGCATAAATTGAACTATAATTATGTGTTTTTTCTCATGTATATACTAGATCTGAATATTGATGCATATATTATTCTGTAAATGACATGATATGGGTATAACTGAAGTCTGGCATAGCTGCAGAAGTAAGAATTAATATTTGCAGATGTATGCGTTGGTTGGCTTTGAGGAAATCGCATATACATGCGGGTTCGACACAAGAAAGTAGTGTATACCTTATAATCTATGCTTTAGTTGTTGTTTTTTGTTGTTGTAGTGTTCTGGGTTCTGGCTACTGTATTCTAGTGGCAGCATTTAGAAAGATCTGATTGGTGGGTTGTCAAAGTGATTGATTGACTTGGTTGTGGTTGGTTCATAGGATATTGGTTGATGCAGATATATTTGATGATTGAATGATGTTATTAATGGATCCAGTTTGAAAATTTATGAAACGTAGTCCCCGGAAGAAAAGAGAAGGTTGTAGCCTTCTGTAGGCCGGCGCCTATGTACTAGTAATCATATCAGCTAGTACAAGAGCTAGGGGTTTGTATCTCCCTTCCAGGAGAAGCACGAGAATGAGAGAAGGTTGTAACCTTCTGCAAGTAGAAGCCTGCGTACTGGTATAAGTGTGCACCCGTACAAAAATTGTAAAAAGAAGTTTCTTATTATTAAAAAGATAGAGACAATTGCAACAGGTGGTTTTCACCCACATTGGGTTTCCACCTTATATCTTGTGTTCATATGTGTGATTGATCTGTTCTGTTTTACTGCACCTGCTTACTATTTATATGGTTAATGAAGTTCTGATGCACTAACTAAAAAGCAACATATGATGGATTAACTGAATCATAAGTTTATTGGATATACGCTAGTTGCATTAAACACAGTTGCGTGTACATGCGGGTTCCCTTAACTGAAGTAGTATATGAATATGAGTATGGAATGAAAATTTTATATTTATTTACTAATGTTGATTCACCCCCCCCCCCCCCCCCCCTCTCAATATTATTTCCAACAATTGGAATTAGGGCAGGTACTTCAGAAGAAGCTTGATCACTTGAAGGAAGATCCATCATCATGACTAATCAAGAAAGAGAGCGATCCATCAGACCACCAATCTTTGACAGAAGCAACTTCGTTTATTGGAAGGTAAGAACCACAACCTATCTTCAATCTCTTGGAATAGATGTCTGGGAAATCGTGGAAGGAGGATATACATTTCCATCAGCAATTCCTACAGATGCAGCAGGTAAAAAGCAATATGAAACCAATGCCAAGGTTGTCACTACATTATTGGGAAGTTTTTCACAATCAAAATTTGTCAAAGTTATGCAACTCAAATCCGCCAAAGAAATATGGGACAAAATCGTTCTAAGCTATGAAGGAGACTCTCAGGTAAAACATGCAAAACTGCAAACTCTCAGAATTCAATATGAAACTCTCAAAATGCACAATGATGAAAGTATAGCTAGTTACTTCTTACGTATAGATGAGATTGTTAATTGCATGAAAAATTTGGGTGAAGAGATAAAAGAAGTTACTTTAGTAGAAAAGGTTTTAAGATCCTTGTCTACTAAGTTTGAATCAAAAGTATCTGCCATAGAAGAAAAGCAGGATCTTCAGACTATTACTATGACACAACTACACGGAATCTTAACTGCTTTTGAGATGAGAAAAGGAGGTCCATCAAATATGAGAGAATCTGCATTCAAAGCTTCAAGAAAAGAAGAACTCAATGAATCAGAAGGAGAAGAAGAAGCAAACTTTGTCAAGAACCTTCAACGGGGTTCCGGAAGATTCAGAGGTAAACTACCTTTCAAATGTTTTGCTTGTGGAAGAGTTAGCCATTATGTTGCCAAATGTCCTCATAAAGATAAGGTTGATAAAGCTAAGGAATCTGCAAAATGGAATAGAAAACAAAGTGTAAGTAAGAAGAGCTACTATACACATGAAGATAGCGATGGTTTATCAAATAATGATGAAGATGAAAATAGTAATGACTATAGACTTCTAATGGATTTTGAAGATGATGATTTCTTGGATGCTTTAGATGAAGATGACCTTTATGAAGAAATATCTAAACCCAAAATCTATTTAGAAGAAAAGAATATGATTATAGATACTTTGACATTCCAACTTGCTGAAAGAGAAAAAAACAATGAAAAAATGGAATGTGAAATTGTGGGTCTAAGAAAGGATATTGAGAAAACAAAAGCTCTCAATCTTAGATTTTCTAAAGGATCAGAAACCTTAAATGAAATTATCAAAGTGTTGTGTTCTCCTCTGATAAAGATAGGTCTTGGATATATTGAAGAAGCATCTCAAGCACAAAAGCCGTCAACCTCCACTAAAAGCTACCTTGATGCAGCAAAGAGCGGTGAATAGTTTGACAATCGTCAGCAAAGGCATAAAGCAGATCACCAGGTAAATTGGGTTCAATCTACTTCAAGGATGAACAGAAGCTACAATCAACCTCAGGTAAATCATACTCAATCAACTTCAAGAATGAATGTCAATAGAAACTACAATCACCAGGTCAGTAGATTCGATAATCGCGGGAACTTCTTTAATGGCCAATGTTTTTCATGTCATAACTTTGGACACAAAGCTGCTCAATGTGTTGCTTACAAGACCATCATGACTAGAGAAGCAAAAAATCAAAGGAATGTGACAAGGATCATGAAAATGACCTACAATAACTTTTCTCTTCTTGAAAATGAAATAGAATGCTCTATCTGTAACAACTTCGGTCATGAAGAATATGAATGCAGGAGTAAATTTCAGCAAACATCTCAAAAGGGGAAAACTTCATTAAGTCCCAAAATATGGAGAAAGAAAGAACCGCAAACAAAAATATGTGGTATAGCCTTGTATGCAAAAGGACAAAAAAATCAGTGGTACATCGACAGTGGATGCTCAAAACACATGGCAAGTGACAAAGAAAAACTTCATTCATATAATGTCTTAGAAAATGAAAGGAAGGTCTCATTTGGAAATGACACTCCTGCTATCATAAAAGGTAAAGGCTCTGTTCTCTTAAAAGAAAAATTTAAAGCTAGGAATGTTATGTATGTTGATGGTCTAAATCATAACCTATTGAGTGTCAGTCAAATGTGTGATCAAGGAAATGAAGTAGTATTTCGATCAAATGGATGTGTGGTTTGTGAGCTTGATACAGGAGAAATAGTGATCAAAGGTATAAGAACCCCAAACAACTTATACATACTCAAGGGAGGACAACAACAGTGCTATATTAAAAAAAATGATGAACACTTGCTATGGCACAAAAGATTGGGGCATCTAAACTTCTCTCAAATAAGAAAAGCATGGATATTTCAGGTTGTTCGTGATCTTCCTGATATCAGCATTCCAGAAAATACAATATGCAAAGCATGTCAATTTGGTAAGAAAAACATAGCACATTTCCCTGAAAGGGAAGGATCAGCTAGTAAGCCTCTTGAACTTGTTCATGCTGATTTGTGTGGTCCATGAAGGAAAAAGTCACCTCGTGGAGAAGAATACTTTATATTGTTCATTGACGATTTTTCTAGAATGTGTTGGATAGGACTTCTAAAGCATAAAGATGAAGCATTTGAAAAATTCAAAACCTTCAAAGCTTTGGTTGAAAATGAATCAGATCGAAAAATCAAATGTCTCATATCTAATCGAGGAGGGGAATTTACCTCGGATGAATTCTTCAACTTTTGTGAAGAACATGGAATAAAAAGGGAATTCTCCACCACAAGGACTCCTCAGCAAAATGGAGTGGTGGAAAGGATGAACATAACTGTTCAAAAAATGGCTCGTGCTATGTTAGATGAGTTTGGAACTCCTGCAACCTTCTAGGGTGAAGCTGCATTCGCTGCAGTCACTATTCTCAACAAAGCAAATGTTCGGCTAAACAACACTCAAACTCCACATGAACTTTGGTATGGTAAGACTCCTACTGTAAAATACTTCAAATTTTTTGAAAGAAAACGTTACATCAAAAGGACTGATGAAAAACTTGGTAAGTTTGAACCTAGAGCAGATGAAGGTATTCTCCTTGGTTACTCTTGCCGAAGTAAAGGATATAAATGTTATAATAAAATACTTTGGAAAATCATTGAAAACATTGATGTTGTGGTTGATGAAGCATGCAAAAATCCAAAACAAATAGAAACTAAATATTATGAAGAAGATGAGGATTATCCTCCCACATCAAATCAGACTAATTCTGAAGAAGAAACCAATGAAGCACCACAAGAAGAGATAACGGTAGAAGAAAATAATTCATCCAGGTATGTTTAGAAAAATCATCCAGAAGCTCAAATCTTAGGAGAAAAAGGGGCAGGTGTGCAGACTAGAAAAACCATTGCCGAAGTTTTAAGCTATTTAGCATTACTATCTTCCACTGAACCTCAAAATGTAGATGAAGCATGCAGAGATGAATGTTGGGTCAAGGCAATGAATGAAGAACTTGAGAAAATTGAGAAGAATAATACTTGGGAATTAGTTCCTAGACCTCATGATAAGAATATCATAGGAACTAAATAGATATTCAAAAACAAGCTGAATGAAAATGGAGAAGTTATTAGCACCAAGGCCATACTTGTTTGTAAAGGATATGCTCAACAAGAAGGAATAGACTTTGAAGAAACTTTTGCACCTGTTCCTAGACTTGAAGCCATCGGAATGTTCCTTGCTCTTTCCAGTTTTTAGAAATTCAAAGTATACCAAATGGATGTAAAATCTATCTTTCTTAATGGAGACTTAGAAGAAGAAGTCTATATTGAGCAACCAGATGGATTCGTTCTTGGAAATTATGCAAAACTTGTATGCAGACTCAGAAAGGCTCTCTATGGTCTAAAACAAGCTCCAAGGGCCTAGTATTACTGTCTTGACAAATATCTCCATCAACAAGGTTTTTCAAAGGGATCAACTGATAGCAATTTATACACAAAGATTGACAATAATAAATTGCTAATACTTGTTGTGTATGTTGATGATATCATTTTTGGTAGCAATGAAGAAGCCATGAGTCGAAATTTTGCTTCGATAATGCAGCAAGAATTTGAAATGTCCCTGCTTGGTGAGCTTACATATTTTCTTGGTCTACAAGTTCAACAAAACAAAGATGGTATCTTTCTATCACAAACCAAATATCTCAAACAGATCCTGAAAAAGTATGGCATGGAAGATTCTAAACCAGTATGTACTCCAATGGTAATAGGATGCAGTCTCAGCTCAAATGATGAATCAGCAGCAGTGCATCAACCAACTTACAGATCCATGATTGGCAGCTTACTTTATCTAACAGGTACCCGACCGGACATCATGCATGCAATGGGAATAGTTGGAAGATTCCAAGAAAATCCAAAGGAATCACACCTTCAAGAAGTCAAAAGGATATTCAAATATCTTCAAGGAACACAAAACTTTGGTTTATGGTATCCTAGAGATACAGATCTTACACTTTATGCATATACAGATGCAGATTGGGAAGGAAGCATTGATGATAGAAAAAGCACTAGTGGTGGTGCATTCTATATGGGTTCCAGATTAGTGTCTTGGTTTAGCAAGAAACAAAGCTCAATTGCATTATCAACAGTTGAAGTAGAATATGTGGTTGCTGCATCTTGCTGCACACAACTCCTTTGGATGATGCAAACATTGCAAGACATTCAGATCACATGTACTCCACCCATCTCCATTCTATGTGATAATACAAGTGCCATCATTTTTTCAAAGAATCCAGTCATGCATTCCAAGGCCAAGCACATACCCATCAAATATCATTTTCTACGTGAACAAGTGCTTGAACAAAAGGTCAAATTGGAGTATGTTCCATCCAAAGAATAGGTTGCTGATATATTCACCAAACCACTACCCAGAGAGATATTTGAATATCTCAGATAGAAGCTGGGAGTAGTTGATGCATCATCCTGCTATTAAAACCTATCTGTTTTAGAGATAGTTGGTTATATGCAAGTTCCATGAAGCATAGTCGCGTACATACGCTGGTTTCTATGGATACAGTCGCGTATATGTTGGTTTGAGGAAAAGCAGTTTCAAATAAAGGGGTCTGATATGGTTCAGTGGATTATCTGCTCTGCTTGATGATGGTTACAATATGTGGATGACATGTGGAAATGGCTTGGTACTCATAAGATGTTGTTTAGAAGTGTTTTTTTTATCCTAAATTGATTGATGATGATGCCTTGATACTTCTTGATGATGTATGCATGATCAGATCTGACAATGAACAGATGGAGCAGGTTCAGGGGGAGCATATGCTTCGAATAATGCATTGTTGGTATTATGGTTTGAAGTCTTTGGTTATGATGCTTATGTGGCTAAATGATACATCTTGCTACTTATTGTTGGTTTGTCAAGAATTGTATTGCAGATTACAGGTTGCTGATGTTGCTGACAGATGCTTATGGTGGAGATCATATATGCTATATGATAGTTGTTGATGACTATCATGGTCTTATTTCTGGCTTTTTATAAAAGTCATGTATATCATTTGATGAAAAGGTCATGAAAAGACCTAATCTGTACCCCCACTATGCATGGGAAGGATGATGTAATAATTTCTATTTTCAATCATGTATAAACATTTGGTATATCCCCACTTGGTTGCGTGGATGAGTCAAAATGGTGTATCCCCACTTGGTTGGGAGATTGATGTATGTATGAGTCATTGGTAGATCACACTAGCTTAGTCGAGTTGTATGTTGGCATTATGATACAGGTGTTGTCCTTGATGGCCACTCACTTAGATGACAGATCATAGTGTCGCAGGTCAAGAGAGAGGTATATGCAGGTTAACCATGATGAAAGTGCGTATACACATGGGTTAGCAGAACAAAATGCACGTATACGTACACATGCAAGTTCACAGAAGGAAAGGCACGTACACGTTGGAAAATGAACTTTTGGTCCGTGGTATTTGGTCCATGATATTTTGATATTGGTCCATGGTATTTGGTCCGAAGTGTTGACCCCAGGTATTGGGTCCAAGGTATTGGTTCTACATGGTTTTGGACTATGGTATTGAGAGAGGCCTAAACCTATATAAGGAGAAGATCATTAGGCCAAGAGAAGTAAGTGAGCAAGTGATGAATATCTGATGAAGTGTGAGATCTAGTATGCAGGTAATGGGTTTGTGATGCTTTGCTTGATCTGAACCAAGGATGCACCCATGTGGATGATGATGAACGATGGATTGGGATCTTAAGGCTTGGAATGTTTTATCATGATATGGTTTGATCATGGATAGACTAGATCTGAATTATTGATGCATGTTTATTCTGTAAATGTTATGTTCTGGGTATAATTGATGTCTGGAATAGCTGCAAAGTTATAAGTTAGAATTTGCAGATCTGTACGCAGGTTAGCTTTGGTAAAAGTGCGTATACACACAGGTTGGGTTTATCAGAGTAGTATATGCAATATGAAGTATGATATTTTGAAGTTGCAATTGGATCTGGTTGTTATTGCAGAGTCCTGTTGTCTGTTCTGTGTTCTGGTGACTGTGTTATTGACAGGGTTTTAGTGTTTTAGTATTGGGTGATTCAGAGATCAATGATGCAGGTGTAGTTGATGGATGTTTTATAGTGATGATTGATTTTGTGCTTCAATGTTTTTGATGGGTCCAGTATGAAAATTGGATGAAACGTGGCCTTCATATTATAGTGTTGTGCTTCAGGAGTATCCAGTATGAAAATTTATGAAACGTGGTCCCTAGAGGAAGAAAGAAGATCGTAGCCTTTTGTAGGCTGCCGCCTATGTACTGGTAAACATATCGGCTAGTACAAGAGCCATGGGGTTGTAGCTCCCTTCCAGGAGCAGCTGGAAAACGAGTGAAGGTTGGAGCCTTCAGTAGGTCGGCGCCTATGTACTAGTAAATGGATCGGCTAGTACAAGAGCTAAGGGGATTGTAGCTCCCTTCCAGTAGAAACTGGAAAACGAGAGAAGGTTGTAGCCTTCTGCAGGTAGAAGCCTACGTACTAGTATAAGACTGCTCCAATACAGAAATATTGTAAAAAGAAGTTTCTTATTAAAAGAAGACAGAGATGAATTGTAGCAGGTGGTTTTCACCCACATTGGGTTTCCACCTTATATCATGGTGTTCATGTGTGCTTCTTATGTGTGATGATCTATTCTATTTTACTGCACCTGTTTACTATTCATATGGTTAATAATGTTCTGATGCACTCATTGAAGATCAACTAACTGAATCATAAGTTTACTGGATATATGCTAGTTGCATTAAACACAGTTGCGTATATACACAGGTATCCTTAACTGAAGTAGCATATATGAATCTGAGTATGAAAATGAAAAAGTGTTTGATTTGATAATATTGATTCACCCCCCCCTCTCAATATTATTTCCAACATTGTAGAGTGATGTTATTCTCTTGAAAAATATTTTTGCAGACTCTGCATGTGCTCAGGGGGAGCATGGACGGATTGGTACATCTTGGCATGTACAAAGGGGGAGTTCGATTAGAGATTTCAGCATGTACTCAGGGGGAGTACGGACAGCAGAATGTATATCAAGGGAGAGAATATCTTGGTTTGCCCTTTGCCCTTGATGTCAAAGGGGGAGAATGACTTGGTGTTGTTGTTGCCATCAAGTCCAAAGGGGGAGATTGTTGGCATTATGATACAGGTGTTGTCCTTGATGGCAACTCACTCAGATGACAGATCATAGTGCAGCAGGTCAATAGCAAAGAATTAATGTTCAGAAAGAGGTATATGCAGGTTCACCGTGACAAAGGAGCGTATACATGCGGGTTAGCAGAACAAAAGGAGCGTATAACGTACACACGCACCTTCACAGAAGGAAAGGAACATACATGTTGGAAAACTAAGTTTTGGTCCATGGTATTTTGATCCATGGTATTGGTCCAAGGTTTTTGGTTCGAGGCATTGACCCCAAGAATTGGGTCCAAGGTATTGGTCCTAAGTGGTTTTGGTCCACGGTATTGAGTAAGGCCTAAGACTATAAAAGGAAGGGAAGATCGTTAGGCCAAGGTACTCAAGAATTGAATATCTGATGAAGAGCAAGATCTAGTATGCAGGTTATTGGGTTATTGTGCACAGATGGATCAAAACCAAGGATGAACCTTAGCTAATCATATCTAATGATGAATCAGGATCTTAAGGCATAAAGTGAACTATCATTATGTGTTTTTTCTCATGTATATACTAGATCTAAATATTGATGCATATATTACTCTGTAAATGACATGATCTGGATATAACTGAATTCTGGCATAGCTGCAGAAGTAAGAATTAATATTTGCAGATGTATACGCTAGTTGGCTTTGAGGAAAGCATTTAGAAAGATCTAATTGGTGGGTTGTCAAAGTGATTGATTAACTTGGTTGTGGTTGGTTCATAGGAGATTGGTTGATGCAGATATATTTGATGATTGAATGATGTTATTAATGTATCCAGTCTAAAAATTTATGAAAAATGGTCCCTGGAGGAAAAGAGAAGGTTGTAGCCTTCTGCAGGTAGAAGCCTGCATACTGGTATAAGTCTGCACCAGTACAAAAATTGTAAAAAGAAGTTTCTTATTATTAAAAGGATAAAGACGATTGCAGCAGGTGGTTTTCACCCACATTGGGTTTCCACCTTATATCTTGTGTTCATATGTGTGATTGATCTATTCTATTTCACTGCACTTGCTTACTGTTTATATGGTTAATGAAGTTCTGATGCACTAACTAAAGATCAACATATGATGGATTAACTGAATCATAAGTTTACTGGATATATGCTAGTTGCATTAAACACAGTTACGTGTACACGCGAGTTCCCTTAACTGAAGTAGCATATATGAATCAGAGTATGAAATGAAAAATTTATATTGATTTTCCAATTCTGATTCACCCCCCCCCCCCCCCCCCTCTCAGTATCATTTCCAACATCCTCCCTCTTGCACTCAATGAAAATTATGGGGTAAGTCTCACAGGATTAGATGTTAGGTGGAACCTCTATTGGCCAATCAAAATGATTTTTTCCATTATTGTCAGCTCCATGGCTTCCCATTCCTCAGAGAAACATGTTTGTGGTTTTTCCCCCTTCTTGCTAGTTGTTTATGGTTCTAGGGTGTGTGGTAGCACAATCAACCTCAACCAAAAATATTTTGATCGAAGGTTTTTCCAAACAAATTTATACAATATCTTTACACTTTAACTCTCGAACAGCAGACCCTGTCACAATTACACAGATGCCTTGGTGGGGCATGGCAACAGATCCACCCATGAACTTTCCTATCATTTAAATGGTCTCCTTGGCCAATGCATTGTTGCCATAGTTCTTGACACTTATCATCTTGAACTTCATCTTTGTGCACTCAATAAAACCTTCGGGGTACTCTCATCGGGCCTACCTATAAGGAGGGCTCCATTGTTGACCAATCAGAAATCTCCATGTTGTTGCTATGTCTTCCCACGTTCGCCCAACTCTCCTTCAGCGGATCCACTAAAATAGTCTGCCAAATTGGTCTGTCTCTTTTTGGAAAAATGCCAAACTAACGTGCTTCAACGGATCCTCCAACCATTTAACACTGCACCTTTAAATTTTGAAACGTAAGCTTTGACTAGGAATAAGTTGTTATCTAGGAGGGCATTTACAGATTCAATATACCATTGGAAGTATCTTTCTGAGAAAAACCTCACTATGGCATTTCCAAGAGCATATGAGATAAACTCCTGAGGCATAAATGCCTTCAAATCATGGGACTCCCAACCATCATAGTCATAATATTATGGATTCTTCAATAATCTTGCTACTATGATGATTCTTTATAAGGGATTGTTTCAACCATGGGACTACCACTAAGATTAATACGCCATGTACACATTGTTGTCATCAATGCCAACACACTTGCTGCCAATAGCCATCCAGATAATGCTAACTTTCCAACAAGAATCGTAACCAGATTGCTCAAAGAGAGAATGAAAATAAGAAGGAAGCCATAAGGTGAAGTGAAGATAGGAAGCCAAATTGCGGAAGCACCTACAATAAATAGGAATGGAAAAATTCAAATAATTCATTGTCATAATATGAAGAGGATTTAATTTTTTTGGAGAAATGGTTGGACGGCCCTAAGAATGGAGAGGATTGCCTGGAAAATACAACTAGGAAATTGGAAGAAGTTGAGGTGTTAGAGACCTCCAAAGCACATGGTAATTTGTATGGAGAATAGGTTATTGAGATTATACAACAACATATATTATCAAAGGTAGAATAGCATGATGAGACAAGTTTGTCTCATAAGGAAGTTTAGGGACTTTCTGGAAATCTTGTGCACTCCCTGGAGAGTTCATATCAATATAAGAAGATGTTCACAAAGGGGTTCAATGAGGACAAAAAACCTTGTGATTTTGAACCTAACGTTTCATGTATGATTGCAAGTTACCTTGTAGATGGTGATAGACAATTATCTAAAACTGTCATGAAGAATAAGGAAACATGGAAGAATCCCTATTTTCAAACTAATTATATACTTGCAGGCACCATATAAAAGTAATGTGAAGCTATAATTGATAAGATAAGAGGAGGAGGGATAGATTTGTCCCATAACAATGAAATTCAATTTCATTTCCAACAAAAGGATGTTAACTGTAGAGGTTTTTTCGAATATAATCAAGTGGCTTCAATGGGTAAACATGGTCATGAATCAGAACGTGATAAGCATAGAATTTATTAAAAAGAATGTGTAGAAGGTGAGATTTAATATATCGTAAGGCACCCAGGGAGAAAGAATGCAAGTATGAATGATTATGGAGGTGATGAAATGAGGATAGTATCCATGGAATTTTGACAAATGCATTTGAGAAATGTTAGCAGCAAATTCCAACAAAAGGATGAGTTGGGCATTGAAATTGAATAAATTAGGAGGATGATGGAAATGATACTTGATAGGAAGTACTATCGGGAGAATAATACAATCAACAACATGATCCAACTAACTACTCAAGTATACATTAGAAAAAATAGTGGAAGACTGCAAAGTTAAGAATGGAAGCCTAGACAATTGGAAATGATAGTAGAGGAATCAATGAAGCAATATCAAAGTGTGGATGCTCAGCTACAACACAGGGTTTTGGACCCTGGAAAGTGGTAGATAATAGAAGTAATACAACAGGACAATTGAGTTAGTAATCAACTATAGCATAAGGTTTGGTATTCTATGGGATTTAACAAATTAAATACATTTGACGAGGAGGTAAAAAAAATTCTACATGGGGAGTGTGATGGAGGAGCGTAATCCTCAAGAGATGCATTTGATATAAACCCCAAAGGTACCCTGAAATTTTCTGAAGGGGAAACAATTTTTCCTCTAATTATAAATTTGTAAATATCAAAATTTATAAATATGAGTTGTGTACAAGAGTCCTAATTTTATATTAATCTAGTACTAATAGGTCTTAGGTAGTTTTGATTTTCTATAGATTATTTTTTAGTGTGATGGAAATTTTCTCAAATGGGCCTATGTAAAAGAAATAGGTGTGTGGATAAGTTGTAAGTTAGTTTTTAGATTGCAGGGATACATTTCTCATATGATTTGTTGTTGCGATATTTTCCAATTGTACATATTATGTAGAGGAAGGGAGACCTCCATATGTTGAGAAATCAATGCTTCTAGGGATTAGGGTTTGATTCCTCTTCCTTGATAATTACTTGTGAATTATGTTGCCTTATTTTACTTCCTTATTAGTTTATCTTTCATCAAGAAATTACCAGATTATATGTATATGAAGACCACAAGAACAAGAGACAGAAGATGTAGGCACCCAGCTAGGGCAAAACCCCTTCAAGGGGAAAACCCTTTCCAAGTCTTCCACTAGTAGATTCAAATCAAGATGAGACAATCCAAGACCTCTTAGACCTATAAAAAGACCTTGTCCAACCACCAAGTTAGCCCTTCCTTCCAATAGATGGTCCTTGTCAATGTCTCCAAGTGACAACTTCCTAGTAGCAGCTACAATCCAGAATTTCAGCCTCAAGAAATAGATTTTTGACCCCCAACTAAAGAATTTTGGACCTCTAGTAGATTCAGAATTTCAACCCTATAATATTCCCAGAAACTTCGCCCATGTGAGAGATGGATAGCCCAAGAAGTCATTTTAGTTCTTCCCATCTTCTTTCCTCCTTCTCTAGCTACTTCGCTCTCTTTTCTTCTTCTCTTACTTGTAGATCGAACTTGATGAGTGAGTGATTCAAATAGGTTGAACTACCTCTCTATTATGTACTTTCCTTGACCAAGATATATATCACCGGGTTTATGCTAGACTTCCAAGCCCATTTAATAATGCATGAGTCCCAAATATTTCATTTCAAATTATGCTGCCAACATTTTCTTGCATTCTAGAATTCTTCCCTCCACACCTGTAATAAAAAAATCATCCAAATATAGTCGTATAATGACAGTTTCATTATTCACTATATTGATGTAGAGGTTTTCATCGACATAAATTTTGACGAACTCATTACTTAAGAGATATGCATCCATTTTTCCATACCAAGCCCTAGGAGCTTGCTTCAAGGCATATAGAGATTTCTTGAGTCTACAAACATGTGTATCCCTGCTATTTATTTGAAATCCTTTCGGTTGTTCAATGTATACTTCTTCATCAATGCTTCAATTTATAAATGTTGTTTTGACGTCTATTTGATTGATATTCCATATCGTAGTAGCAACTAGAAAAACTAAAGATCTTATAGTAGTATACCTGGCAATAGGAGCAAAGGTTTCTTCATAGTATATTCCTTCCTTTTGTGAGAAACCCCTTCTGACGAATCTATCTTTGTATTGTTATATGCTTCCACCAACGATATGTTTGATTTTCTAAATCTATTTGGAGGTAACAACTCATTTTTCACTTGGTCTAGGAACGATTTCCCAAACCCTATTCTTCATGCTGGATTGATATTCTTCTTACATCGCCTTCTTCCATTCTTCTTGATGAACATCTTCTTCAAAGGTAGTCGGTTTTATTTCTATTGATTTTTTCATGTATGTTGCATATCCTGAATCTCTCTTCAATATTTTTCTTTCTTTGAAATATCCTTTAGTTCCTCCATGTCCTTTGGCATCCTCAAGTTTAGTTTTTAACCAATTTGGCCTCTACTTGGTTTCGGGAATGATTATAGGTTTAATAGGCTCACTTGATCCTTCTTCTTCTTCTTCTTGGTTTGTAGGTGCCTTTTCATGATGCTCTTCTTCTTTAAATAGTAGGACACCTTCTTTATAAGATTCAATTGGTATATCCTTGGATCTTTTGTAGGCATAGTTTTCATCAAATATAACATCCCTACTAACTTCAATTTGTCTTTCTCCCTTGATGTAGATTCTATAAGACTTTGACGAAATCCTATAGTCATTGAAGATACCTTTTATACTTGTAGATTCCAACTTCTTTCATTTGTCTTTTGGAACATGGATGTATCGGGACACCCAAAGATTTCTGGATGGTCTATACATGGCTTCTTCCCTATGAAATCTTCTTCTGTTGTCATATTATCAAGTATTCTATCAGTACATCTATTTTATATATATACTATTGTCATTGTTTCTTCTCCCCATAGAAATTTTCATACATCTTGATCAAATATCATAGTCCTTATGCATTCTTTAATGGTTCTATTCTTCCTTTCGCAACTCCATTATGCTCGGGGTTATAGGGAACAATGAACTCCCTCTTAATACCTACTTCTTTACAATATGAAATCAGTTCTTTAGAAGTGTATTCCCCTCCATTTTTGGATCTAAAAGCCTTTATATTTCTTTCAGTTAAGGTCTCAACTTCTGATCTAAATTCCTTAAACTTTTCAAATATTTCGTCTTTTTTTTTGAGAACATAGAGCCATGTATTTCTAGAGTGATCATAAATGGAGGTCACGTAGTAAACATGTCCTCCAAGATATTTATTAGATATTTTCCCACACACATCAAAATGAATGAGGTCTAGTATCTCCTTATACCTTATATAACTGCTTGTAAAAGGATTCCTAGTATTATTTCCTGAAACCCATCCCTTGCATACTCCCTCATGATCTTCCTTGATGTTGGGGATGCCTTTTACCATATGACTAAGAGAGGGTATTATTTTATAATGAATATTCCCATATCTTCTATGCCATAGTTCAATAGGGTCAATCTCCATGTGAAATAGGGCTTGAGGAGATGGTGTTATAACTCTATATATTCTTCCTTCATGAACTCCAATATCATTTTCCTTTTCAATAATTGAATCCTTTCCCCAAACAAAAAAATTTCCATCTAAAAAAGAACCCTATCTCCTTTATCTTCTAAACAAGAAATTGAAACAAAATTCTTTTTCAAACATGGAACATAAAGGATGTCTTGGAGGTGTATCTTTGCTCTACTTTCCAGCTTCAATGATGTAGATCCAAGACCCTTGACTGCATAAATGTTGTTGTCTCCTAGCTCCACTAAATGTGATGATGGTTCCCTTGATAAAGTATGAAGTTTTCCACTTTCTCCCATCATATGTCTTGAGGCTCTACTATCAATGATCCATGCATTGTCATCATCAAAAGTACCTGTAAAGGAACCCAAGAATCCTTCACTCTTAACTCTCATAGATAGATTGTAGATGATCCTTCCAATTCAGCTTCCTGCAACTTTCATGATATTGAGACCCATCTTCAAATAACTTGTCATAGAGGGAGTAACATTTTCTTCCAAGGCTATTTTTCCCTTCTTAAAATGATATCCAACAAAGTGGTATTCAACCTTATTCCACCTTATCTTTGATACCATGTTGACAAATCAACGCTCCTAGGAATTAGGGTTTGATTCCACTTTCTTGATAATTACTTGTGAATTGTGTTGGATTCTTTTACTTCTTTATTAGTACATATTTCATCATGAAATTACCAAATTATATTTATATGAATACCAAAAGAACAAGAGACCCGAGATGTAGGCATTCATTGTTAGGCCCCTATACTACTAGTGTAACCCCTTATTGTTATTAGTATAACCCACTTATTATATTGATGTACCCATGTAGTGCCCATATTGTTACTATTATGCCACATAGAAGCCCACCATTGTTACTGTTGTGCCCTACAATATTATTGTTATGTAGGCTTTGATTGTATTGGGACCACTTAGACTCCTATATATAGAAAGGAGGTATTTTCATTTGTATCATCCAAGAATTGTTCATTTATGTAATGTAAAGGAGGTTGCCCCCTCGAAGAGGCTGAATTCTAAGGCGTTGATCTTTCTTTTCTATCTTTTCTTGAGCTGGTTTCATAACATTTGGTATCAGAGCTTTGGATTCTAGGGTTTCGCTGCTCCAAACAGGTCATCGTGGAATTTTCGCTATAAGTTTTTTTCTGTGACGTTTCAAAAGTCGCAAAAAAAAACCCATTTGAGAAGAATTGGCGCTGAACCTTGGGTCCGAATTTCAGATCTTTTGGCGCGATATTTGCGGAGATATGATCTGCGGAAGTTGGTCTTTTTGCAGACTCCTGAATTACACTCAAAACAGGTGACCTGGGGAAAATCGTCATAACTTTCTTTCTGAGCATCGGATTGAAATTTCGTAAGAAGGTACAGAAAGAGGACGGACTGTAGTTTATTTTTGTATATTTTTCAGAGTCAAAGGTTGAAACAGTGACACGTGGAACTTCATACAAGTTTGCTCTACTGAACTAGTCTATAATCAGGTCACTGCGGGAGATTGTGCATAACGTTTTCTTGGAGAATCAAATTTGGATCAGACTTGTGGCATTGGAAAGAGGACACAGAGGGCTACTACAAGTCACAAGTTCAGAACTTAAAGATCCAAAAGGACAGAGTTACAGTTGTTTCAAGGTAGAGCTCCTAAAATCAAGAAAAAGCAAGATGAGGAAGTTTGATGGCAAGGATCCGGTAAATTGGATACTTCAGATGGAGCAATATTTTGATATACATGGTGTACAACTGTTACAAAAGGTATGTATTGCATCTTCATATTTAGAACCAGATCAATTTTTATGGTACAAAGGGCTTTGTTCTCGTAAAAAACTTGTTACGTGGTCAATTTTCACGGAGGAAATGATAGCACATTATGAGGATATAAAGAGCAACACCTTCTTTAGAGAAACACCACAACAATTGGAAAGAGTAAAAGGGCTTTGTGACATAATGGAAAGAAAAATTATGGAAACCAGGAAGCATACCCCTCACAACTATAAATATGGAAGTGTTGTTTCTCCCAGCCTTCCACAACCTACAAGGGTTACACCACAACAATTGGAAGAAAAAAGAGAAAAAGGGCTTTGTTACAATTGTGATAGAAAATGCACTAAAGGTCATAGGTGTGCTGAGAAGAAATTATTTTACATAGAATATGAAGAGGAGGAAGAAAAGGATCAAGAAACATCAAAAGATGAGGATATACGTCAGGACACCACCCCAAAGAAAGAAGAAATGAATCAGACCATATCTTGTAAAGCATTGGCAAGAATTACCACTCCTCAAACTCTCAAGATAGAAGGACATATCAAGAAGAAAAAGGTGCAAGAAGTGAAAGATCACATTGAGAAAGAAGAAATGAATCTAACCATATCTTGTAATTCAATGGATGAAATTACCACTCCTCAAACTATCAAGATAGAAGGACACATCAAGAAGAAAAATGTTCAAGAAGTGAAAGATCACATCGAGCATCAAGAAATGAATCCGACCATATCTTGTAAAGGACTGGAAGAAATTACCACTCCTAAAAAGATAGAAGGACATATCAAGAAGAAAAAGGTTCAAGTAGAGAAAGATCATATCGAGCATCAACAACAAGTTCTCCAAATTTTAAAGGATAACGCCACTTCGGTGCAAAATCAAATGAAACAACAGGTACATCAGCATCATAGTGAAAAATGTTTTGATGTGAGTGATTTGGTATTTTTACTGCGACATCTCAAGCAAGCTATTTATGAGAAGGAAATGTTGGCAATACTACATGCACTTAAAAAATGGCGACCTTACCGAATGGAAAGACGCTTCAAGGATGAGGATGTGGAAGCATTGTTTTGTGCTATTTATATTATCCAACCAAATTGGATAAACGAAGCAACGGATGAATGGAAGAAGAACGAAGAAGTATGGCCACTTATTCAAAAGTTGCAAAAGATCCCAATTCAAGCAATATTGCCAGAAATTGAAGAGGAAGGAAAAATCATATTGGAACCTGGAGCAGTCACAGAAACAAGAACCCGACAGCTACGAAATCGATCAATTTAAGAGTATCTCATCAAGTGGAAGAACTTACCTGCTGAAGATTACACATGGGAGGACAAGAATTTTATATAGAAGCATCAAGAACTACTCAAGCGTTGAGGACAACGCTTTTTGAAGGAGAGGGGCATGTTAGGCCCCTATACTACTAGTGTAACCCCTTATTGTTATTAGTATAACCCACTTATTATATTGATGTACCCATGTAGTGCCCATATTGTTACTATTATGCCACATAGAAGCCCACCATTGTTACTGTTGTGCCCTACAATATTATTGTTATGTAGGCTTTGATTGTATTGGGACCACTTAGACTCCTATATATAGAAAGGAGGTATTTTCATTTGTATCATCCAAGAATTGTTCATTTATGTAATGTAAAGGAGGTTTCCCCCTCGAAGAGGCTGAATTCTAAGGCGTTGATCTTTCTTTTCTATCTTTTCTTGAGCTGGTTTCATAACATTCATCCACGGAAAAACTGCTTTAAGGGAAAAACCCAGTCTAATGCTTCCACTAATAGATTCAAATCAAGATGAGACAATCAAATGCCTCTTATACCTAGACAAATACCTCGTCCAACCATCAAGTCACCCCTTCCTTCCAATAGATGATCCTTGTCAAAGTATCCAAGTGACAGCTTCTCAGTAGCAAATATAATCCAAAATTTCGGCCCCCGACAATGATTTTTCGGCCCCCAGCTACAGGGTTTTAGACCTGCAATAGATTCAGAATTTTGACCCTAGCAACTGCCTAGAAATTGTGCACCTATGAGAGATAGATAGTCAAAGAACTAATTTTAAGTCTTCCAAGCTTCTTTCATCCTTCGCCTGCTACTTCACTCTCTTTTTTTCTTCTCTTCCTTATAGATCAAACTTGATGAGTGAGTGCTTCAAATAGGTCAAACTACCTCTCTATATATAGGCTTTATGCTAGGTCGAATTTCCCTAATGTAGGACAACTTTATGGAGATAGGGCCGACTTTGTGTGGAGGTGAAAAATAACCTTTTTGAATCAAAAATAATTATTTCTACATGATACAAAATCCCAAGAAGGGTCTAATAAAAACGACAATGACTCTATTGACTCAAGACAAAAAATAGAAGCCTTCAATGGAGGCTTTGACCTAGAAAATATTGACCCAAGCATGAAACCCATGCTTTAAAAAATCATTTTATTTAATAAGAAAATTTCTTTTGACAAGTACAATAATGAAGACCGACACCAGTTACATTATTCAACATGATAAGAGGGTTGGAATAGAATATTTGGGTAGAGAACCCATTCAAAATAGAAATGATTTTCTTTGGTGTTTTTTCTTCCGCCAGAATTGATGTCCCTTATGGTTTTGTTCCACTGTCAATTTTCGTGTATTGATGTCCTGTTAGGAGAACATATGTAGAAATGAACCATGAGAAAGGATTCATATAGAATGGTGGATGGAGTCTTAGTTAGATTGGATATTGAGCGATTGTAAAATTAAATAGTATGAAATAATTTTGTGTCTATCTCCCACCAAGAAGCGAAGAGAAGAGGTGTGGGCCTCAATCTGCTCACTAGCATTAAGTGCATTCACCCATGCTTAGTTGCATTCACTTCCATAATGTAATAGCCCTCGTGAAATGTTCATGTAATAAAAGTTAACAAAGGAAAAATAAGACCACGGTTACGGGACACTTATTCCAAGATGAATATTTGGCAAAGATATCATAGTGGGCATCATTGGATGTGTGTTTTGGGCTAAGGAAATTGGAAAAGGCAAAGAAGTTAAAAGGAGAAAAGGAAATTTTGGCACATTCACTTATGGAAATAAAGGAAAATAGGAGAAAAGGAAGGTAAAAGGTCACAGGTTGCATGTGAGGAGGAAATTGAAGGAAAATAATGGTAAATGAAAAATTAGATGCCTCATTAATAAAAAGGCTTCTAAAGATCATTTGGCAAGCTTAGTTAGTGGGAAGCTCTTAGATAGTGTAAGCTATTGGCTCAAGTTTGGTCAGTGTAACATTTTGCTAGTTTAGTTTTGGAGCTCTCTCATTATTCTCTCTCTCTCTCACTCACTCTTGGTCACTTATAGTTTTCTTGGAGCACTCTAGATTTGGAACAAGGAAGGAAAAGCAGGATCAGACAACTTTAGTAGGGATACTTGCAAGTAACCTTTTGCATGTGTGATGTCATAGCTAGTTCAGACATGCATGGCTTTGCATGTTGGTGTATAGTTCTCGTGTTGTTGGTGGCATGGTTTTTTCAGGTTATGACAGTGGTTTTTTCAGCCTAACCTTGCCTTTTTCCGGATGCCATGGTATGTTGGGATGTTTATCTTGGTTTTGAGATTTGGTTTGTCGGATGAATTTGAAATTTCGGGGCAGACATGGTCTCAAGTTTCATTCCCAAAGGCCTAGGAATCCCTTGACCAGTTTTGGAGGGATACACGGTAAAGCTTGAGAGAGGAGTCTTGGTTAAGGGCATAGTGATCCAGGTTTGGATTGTGATAAAGCCTGAGAGACTAGTATCGGTTTAGGGCCTAGTGATCTGGGATTGGATTGTGGTGAATCTTGAGAGACAAGGAGATGGAAAATTCCTCAAGGATTATGATGGATTCCGGATGGCATTCCAAGTTTGGTTCAGTGGTGATTGAAGCACCAGTTTTAGTGTGATCACGATTTGGTGAGGGTGGAGGCTGTTTAACCTCTGGAATCCCTTGGTTTTTCTTAGATTAGTTGTTCTATGAGATCCCACATTAATTCTTGGAATATGGCATGGGGGTGACTCACTGAAAGGGATATTTGGTTTAGCCATGTCTATGGTTGGGTGGTACATGGAAGTCCCAACCCTGGTCAGATTTTCGTATGATTAATAAAAGCTAAGTTCTCTTAATTTTGCACTAGTTTATATGTGGATTTAATGGTTTTCATATCTCTGATATTTATATGTTTTTCTGCTGGTTATATGAATGGTTCATGTCATGGTTATTTTATGTATTTACTTGTAATTGTTGAATGGATGGATGTAAGACCGACTTGATGTTATAACCATTCAATGGAGAAGGTTGTGATCCTTCTGGTTATGTTTGATAAGTTCTTTCTATCATTCATGCTTTGTCTTGTATCCTAAACTTATAGGTTGCATCGATGCCAAATATTTGACATAATTCCAGTCTCGGTTGGGGATGCTCAGGCCTAATCCTTATGTTTAATTTTGATTTGTTTATCTTGTCATCATGTCTTTGATGGATTCTGGAGGTTGTAACATGTTCTAGGTAGAGGTTGGGATTATGGGTTGGAAAAGTGGCTCAAATGTCGGGGACGCTAGCACAGGTCTACTGAAAAGAGTCCAGGGATGCTAACACATCGGCCTGTGAGAGGGACTTTGGATTCTAGACCTTGTAATGCCTATAACATGAGAGCGACCACAGGTTAAAAGGCTTAAAACATCAGTGGGACTAAGGGACAGGATGTCTGAGTGGTTGACATGTTTCCTGAGGATGTCATTACTGATGTGGATGGGTTGTTTGGTATGATCCATCGATTCCATTTCCTTAAGATCACCAAGGAGGTTTAATCCCTTATAGTGACCTCTCTTGTCACATGTTTACCTCAACTGGCCAGTTGCTTGGGTAGAACTGGGAGGAGGGGGTGTTACATATCTGTATTAGAGTGTGGTTGTGCTCTCCTTTGGTGAATGTGTTGGTCATGCATGCATGTCAGTTTCATGTGTGTCTCTTACACTTGCATTCCATGTGCTTGTTGCATTAGATCATGTTGATCATGGTTGTACTAAGGTTATCATGAGGAGCTTGATGTTGATTTTGTGGAATGTATCGTCAGGAGTATATGGTTGGTTATATGATTATAGGTAGCTTGATTACATCCTTGTATGCTAGGTTTCATTCTTGGTATGTTTGATTACATGTATATTTCTTTTAGGTTGGTTACAAGAATTGATCATTCATGATCGACTACATGCATTCATGCATATGTGCAATTGATTAGGCATTGCTTATGCATGTTGATAGTTGTATGTGGCAATGTGTACAATGGAGTAATGGTTGTTGTCATGCATTAGGTCATGGTTTATGTAGTTGATATGGTCATGCATTGATGACTGAAATCTAGCTAGAATGATGTGTATATGTTTTGGTACTCATGTGTTATATGTCTATATGCACTTGTCATGCATATATGGTCTTGGTTATAGTTATGAATGAATAGTAGGTCGAACATGCCTTGTGAAGTCATGGTATGCAATCTAGGTCATCGGGGTGATATTTGTATGTTATGATGTTAATGTGTTGGTTGAGATAGAGCAGGATATGCTAATCATCGTAATGAGGTTGCACCACTAGGTTTTGGGGTAAGAGAATATCATCGTACAAGTATTGAATGTTGACATGAAGGTTTGTAAGTTAAGAATTTTTATATGCATTAGGGTTATATACATTAGGTTTATGTACATGTATTTTGATGTTATGTCTACATTCATGATGGATTTTAGTTGATTAGTGTAGGTATATGCACATGTGTCGGATAGTCAAGAATGATAGTAACCTATAATTGTATGCATTTCTATTGTTGTTTTATATTAGATAACCTGATGATTATGTTATATTTTATTGATGAAGTATCTTATAGGTTAACTTGTTGTTGTTAAATGACAGCTAGTTTGATTATTAGGGTTATAACATTTATACCTTGATGTTATATGTATCACACTAAATTGGATTGGCCTATGCAGATGATTTGGGTTACGACATTTAGGGATGAGTCAACTTATGGTGTTGCATTGTGTGGTACTAATCTAGACCGATCATACATATGTGATTTCTATGCATAAATGATAATTTTGTATGAGTTACGATGTAAACATGTTAGCTAGTATTGTGATATTATTTATGTTTGAGTTAATATCGCATGAAGTTATATCACACTAACTAGATTGATTGTGCAGACAAGATTTCCTCCCCCGAGATACATTAAGGTATGAACTTGTTTATGTCATCTATCATGTGCTTGATTGTTTGATTATGACATCTATTTGGTATTTGAGTGTCTAGTTGATTTATTTAACACTATATGTTTGCAAGTGAGTTGAATGTTTGATGAATTTCATAATATGAGTATGTTTTCCAATGATTTTGTTTTAAGATGATTGTACTAACATATATGTGTTGAGACAGTTGATATGTACTTGAATGTAGTGGACAGTTGTAGCATTATGTGTAATGACTATGAGTTGATTATGGATTATGATATGATTGTTTGTAAAGGTTGATTTCAAATTGATAGATATGAATGTCTTGATATTTGGAACATGTAGTTGACATGAGTGAGCAGTTGCAGGAAACATTCCTGGTATTAACGTGACAAGGTAATAGTTGATGTGTTTATATAACTAACAGTTGGGTGATGTGATAGTACACAGTAAGCCTCGATTGCAGCAAGGTAAAAAGGTAAAGGAAAGGAATTGGGCAAGAATTCCTTTGCCTATATTTGGAAACCCTAATTCCAAATGAATGAGTGCTTTGCATACATGAAGTATTCTTAACCTTGATTTGTCTAAAATTATGTGGATATGTGTTATATTCATGGACATGTAATTGACAGGTATATTAGCTAGTCTCTAATTACAGGTGGATTTGTCAAGGGAATTGGAGTCCCTTGAGAGATAGAATGGACGTGTTCAGCTACAAGGTAACGTGCTTGGCACAACAAGATAAGGTATCTGCTGTATTGTTATATTTATTTATGCATTGACATTATGTGTTTATGGCAGTATGATGTAGGAAGTTGCATGGCAAGAGAGATTGCCATGAAATCTTGAAGAAGGCTCAGGTTGAGATTTCCTTAGGAACCATGGGGATTGAGTCATGGTGTGTGTGGTTAGTCTTGTGCTTTCGGTATTTTGTGATTGTTGTGCCTAATTTGTGATTTTGCATGTGTTTGGTGCATATCTATGCCACTTTATTGCAGTGTCGTTTTGTTATTGGTTTTCATTGTTTTATTCTTGGTTGTTTGTAGGTATTTCCCTTTATGTTTTGAGTCTTGGGAATTGTTTGGGAAAGACGAAAGTTAATGGAGCTCGAGGAGAATTATGTGGTACCCAACAGGTAATGTAAGACTTAGATGAATCTATGTGCCTGAGTAAGCGCAGCAGAAGGCAAGACTATGAGAGTAGGCTGGACTGGTTGGTCCATAGTGGTAAATGGACGGTGGCAGTACAAACATGTGAAAGGTAACTAGAAAAGGTAAATTAAATGGATCTGAGGTGTTGGATGCCTTGGCTATGTTGGGAACGATTGTTCTCAATGTTGTGCATGAATAAAGGAAGTTCTCTTAACCTAGACCTTATGTTATCTGGTAATTATGTTATGATCATGATTATGCTGATGTTTATATATGTATACATGTATGTATGTATGTCGTTGTCTGACAGAATGATGATTTTTTATGCTAATGATTATATATGTATGTATCTATGTATCTATGTCACTGTTTGACAGGGTCATCAGGAATCATCCTTGTGGAGGAATGATTGCTTACGCAGGCGAATGGCATGAAGAGGTTCCTGGTCTTATGAGGAATCAATTGAGAAGAGTAGTCATGAAAAATATACAAGGTCAGTATCATATGGTTATGAGTTGATATTATGTGATTATATTATGTCTATGTTATGGACAGGTTATACCGAGGGATACAATAGTGAAATGAAAGCAGTGTGGTATGTGACATGCTAGGACAAGCATGGATAAGACACTGCAAGCAATGTTTCTTGGAAGAGACAATGTGGTTTTGGATGTGTGGTATTATTGTTGTGCACATGATGTTATGTGCATGTGTATGTTGGATATGGGGTGCTATTTACATATTGTACTGTGCGCATGATGTATTGGCAGTGTTGTGTGTATATGATTCTCTATGCGTGTTGGATATGTGGTGTTGTGTACAGATGATGCTATGTAAATGTTGGATATGCAGTGTTATGTACAGGTGGTGTTACATGCATGTTGTACATGTGGCGCTATGTACATATGGTGTTGTGTGCATGATTGTACACGAGGTATTTTGTGCATGTGGTGTTGTGTACATGTTTTACAAGTGGCGTTGTGTGCATATGGTGTTGTGTACATGTCGTACATATGGCATTGTGTACATATGGTGTTGCGTACATGTCATGCGTGTGGTATTGTATACATTTGTATAGTGGTGCAGTGTACATGTGGCATTGTTTACACATTGTTCAGGTGGTTCCATGTAGATGTGATGTTGTGCACATGTTGTGCAGGTGGTTGTAGTGTATAGGTGGTATTGTGTACATGTGGTGCATATGGTACTGGTGTAGATGCATGTATTTCATGGTGTTGTATGATAATGTGTAGTTGTATGTGTGTAATGCACACTATGTGCATGTGCACATGGTTAAAGGGAAGGCATTGGGTATTTGTTAGGTGTGGCGATCAATTCGGAGTGTGTATGGAATAAAGAAAAAGGTAGAAGCTAAGGATTAATTAAAGGATAATTATCAGTGTTTTATTCTAGTTTTATTATGCATGTGATTTATGATTCTGGTCTATGATGATTACATGTGATCTATGATTCTAGTTTATGATGGTTACATGTGATTTATGATGTTGATCTATGACGGTTGTGTTTTGAGCTAACCTGATGGGATATGTTTATACATGATGATTTGGTCAAAGATGCTAGTTTGACCTATTGTGACAGTAATTAAACATGATTGCAAGTATATCTTATTAACGAGCTACGAATGAGGTATGGTTTGAGGTTATTTCAATTTATTTGAATCTAATGGAAATTATGTACTTGGAACAGGAATGCATGAGCATGCTTGATTAGGTGGTTGAAATCGACTGCAAGAATTGGTAGCAGCAACAAGAGGAATTGGAAAATACAACAATACGCTGGTAGAGCACTTCAGGAGCGGGGCCATTGTGGGACACTCGTACCCAATAGTGTCCATTGATTTCCATGAGAATGCTATGACCTGTATGATGGTTGAGGCAGGTATATGCCTGGGTTGCTTGATCTTCTGATGCGAGGAAGCCTTGCCAAGGGATGGCTCGCCCGAGATAAGGGATGTTGGGGAACTTGGAAGGTGAGTGATTGCATGGAAGGGGTTGACTGGATTTCTCAAAGGACTATGTAGCAGAGAAGGGAAGGTCATGAATATATTGGTTTTGGTCATTATCATTTCTAGATAGAATCAGATGCACATTAGGAGTGCGCCCTGGAACAATGAGCCAGTAACTGTGCTCCATGGGGACAAGTAACACGAGATTATAGTGCTGGACATTGGATGCAACTTTGACTGTGGCAGTGGATTCTGGACTTCCTAGGAAGGAGGTGAAATTTCCTAGTACTACTTTTGAGGGTGGAGGTGTGATCCTCTGGATCCCCTTGTTACTTGATATGGGCATCGTGTCCTTTATTTGATGATTTAGCAAATGTGCATATGTGTATATGTGGTCATTGTAAATACCGTAATGAGTTTTGTTATAAAGCTCCAATATGCAGTATGGTAGTTATCTAGTCATGTTGTCATGATGTTTACTTTTGAACAGGTCATTCATTTTAAATACTACAATGAGCTAAGTTATAAATCTGCATGGGAAGTAATGTTTTCTTTTCATCGGTCTTGTTGAGGTCTTGGTGTGGTTTAACACCGAGGATGGTATTCCCCAAGGGGGAGGGTTCTATAAGAACCCTAATGAAAATTTCATGTAATAAAAGTTAATAAAGGAAAAAGAAGCTAAATGTTGGGCAAAGATATCCTAGTGAGAATCACTAGATGTGTTTTTTGGCTAAGGAAATTGGTAAAGCCAAAGGCAAAGACATTAAAAGTAAAAAAGGCATTTTTTGCACATTTATTTATGAGAATAAAGGAAAATAGGAGAAAAGGAAGGTAAAAGGTCACAGGTTTCATATGATGAGGAAATTGAAGAAAAATAATGGAAAATGAAGAAATTAGAGGCCTCATTATTAAAAAGGCTTTTGAGGATTATTTGGCAAGATTAGTCAATGTGAATCTCTTAGACGGTGTAAGCTCTTGGCTCAAGTTTGGTCAGTGTAACCTTTTGTCAGTTTAGTTTTGGAGCTCTCTCATTATTCTCTCTCTCTCTCTCTCCGACTCTTGGTCACTTAGAGTTTTCTTGGAGCACTCTAGCTTTGGAGTAAGGAAGCAAAAGCAAGCAAAGCGAAAGGAAGGAAAAGAAAGACGAGGTAAATTCATCAGGAATACTTGCAGGTAACCTTTTGCATGTGTGATTTCCTATTTGGTTTGGAAATGCATGGCTTTTCATGTTGGTGTATGGTTCTCTTGCTGTCGGTGGCATGGTTTTGTCAAGTTATGATGGTGGTTTTCAGCTTAGCCTTGCCATTTTCTGGATACCATGGTATGTTGGGATGTTTATCTCAGTTTTGAGCTTTGGTTTGCTGGATGTATTTTGGAATCCGAGGTGGAGGTGGTCTCAATTTTCATTCCCAAATGCCTAAGAATCCCTTGACTGGTTATGGCAGGATACACGGTAAAACCTGAGCAAGGAGTCTTGGTTTAGGTTCTAGTGATTCGGGTTTGGATTACAGTAAATCCTGAGAGAATGGTCTTGGTTTAAGGCCTAGCTATCCATGATTGGATTGTGGCAAAGCCTGAGAGACAAGGAGATGGAAAACTACTCAGGGATAGTGACGGATTGCAAACAACATTCCAAGTTCGTTTCGATGGTGATCAGAGCACCAATTTTGGTGTGATCATGGTTTAGTGAGGGTGGAGTTCGTTTAACCTTTGGATTACCTTGGTTGTTCTTGGATTGGTTGTTCTATGAGATCCCACATTCATCATTGGAATATGGCACATGGGTGACTAGCTGAAAGAGAGACTTGGTTCAGCTATGTATATGGTCGGGTGGTACGTGGAAGTCTCAAACCTGGTCAAATTTGCTTATGATTGATAAAAGCTAAGTTATCTTACCTTTTCACTAGTTTATATGTGGATTTAATGGTTGTCGTATCTCTTAAATTTATATGATTTTTTGTTGGTTATAAGAATGGTTATATGACTGGTTCATGTCATGGTTATTTCATGTATTTACTTGTAATTGTTGAATAGATGGATGCAAAACCAAATTGATGTTATAACAATTCAGTGGAAAAGGTGGTGATCCTTCTAGTTATGTTTCATAAGTTTTTTCAATAATTCATGCTCTGTCTTGTATCCTAAACCTATAGGTTGCATTGATGCCAAGAGTTTGATAGAATTTTAGTCCAATTGGGGATACTCAGGCCTAATCCTGAGGTTGAATTTTGGTTTTTTTATCTTTTCATCATGTCTTTGATTCATTCTAGAGGTTGTAACAAGTTCTGGGCAGAGGTCGTGATTCTGGGCTAGAAAAGTGGCTCAATTCTCGGGGATGTTGGCACAAGTATGTTGAAAAGAGTCCAGGAACACTGGCACATAGGCTTGTGAGAGTGACTTTCGCTTTTGGATGCTGTCATGCCTATAGCATGAGAGCGAACAGGGGTTAAAAGGCTTAGAACATCAATAGGACTGAGGAATAGGATGTCTGAGTGGCTAACATTGTCTCCTGAGGGTGTTGTTGCTAATGTGGATTAGTTTTTTGGTATGTTCCATCCATTCCATTTCCTTAAGATCACCAAGGAGGTTGAATCCCTTATAGTGACCTCTCTCTTCACATGTTTACCACGGATGGTCAGTTTCTTGGGTAGAACTAGGAGGAGGGGGTGTTACACAGAAACCAGAGCCACCATTATTTGATATTTTCATAGTTTCAAGATTCAAGGATGAGAGGTGCACAAACCCCGAAAGAGTGGGTGAATATTTAGTAAGGATCGGATCCCTGTCAATGCCTTCAAACTTTTAAAAATAGGAGTGAAATTTTGTGGCAAGTATTGATTGCATCCAAAAGATAGACAATGATTTAAGTCATTTTGGAAACAAAACATTTGAGGAGTGCACCGTTTGAAGATTCATGTACAAGAGACACTAGAAAGGGGCCATCATCAAAGCAGTTATACTATAGCGAGAGTTTACCTTTGGATTCTTTCAAACTAAAATAAGAACCTACGCCAACCTATCTCAAATCTTGACTTGCGAATAAGCAAGGTCGATGGTCGAACCTGACCACGTCAGAAAAGTCAGCTTGGCAAGAAGTAAGAACCGACCCCTAACTAGTAGGCTTGGTCGAACTACCAGCAGGTCAGAGTAGTCGGCGTTGGTGCGAATTGGGTGGAGTTTTAAGCCTCGACCTCCATCCAATCAATGTTGAGTGGGTCAAACACATGCAGTGGGTCTTTTTATAATGTGCCATGGACAAAGGTGGTGACAAATGTCTCGAGGTAGATAAAATTAGGTGATAGAATAAAATTTTTGGGATAAGAATATAAGACCAAAGTGGAATGAGAATGAGGCAATTAGAAATAAAATATACATAGACATGGGAATAATTGTATCTAATTCGATTTTTCATTACGGTAGTAGCAGAGGTTCGAAGGTACACACTAGAAGAAGTTAATGCACTTTCGTAATAGGTAAAGGGTGAAAGATTCTTGGGTAATTAGAGAAGGTTGACGAAGGGGCCTGCTGTCAGATAAATGTGAATGGAAATGTAATATTTTAATTAACATTTTTTTAAAATGAAGTGTCTAAGTATTTTTTTTGTTGTCAATTAAAATGTATTTTTTTTAGTAATCTTTTCATCATGGAAGGGTTGTATGAATATATACCCTTCTAACTAAAATTATATCAACCCTTCAAATTTGATCACTAATTGTGAGGGATAAATTTTCATGGCTTGGATATGTTGTAACATTTAAAAATCACCATAGGGCTACTTCAAAAGTTAGATAAGGGGTTTTTATTTTTCTCCATATACATATTAATATAATGGTAAATAAGAAGTAGGAAACTTTAAATAATATGGAATTATTTTTTTAAATAATTATTATTATTAAGGTAGTAAAATTTTCAAATTGGAATTTTAAAAATATAAATGTATTCACTACTAGGGGCTAGATAAATTAGAGGAGGATGTGGCAAATTATAAAAATAAGAATAATTTTTACAAGTATAGGGATGCACATGTTTGGAACAATTTTTACTCAATAGAACCCATAGCCCTTAATTTAGAAGAGGATGTGGCAAATTATAAAATAAGAATAATTTTTACAAGTATAGGGATGCACATGTTTGGAACAATTTTTACTAAGTAAAACCCATGACTATCAGAGTAGTTATTGTTGTGCTTTCTCTTTGTTTTTCTCTTGCATTGTTTTATGTTTTGGTAATGAGCTTCAGGTGAGACCTTTCATATTACAAGAAATTGATATGTTAGTGTTAGACTATAATGCCTTAATTAGACACCTAAATAGACCGTAATTTGAATCTAACAATTGGTTCCATTGTAAAGACTGTGTCATTTGCAAGACCCCTATAGTATGGGGGAGTGACTCATGAGGATAAACTTACAAAAATGGTTTGATGAACATATCAATCCCTTCATGAAGTATGAGGTTTTGTTGATTGGGTGGGAGGTGTAGAAGTTTAAAGAACACCTTCTCTTCAATGATATCTATGGTATTTTTTGGGTAAGATTTTTAATGACTATGCATAAGTAATTGTAGAGGCACTAGGAGCACCTAAGGTTTGTTTGGAAAGAGAAGAAAACTAATATTGAAACACCCAAAACTTCATAGCCTTGTAGTAATGTGATGACTTAGTCACAAGAGTTATAGATTTTTAGCTAAAGAGAAATCCAAAACAATAGATCTTGGGGTTTACAATGGAGTGGAGCTAGTGATTTTTATAGGTGGAGGACTAGTTTATGAAAGGCCTTTAGGGGAGCTTGGTGAAAGAAATTTCTATAATGAAGATGTTTTTTGTGGAAGAGGTGTTCTTTCTTTTCATTCTTAAAGGGATGGCGACATAAAACTCTATATTGAGGGCTAGTTTGAGATGAGATTGGAAAGAAAGAAGGTACCATGAAGGGAGTTGAAGTTAAAGAACAAAAGGAATGAGCCCCCATTGTGTTGTAATAACAAATTGATGGTGTGTAAAAAATAAGTGGTGATAAAAGATCATAATGACATGTTGTAAAAAATGATGAAAAATGAAGGGAGTACTAAGTCATAATTAAAAGAATTTGCAAATTTCAAGAAATAAGAGGAATGGTTGATAACCATAATGTAATTGTATATTAAGGTCATCAAAGGACCCAACCAAAAAGTTAATAGTTATATTTGAATTCAGGTCATTTGATGACCTAAATTTATAATCAAATTGAGCTCAAATAAAGCTAACTAATAATTAAAGGAAACAAGCTTAGAAGGAGCTCAATCAAGAGCAACTCATAATGCCCACAAATTACTAACCTTTAAGTTAACGCATTTTATGAACCAAATAAAACTCAAATAAAACCAATAAATAGTAAGATTAATTTTGAGGAAGAGTCAAATAAAAAGGACAAGGAACGTCCTTGATGGGATAATATTTAGTTATGGCTAGGCACAAGATTGGAGAAATGGGTTGGAATGAGGTTGACAGTGTGGGTAGTTATAAATGTAGGTGTCTTGTGGGAGGCTGGAGGACGGACATACCTTGCAAGAAAGGTGGGTTGGTTATAGTCCCCTCTGCAGGCTTGCAAACACTCTGCTATATGTCTCATCGGTTTATGAATTTTCTCAGGTCTCTTTAGCACCTCAGGTCAGTATTGTCATTAAAAATGGGTGGCCCAATTTGGTCTAATGAGGTATTGCATCTCTCATTCCTGCAACCTTCGCTTACTTCTATTACTATAGATTTTCTCTAGTGCACCATCAAGTTCTATACTACAGTGCTCTGTATGAAACTTTGTTATTGGGTTATTTGTATGGTCTTTTAGGTCTTCAATTGAGGCTTACTTAGTTGGGATGTTGTTACTTCCATGTTTATCCAAGGGGTTGTGGTGTTTCTACAATTTCATAAGTTTCTTCTATGGGCATTCTTGGATTTCAGTGCTTTGGATGCCTTCACTAGTATTCCTGGGTTATTTTGCTTCTACTGGTTCCTTTCCTATTTTGTAGGTTTGTTCTCTTTTGTGGGAGAAGTAATTGTTCTTGGTGGGAATTTATGTGTAGGTATGTCTGTTAACCGAGTCTTCCCATGGGATTTTAGCTGCCCTAAGTCCTTGTACGGTTCTAAATTGGGGTATCTTCTAGAATTTGGACCTTTTCAGTATTGTTGGGGGGATGATTTGTTGGTCTTGAGGTTGGGTTTGCAAGGGTATGTGTGTGCTTCATCCTCCTCCTTTTTTGGTTGTGGGTTTTGTCAATGTTTAGTGTGCTCTCCAATTACTTCAATCATGCCCCGTCGTCAATGAATGATGATTCAGAAGGGGTGTTCTGGGCAAACTTGGCCCCAAACAAGCTCGATCTTTCTCTTCTGGTTCTATGGGTCATTTTTTTGATGTTGTTCTTTTATTGGTTTGGCGAGAAATTCTTCTCCTGGAGGCTAAAGAGAAGGCAAAACACCCCTGTTATTAGGATTTTGAGATCTAGGGGAGGAAAACTAAGATTCAAAGAGTCCCGGATCCTGGAAGATTTTGTCATAAGAGGTTACATTTCTTGTATTCTTTGCCTTTACATCAACAAATGGACACTTTGCTCCATATGATTTTTAAATATAGACAAGTTCATAGTTATAAGTTGTTCTCTGGGTTGGAATACATAAATAGAATGTTGTGCAATATTCGCTTTTGCCTTGACATGTTGATTACAGGCTCACAAAGGTGGAAAGTTTTGTTGTTTCGGATTCAGTCAATGGGGACCTTACTAATCCCCCTTGTGATCTTGGTGACTATATCGATCCCCCTGTGGATAGTGTTTCAGATCTCACAATTATCCCCTCGAACCGGGAGTAATTGTCGTTGTCTAATGTTTTTTGTTCCTTTTTTGTGTAATCTTCTATGGTGTGGTCAATGGGCTCACTTAGTTGTTCATGTAAACCTAGGTGGATTTTTGGTAGCTTTCAATCCGTCCTAGGTACTGCCTTGTCTGATGGACAACCCAAAAATGGAAATTGGGGTCTTGCTCAAAAGACCACTCTTAGGTGTGGAGGATGCTATAATTGAAGTTTCTCAAAGGCTCCTTTTTGGCCACCTGTTTCTGAAGTTTATGTTGAATCGGTGGATGCATAGTGCAGTGTAGAATTGTGGTGTGTGTAGCTACTTTTTGCATGTTTGTAAGGCATTTCTGGTCGACGATTCACTCCCTCAGTGGCTTGCTTAGGCAAGAAAATGTTAGGCCCCTATACTACTAGTGTAACCCCTTATTGTTATTAGTACAACCCACTTATTATATTGATGTACCCATGTAGTGCCCATATTGTTACTATTGTGCCCCATAGAAGCCCACTATTGTTATTATTGTGCCCTTACATTATTATTGTTATGTCGGCTCTGATTATGTTATGACCCCTTAGACTCTTATATATAGAAAGGAGGTCTTTTCATTTGTATCATCCAAGAATTGTTCATTTATGTAATGTAAAGGAGGTTGCCCCCTCGAAGAGGCTAAATTCTAAGGCGTTGATCTATCTTTTCTTGAGTTGGTTTTATAACATTTGGTACCAAAAGTTATGAATCCCATTTGAGAAGAAATTGCGCTGAATCTCAGGTCCAAATTTCAGAGCTTTTCGTACTATATTTGCGGAAATATGATCTGTGGAAGTTGGTCTTTTTGCAGACTCCTGAATTACATTCCAAACAGGTGACCTGGGGAAAATCGTCATAACTTTCTCTCTGAGCATCAGATTGAAATTTCATCAGAAGGTATAGAAAGAGGATGGAATGTAGTTTCTTTTGTATCTTTTTTAGATCCAAAGGTCGAAACAGTGACTCGTGGCACATCGTACAATTTCGCTCTACTGAACTAGTCTATAATCAGGTCATCTTGGGAGATTGTGTATAACTCTTCCTTGGAGAATCCAATTTGGATCAGACTGGTGGCATTGGAAAGAGGACATAGAGGGCTACTAGAGGTCACCATTTCAGAGCTTAAAGATCCGAAATCACAGAGTTACAGTTGTTTCAAGATCGAGCTCCTAAAATCAAGAAAAAACAAGATGAGGAAGTTTGATGGCAAGGATCCAGTAAATTGGATACTTCAGATGGAGCAATATTTTGATCTACATGGTGTACCACTGTTACAAAAGGTATGTATTGCATCTTTATATTTAGAACCGAATCAATTTTTATGGTATGAAGGGCTTTGTTCTCGTAAACAACTTCTTACGTGGTCAATTTTCTCTGAGGAAATGATAGCACATTATGAGGATACAAAGAGCAACACCTTCTTTAGAGCAACACCACAACAATTGGAAAGAGTAAAAGGGCTTTGTGACATAGTGGAAAGAAAAATTATGGAAACCAGGAAGCATACTCCTCACAACTATAAAGATGGAAGTGTTGTTTCTCCTAGCCTTCCACAACCTACAAGGGTTACACCACAACAATTGGAAGAAAAAAGAGAAAAAGGGCTTTGTTACAATTGTGATAGCAAATGCACTAGAGGTCATAAGTGTGCTGAGAAGAAATTATTTTACATAGAATATGAAGAGGAGGAAGAAAAGGATCAAGAAACATCAAAAGAAGAAGATATACGCCAGGACCCCACCCCAGAGAAAGAAGAAATGAATCAGACCATATCTTGTAAAGCATTGGCAAGAATTACCACTCCTCAAATTCTCAAGATAGAAGGACATATCAAGAAGAAAAAGGTGCAAGAAGTGAAAGATCACATCGAGCATCAAGAAATGAATCTGACCATATCTTGTAAAGGATTGGAAGAAATTACCACTCCTCAAACTCTAGAGATAGAAGGACATATCAAGAAGAAAAAGGTTCAAGCAGAGAAAGATCACATCGAGCATCAACAACAAGTTCTCCAACTTTTAAAGGATAACGCCACTTCAGTACAAAATCAAACAAAACAACAGGTAGATCAACATCGTAGTGAAAAATGTTTTGGTGTAGGTGATTGGGTATTTTTACTACTACATCTCAAGCAAGCTATTTATGAGAAGGAAATGTTGGCAATACTACATGCACTTAAAAAATGGCGACCTTACCGAATGGGAAGACTCTTCAAGGATGAGGATGTGGAAGCATTGTTTTGTGCTATTTCTATTATCCAACCAGATTGGATAAATGAAGCAAGGGATGAATGGAAGAAGGACGAAGAAGTATGGCCACTTATTCAAAAGTTGCAAAAGATCCCAATTCAAACAATATTGCCAGAAATTGAAGAGGAAGGAAAAATCATATTGGAACCTAGAGCAGTCACAGAAACAAGAACCCGACAGCTACGAAATCGATCAATTTCAGAGTATCTCATCAAGTGGAAGAATTTACCCACTGAAAATTCCACATGGGAGGACAAGAATTTTATACAGAAGCATCAAGAACTACTGAAGCGTTGAGGACAACGCTTTTTGAAGAAGAGGGGCATGTTAGGCCCCTATACTACTAGTGTAACCCCTTATTGTTATTAGTACAACCCACTTATTATATTGATGTACCCATGTAGTGCCCATATTGTTACTATTGTGCCCCATAGAAGCCCACTATTGCTATTATTGTGCCCTTACATTATTATTGTTATGTCGGCTTTGATTATGTTATGACCCCTTAGACTCCTATATATAGAAAGGAGGTCTTTTCATTTGTATCATCCAAGAATTGTTCATTTATGTAATGTAAAGGAGGTTGCCCCCTCGAAGAGGCTAAATTCTAAGGCGTTGATCTATCTTTTCTATCTTTTCTTGAGCTGGTTTCATAACAACAAATCATGTTTTTTTGTGGTGACTCAAGTTAGATTGGGATGGCCCACTTGGGGTGCGGCTCAATTGTTATTTTTCATCCTTATACTTGGATGGAATAAATCACTTTCTTGGTCTTGGAGGTGGATGATTTTTTGGTACATTGCAGTTTGGAAGTTTGTGTGGTTCACGACAATGCTCTTCTTCGTTGTCTGGAGTTGGTTTTGCGCTTGTGAAATTGTTGTCTTTCTCTCTCTGTGGATACTTGTCAGACCTCTTTGCTCATTCTTTAACTATCATTGTATTGGTTCCATCTTAATCTTTAGGTTGTCTAAAATCATGGACTATGATACATATTGGTTTTTATGTTTCTACAATCGCTCCTTGCATATGAGGCACAATCTAATATTAAAATCTCTCTGGTTATAGTTGGATATTTAGATATACTCCGTGCATATGAGGCACAATCTAATATTAAAATCTCTCTGGTTATAGTTGGATATTTAGATATAATTATGATGTACATTACAGTTAATTAATAAAAAATCTCTTTATGTTGCTTTCAAAAAAAAGGAAGAGGAATGCCCACGAGGGCTCCTTTAAGTGAAAAAAGAAATACCCACGGAGCGTCCCGGGGAGACATGAAATTTCATTAAATTGATCAATTTATTATTATTTTTGTGTTAATCATCCTCCTATTGACCTAAGGGCATGAAAAGGGATCATGTTGTTTCGAAGATTTAAGAAAGGATGATGAATATCGATACCTTCATTGTGGTCGGAAGACTTAAGACTCGGGGAGGAGTGATAATGCCCTCTTTACTAACACAGCAAATTGATTGATACGGGAGAACCCTGAGAGACATAATTTTATTAAAAAAATGATTTAACGAGGTGTCAGTTAGACTTGCTGTAAGTCCATAAATTCAATGGAATTAGAGGTAGTCTTTCAAAAATTAAAAAACCCAGAGGTCAATAGACCTTCCACTGGGTCATGGCTCGCTAGAGTAGAAACCAGTCTTGATAAGCATCACTAAAAGATATCTGGTCTAAATGAGGGAAGGAACTTTGTAGACCTTCCAGATCGAAATTAAATAATGATTGTTGCTGCTCCTGCGAGAAATTTTCCAATCTGAAGCTGCTCTCAACTTCTTTCTCCCAAATGGGTTCTGAAAATGATGATGCCTTGGAGCAGCTGAAATCATCATGCAATCCTGAAATTAACTCTGTTGAATTGCAATTTGTCTGTGAGGAGGAAATTGGGTTGAATGCTGTATTCTGCACTGGAGCCTTAAGGGTACTGCCACTAAAAGGGGTGGTTGAGTTTTGCAAGAAATCCAGATTCTGGAAACAGATATTGGAATTCATGGGAGAAGCACCAGGGGGAACCGCGTTGTAGCATGTTGGAGAAGATCCCAATTTGCTCAAATGGTCGAAGGACGGGTTGCTCTGTTCAATGGCGCTATGATTGAATGAAGTTGAGGTGGGCTCATCCTTCATCTCCTTTTCATCAATGGTTTCCATAGGTACATCATTGAAGCTTTCCTTCGGCTCTAGTGCTAATTTCTCAGCACTGATTTTTCTGTTGTATATTCTACAGAGAACCCAATCATCCAACTGCAACAAGAAGAGTACTTTCAATGAGTATACACAGATGAAATGACAGAGCAGACATGGAAAATATAGAATTCTGTTGTGAACCAAGATCCCAACACAGGTGTCTAATCACACAAAACCCAATAAAGAGAAGACAGAATTACTCACTCTTAAGCTGTCTTTCTTCCTTGCAGGCCTGTTAATATCGGCAAGACGGTATTCATGCATGAGCCAATTGGTCTTTGAGCCGCTGGGTGCTTTCCCAACATAGAAGACAAGGGCCTTTTTGACGCCCACTCTCTTCTTTCCTCCTTTAGTAGAAGAAGTGATGGGCTTATCAGCACCAGTCGCTTTCCAGTATCCAGAACCAGCCGCCCTGTTGGGCCTTGAACCATTTGGGTACTTTCTATTCCGGGGAGTGAAGAAGTACCATTCCTTCTCTCCAAACAGGGCTTTCTCTGTAAACAAATAAGAAAAGAACAAGCTCTTCAGTAAGTCTTAAATTCCATCTGTTCTACTTTCTAGAATCTGTTTAGAAATATGGGCTCCAATGCTGAGAAGAAAAAATACAAATTTTACCTGGAAGCTGCCATGGATCATATTTGTAGAGGTCCACATCTGCAATTATGGGAACAGGCAGTGGCAGCAAGGCCGCTTTCCTGCACAAGTAATGCACAATCAATTCTTCCTCTGTAGGGAAGAATCTGAATCCCGGAGGCAATTGTAAGTCCGCCTCTGCATCTCTTCTTCCCATGCTTATGCCAATGTTTTCTTCTCAATACTCTGGATCCTCTGACCTGCTACTGCTTCTGCTATTCCTGACCTCGATGACCGGTTGCCTCTACCCTGCCTGGCCTCTGATAGAGAGATTTCACTCTATTTCACTCTCTTCTTCTTGGAACCAATCTTAGTCCGATGAAAGTAAGGAGAGGGGTTTGATGAAATATATAAAGTCCTGTGTGGGCACCCGCCCATATTGCAGATAAACCTCCCCTGAAGCCCCATGTTGAAATAAAAACAATGTCAGTGACCGGACCGAATCCTTGAAGTGTGGACATTTTAACTAACCCGCAGCTTAGCATTTCATTTTGACAGCGGGTTGCTTGAAAAATGTGGCTTGTGAAAAATGTGCGTGGGTCCCCCTTGCTTTGACGTAGTCGTCGGCGGCGCCTGTGGTTAGATACATTTGGTGGGTGCGGCATTCCATGGCGCTCCAGCTGTTAGTGGGACATTCTCTTAGTTGATGAGGCAAAGGTGACCTTTCGCAAATCGACATGCAATTTTCTCTTAGTTGATGAGTCAAATGTGACCTTTCGCAAATCGACATACAGTTTGGAATTGCACTCATCACTGCTGACATAACGTTGTCGGAGAGAGTTAGCGATCCTACCATGCTGCTCAAATGGTGAGCACTGATCACAACACCCAATAGACTAAGGGATATTTTTCACTCTAAAAATCTGACCCGGCAAAAGGAATCGTTAACTAAGTCAACCGGGTGGGAGATCAAAGCCTTGCGAGATACCACAAGTACTGTCACTATTAAGGAAGTTCCATGAGAAATCAAATCGCATACTTCTTCAAGTTACTAGTTTAAAAATAGAAACTCATAAGTTTGCTTTAAAATAGAGGGGAGTACTCTTTTAGAGTTTATGGTAGATTATTGAGTGGGCTTAATGGTTAGAAGCATGTGATTTCTTTTAAGAAGTCGCACATTCAAAATGAGAGGGGTAGAGTAAGTATGCCTTGGCAGACTTAATAGTCAAATCGTTGGGTGCAGGTGGGCCCCTTGTCCCACAAACAAAGGAGCCTCATAGACCAATTTGGTGTCTTGCTTAGTCATAACCTTAAAATTGGATAATAATAATTATTATTATTAAACATATAGAGCTAATGGTAGATATTGGGAAAGAAAAAATGATATTAATTATTGAAAATATGTATTTTGATGACATATTGATTTACGTTTAGAAGTATATAAGTCAATATATAATTTGAATAACTATAACAATAGTCTTCACATGCCCATAACATATGAATACTCAACATATACAAATAGAATAGTTAGAAAATAATTTCTATGCGCTGCTAAGGAGGTAAATTGGAAAAAAAATAAAAATAAATATGAGATTTTCAAAAACCCATTTTACTTACTTTAATTTGATGAAAAAACTGATTAGACTATGGTACGACATTTGATCGTTTATATTACATATTTGAAAAATGAAGGAAGAGCTTAGTGTGCTACAAAATTCATAAACTTAGCTTCAAATTAGGGATGGAGCATCACGGTCTATGTATGATGTTGTGGCATCTCTTTTAACAAAAAAATATATATCCTTGATAAAGTTAGTTGAACTTGAATTTGATGGAGCTTCATTCATTAGGGGTATTCGTGAAAGTTTATTTACTAAGCTTCATTGGCATGCTCCTCATTGATTGAACGTCCATTACATAGCTCATCAAGAAGCATTAACAACAAATGATGTTTCATCTTATTTTGTAGTGTTGCAAGTTATTAATAAATTTGCAAATAAAGTTTATTTATGGGAAGGGAAACCTGCTAAATGATATGGAGAATTGAAAGATATAATGGATTCATCTCAAATCAATAGGACAAAAGTGTTACAAATTCATGACATTAGTTTGAGAGGCAAATTCATGGAAAGACTTACTAAGTTCATGCGAGACTGAGAGTTAGGGGAAAATGTATGAATTGGCCACAATATTTCAACTTCAATTTGGATCCATTTACTTGCAGATGTTCTTATTGAGTTAAATAAGTCAAATCAAAAGTTCCAATAAGGTCTAATTGACATTACATATATAGGAACTACTTTGGATATCACTATTAGCTCGCTTCATAACCAATTTATAAGAGACATATTTGGGGCAGGTACAATGCACATATCATCATTTTAAAGTAAAACACAACAAGGAACCTTTGATCTCGTAGCTTGCATAGTTGTGGTACATGTATATGCATTACAGTTTGAGTCTTCCAAGGTCACAAAGATTAGAGACACTAGATGATTGCACTATGTTGGGGAAAAAAATTGTGACCATTGGTGACTAATTCTCTAAGTGCAAGATTCACATATTTAACTATTTTTAATGTTGCTAAATTTTTTAGTCCTCATAATTATTATGATGATATGAATGATAGAGACTCTCAAATAACACAATGTCTAACATGTTTATGTGAGAAACTAGGTGATTAAGACTTACCTATTGTAGATAGTGTTAGATTTTGGGGTGGAATTGTTGAATTTATTTGTACTATTTATAGATCACACCTAGGAAAACATATGTTTGGAGCATGGTATCTATGTGGAGGTGAACATGAATGGTTTGAAGGATTTCCTTGTTTGATGCAACTTTGGAAAGATATCCTTGTTATTACAACTAGTACAACAATATATGAAAGAGAATTCTCAAAATTAAATCAAATAAAAAATTATGATAGATCAAGATTTTATTTAGAAAAATTGGATATGTTAATGTTTCTCTCTCTTAGTGCACCTCATGCTCTAAACGAGGTAGATTAGAATTCTGTTCATGATGTATGGAAAGAGATGAAAGATTGAGAGCCTCTTAATAACACTTCAGTTTTGCCCCCGAAATATTAATGTAATAATCATGTGTAAATGATAGGTTGGTCATCCATAGTTATTTGGCGGCCCTACATACCTATGTAATTATATATTTTGGGGACAGTATGCCCAATATGTATGTGCTAGTTTTTGCTAAATGGCTAAAGGGCCAAGATTGTAAATATATTGTAAATGGTGTACATATTTTTATTAATAAAATAACGGTTAGTTGTAGATCCCACTCCACAGAAAAGAGTATGGGGGGTAGCAAAACTACATAGCTGCATGAAATGATTTATGGTGTTTGAAGTTGGGAAAAGGCACTTAGGGGCCAACGATGCTACAAGGAGGTGCCACATGGCAGAGAAGGGCCAAGCATGCGACATGGTGAAGAGGGTCCACGCATTATAAAAGTATGCGAGCAAGGGGCCATTATTCATCCATCCATCTCCACCATTCATCATCATGGTTTCATTAGATCACCATCATTTGTATTCCTCACCCATTCCATGACAAAAGGTGGAAAGTAGAATTTGGTTATGAACTAGCCAATGAACGTGATGTGGCATTCTAGGCCTGACTAGGGATTTTTAGTCAGTCAGTCTTGTGATTGGACTATGGAATTGACTGGGGATTTTTAGTCGGTGAGTCCTGTGATTGGAATCTATAACCGATTAGAGATTTGGTGATATCAGTTTGAAGCGACCAAATGATGATCCATATGCATTGGGTTTTAGAACTAGATGAGAATTGTTTTGGCTTTAATATTAGTTGGTGAGCCTTGGAAGGTGGGCATCAAAGAGGGACTAGTAGAGCCCAAAGATAGGTGTGCCACTTATGTTCTCAAACTGACCAAGGGTCGAATTGGTTATGTCCTGGAGCGTGTTTAGAATCCCTGGAAGCAGTATGAGCTCTTGGAGCCCTATGCTGAGAAGTTCTTGGCTAGCCATAAGGCACCCTAGAAGGTGGGCATCGAAGAGAGACTAGTAGGTCCCAGAGAAGGGTGTGCCACTTAGGCGTAGGTTTGGGGAAACAAAGCATAGTGGTGGGATTTGCGACTGTTGGGTCAGTTCCTTATCCACGGAGATGTTTTTATTATTGTTTTATTGTTTTTGTGGAGTTGCAACCCCAGCTCAAGTTTGACCCGTGGTTGAGATTGATGAACCACAAGATTTATGACTGGGTGGAATGTGGAGATCTTGTACTAGTTACCCATTTTTACTCAGAGAAGTGTTCACTATTTTTAGTCTATTGGTTTATATATTTATGATTTTATTACTATGGTGATTATGCATTTTATGGTCGAAACCATAAGTTCAAGGTCACACATTTAACTATTTTCAATTAATTATTTCCACTGCGCATGATTTACAACTATGTTGTTTTAATATTTATTCGAGTTGGGATTTAATAACAATGTGTAGGTATTATTCTACAAAGCATGGGTCAAATATGCTGCATGTAAACCCTAGATGTTGAGTGCAAGTTATTTATGCATTTTTGGAGTTCTACTAATTAGGTTTTTTGGGTATTAAACATAATTTTTGTTTATACATCTTAAATATGGTGTTTGTCAGGGTTTAATAATTGTAGTCGTAAAATTATATATTTCTATAAGAATATGGGAAAATTATCTACTGAAATTTAGGTTATGGCTATGTAGCATTGCCTCGTTAGGGTCGAGGACATTACACTCTTCTAGTAGGAAAACAAATTCATATGTATAATTATCTAAGATGTTGTAATTTTCAAGAATGTGAATGTAATATTTAGTATTTATTATTATCATTGACTTACAATGTAAAGAACTTAGAAGAACCACTTTTGGTGAGTGAAAATTTTCAATTTTGGGACTATTTGACTTCTACTTATTTATCCATTTGACCATTTGACTTCTACTTATTTGTTCTTTGGGAATAATTATTACAAGTAGAGGTATGTGCAAGTTTAAAACATTTTTACTAAGTAAAACCTGATTCATGAATATAATACATAGATATAAGAATAACATAGTGACTATTAGGGTAGTTATTGTTATACTCTGACTTTTTTACTCTCTTGCATTGTTTCACATTTTGGTAATGAGCTTGACATGTGACCTTCCCTATTACAAGAAATTGATATGTCGAACTGTAATGTCTTGTAATGCCTTATCCTTTATCCTATTATCATATGTAAGGTTCTTAACCTACCTACTGAGTGATTTACTTCTGTGATTGACTCCTATAAGTATTATTAGTATACTTATGAGATATGTCTACGCTAGCTACATGTCCATACCATGCAAGAATACATTAATATCCTATAATTATTATTAAACTTGATTAATAGTTAAGTTTGATTATTGGTTGATTAATCCCTTAATTATGATTAATAATTAATTAATGATTTATAATTATTATTACTAATTAAATATTTAATTAACTATGATTCTCACAAATCCATTTTGATTTGATTAACCATAAAAGGAATTATTATTTTATTGTTATTATTATTACTATTAATTTATTATTATAGAATTATTATTTATTTTTTATTATCTTTATGACCTAACAAGGTCTAAAACCATCAAATTAATTTGAGGATAAGAGAATAGGTGGGAGCCATTTGAGTAAAGGAATGGTGATTGGTACATTAATGATGGGGTTTGACGCATTGACATAGAGGGAGGATAATTGTGGGAAGCTTGTGGAGGGAGGGGATTCTTATGGGGAAACTTTGTAGGGCGAAACCTGGGTAGGATTTTGGGTGGATTTTGGTTTTGGGCACTAGGGGTTGACTTTTGGCTTTGGAAATTGGGAGTGCAGAGGTTGTCTATCACTATGAGGTGGATTTTGGTGTTGAACACTAGAGGGGTGTTGACATGAGGATCTTAGACACACCACGGCTCTGGTTTTCTCTTGGGCTCTAAGGGCTAGGGACCCTCTGGAGATTTATTAGCCTAGGAAGTCAAATAGACTTTGCTAGTTGGTAGGGTGGCATATTTAATCAGGTGTTCCTAGTAGGAGCACTGCAATTGAGCCACCATAACTAGGTATTCTTGTTGTTGTTGTTTAAGCTATGGAAATTTCCATAAATAAAATTCTTTTTACATGCTTTTAATATGTTGTGACATATATATCTTTAGATGTTAAATCTGTTGTTTTTTATTGTGAAATTGTGGAAGTCTCTTATAGTTCGAAGTCCCCGGAATGGGCTCTTTGATCCGGACTTATGCAGGAATGAAACAAAATAACCATATAAAAAAAACCACAAAGAATCATTAGAAATAAATCTTCATTTCATTAATATCAAAGAACCGAAAGGTGCTTACAAGCAGAATGGAAATAAACTAGCTCGGGCGATGGTAACTTATCTCTAAGAAGAGATGTGGTGGCTACATGCCTTTGAAAATCAAAGGGAAACCATAAACAATAAAAATCCTAACCCTAGGATATGGAATGCCAAGAGTTTGTGGGCCTCGTTGGGGTTAGTTGGGCAACCGACTTCCTGGGGTTGTGACTTGGTCATATGATCTTCATTTTTCGCGTGTGATACCTCGTTAGAAAGATCTCTCTAAGTACTATAGGATTTTTTGTAGACCCTTACCTATGTTTATGGGTCTACTACAAAACTAAACAAAATTCCATTTATGGGATCAAAACAGCTTTAGAAGTTGAGGACCTGAAAGACAACTAAAAATAGTAAATGCTACTATAATCAAGGAAATTGATGAAATAGACTGGAGGTCTAGGTGCAATAGGTGGTTGGCCACCAATATAAACTTGGATCAATTCTGCCCCCTTAGGAAGAAATGGTCTCCATTGCATGCAGAGCCTCCATGAGGTGAGGAAATTTCTCTTGAACCTAGTCCCTAGTGAACCACTTGCCTTGGTGAAGGCGTTGACCAACTTTGACAAATCAATATAGTTGGATACTCTACTAGTGAGTGTTTTTGATCTATGTGTCCATGATCCTATAAGTTGTGGCATGTTCAATGCAACTTGGGTTGAGCTATGCTGGTGTCGTCTCCTCAGCAACATTGAATGTATCCAACAATGAGGGAAAGTATGGTCGCAATCATTCTACATTAAATACTCGGTGCAGGCCAAGGAATGATGGAATGCTGAGTTCAAAGGAATTGTCCCCTACAACCTTGGTGATGGTGTACAACCCATATTAGAGTGGGCCCCAATAAAGCGCTCCTTTCGCAAATGTAGCCAAACTTTGTCACCCACCTAGAAATTGTGTGGCACCCAATGCTGATCATGTCGTTGCTTGTATTTAGCATTGGATCTATCCAATATGTCATGGACCCACTAGTGGATGTGCTCAATGCGCTCAATGAAGTTGCTAGAACTGTAAGCTTCAGATTCGACATGAGCCCAATATACCTGAGTAGCTGCAAATGGTATGGCCACATCGGTGGGACATATTGGTTGGAATCATAATCCCACTTGAAAGGGGTTGTGGCTAGTTGATATATGGAGAGCTTTGTTATAGTTGTGTTGGACATAGGGGATGCTTTCATCCCATGTGCGTGGATGCTTCGAGTTGTACATGCGTCGAATGTGTACGATCATCCTGTTGACGACCTCTGTTTGGCCATACGTTTCGGGGTGGAAGGCCTTGGACTCAGTGAGCTTGGTATCTAACATCGACCAAAGGCTTGACCAAAATGTACTTGGGAACCTGTTCTCCCAATCTGAGATAATGGATTGTGGAATCCCAAATTGTACCCACACTTGTTCAAAGAAGAGCTTAATAGTGGTTTCTGCCATGATACTCTTCTTACAAGGCACCAGAATGGTCATCTTAGAGAATCTCTTGACGACCATGAATATGCAGTCATTTTCATGATTAGTAAAAGGAAGACCCAACATGTAATCCATGTAGATGGATTCCCAAGGCTGACTAGGAGTAGGAAAATGAGTATATAGGCCTTGCTTCCTGATTTTTGGTTTGGAAATGATGCAAGCAGTGTAGGATCTGATGTACTTCCCAACATTCTGTCGAAGGTTCGGCCAATAAAAACACTTCTACAACACTGCCACTATTTTCTCTACCTAAAAAATGTCTAGTGACCTAACTATAGTGCGCCTCCCAAATCATCTTGGCACACTCGCTTGAAGGAACACAAAGGTATGCCAGGTGGCATAACAGTGTGCCCTAGAGGTGAAAATATGGAACTTGCTTTCCTTCTAGGAGCATCTCGTAAGTGTTTCTAAATTTTGGGTCACTCTTGTAAAGATGTGGCCACCCCGAAGTCTCATGTCCACAAGAGTTGAGTGTAGTGGTCAGTGCCATAACTAGTGGTCAACAAAGACAATATGAAACATTATTGGTGCTACCTTTCTCGTATTTGATGTTAAAATGGAACTGTTGCAGATATGTGGACCATTTTCAGTGACAATCATTCTGTAACTTTCCTTGTGTCTGTATGAACTACAAGGTTTGGTGGTTTGTGTGGATGATCTGAAAATGAGATCTTAAATCAATATTAAGGTATTACAGACTCATGTGCAAGAATGCCTATATCATTTAGTGCAATGGATTGAAAAGATTGCGAATAATATAGACAATGAGGAATTAGAAAACATAACAATCTCACATCAACGAAAGCAAAATAATCAAGGAGTTCACCAGACTTCCTGGCTACGTCTCTTGTTCCAACTTTCAGTGTCGACCTCTATATTATGTCTTTAAGAACAGAATATTACAAGTGTGAGCTCAAGCAGAGTCTCAACACAACAGTGACAAACACAACAGAGATTTACTCAAAATCCTCGAGTCTAAAAGAGTTCATAGACTCTCCCTCTTGCTCTCCGTCTTCTGTTTTCTCTTGCTCCCTTCTCTATCCTCTTTGTCTGACCTAGAGTTGCTTTTAAGCCTCTCGGCTCTGTCCGTTCATCTACATTCTTGGGCTTTCTGGCTCTCGGCCACTGTCTGTTCAACTCCTTCCTGAGCGTTTAAACAATCATTGCAAAACGCTCTAAGGTATGGTGGCCACTTGCTTTCAAACAAAAAGGACTAGCGCAAGTGAAAATCCCGAAGAATCGCTTCTCTGTTTACATAGAGAAATATACAGGAAAAACTCTAAAAACAATGACAATTTCTGCCAAGCTAGACTTCAAATGATATTGAATCCGACCTCTAATCCTATCGGGTTTGTGTTATATCACTGTCACAAGTCGTAGCGCCCACATGCCATGGTCCCCTTTGTATTTTGGTTTTATAACAGAAATACAACAAAACACAGAAAAACCCGACAAAACGCCACATATCGGATTTCAAATTTTATAGTGCTGCATCTATAAACCCTGTCGGGTCCGCCTTGATCACAATCGCAAGTTGCATGTCAACGGTTAGTTTTGCGCTCTTGAAATTGTTGTCTTTCTCTCTCTGTGGATACTTGCCAAACCTCTTTGCTGATTCTTTAACTATTTTTGTGTTGATTTCGTCTTAGCATTTGGGTTGTCCATAATCGTGTACTATGGTGGCATGTTATTTAACTATTTCTGTGTTGATTTCGTCTTAGCATTTGGGTTGTCCATAATCGTGTACTATGGTGGCATGTTTGTTTTTATGTTTCGAAAGTAGCACCATACATACGAGGCACAATCTAATGTTAAAAGCTCTCTGATTATTGTTAGATAGCTGGATGTAAATATGATATACATTACACTTTTTTAATCAAAAATCTCTTTAGGTTGCTTTAAAAAAAAGAAGAGGAATGCCCACGAGGGCTCCTGTTATGAAACCGGCTCAAGAAAAGATAGAAAAGATAGATCAACGCCTTAGAATTCAGCCTCTTCGAGGGGGCAACCTCCTTTACATTACATAAATGAACAATTCTTGGATGATACAAATGACAAAACCTCCTTTCTATATATAGGAGTCTAAGGAGTCACAATATAATCCAGCCGACCTAACAATAATAATATAAAGCCACAAAAATAACAATAGAAGGATTCTATGGGGCACAAAAATAACAATATGGGGGTAATAGGGGCACAACAATATAAATAAGGGGTATAACTACAATAGTAATGGGGTAATCACTAGTATTATAGGGACCCAACATGCCCCTCTCCTTCAAAAAAGTGTTGTCCTCAACGCTTGAGTAGTTCTGGATACTTCTGCATAAAATTCTCATCCTCCCATGTGGAATCTTCAGCGGATAAGTTCTTCCACTTGATAAGATACTCTGAAATTGATCGATTTCGTAGCTGTCGAGTTCTTGTTTCTGTGACTGCTTCCGGTTCCAATATAATTTTTCCTTCCTCGTCAAGTTCTGGCAATATTGTTTGAACTGGGAGCTTGTCGCCTATAACCTTCTTTAAACATGAAACATGGAAAACTGGGTGCAATCGAGAAGCTGCAGGAAGCTCCAATTTGTATGCCATAGTACCAATCTTTTGCAACACCTTGTACGGACCATAATACTTTGGTGATAATTTATTATCCTTCTTAGCTTGCTTTAGGGACATTTGCTTATATGGTTGTAGCCGTAGGAATACCCAATCACCTACATCAAAACTTCTTTCACTGCGATGTTGATCTGCCTGTTGTTTCATTCTATTTTGTGCCAACACGAGGTTATCCTTTAAGAGTTGGAGGACTTGTTGTTGATGTTCGATGTGATGTTCCACTGCCTGAACCTTAGAATTTTCTCTTAAATATGATGTGATGGATGGTGGTTGATACCCATAAAGTGCCATAAATGGGGTCATTTTTGTTGCTGTATGGAAGGAAGTGTTATACCACCATTCAGCCAGAGGCAACCATTTGACCCATTGTGTCTGTTTATCAGATACAAAGCAACGAAGATATCCTTCCAAACATTTGTTTACTATCTCAGTTTGCCCATCAGATTGAGGATGATAAGATGAGCTATGAGCTAACTGAGTACCAAGACAAGAAAATAATTCTGTCCAAAAATTTCCAGTGAAAATGGGATCTCTGTCACTTACAATAATCTTTGGGTTTCCATGTAGCTTTTGAATTGTTTCCATAAATGCAGTAGAAACTGTACTGGCTTTAAATGGATGTGATAATGCACAAAAGTGTGCATACTTGGTAAGTCTGTCAACTACCACCATGATGACACTCTTTCCCTCAGACTTGGGTAAACCTGTGATAAAATCCATTGAAACCTCCTCCCAACGTTGGCTTGGAATGGATAAAGGTTGTAATAGACCCGGTGTCTTAATTGTTTCAACTTTATTTTGTTGGCAAACCAAACATTCCGCCACAAACTTTTGAATATCTGATTTAAGGCCATCCCAAAAAAATTCCTTCTTAACCCTGTGGTAAGTTTTTAAAAATCCTGAGTGCCCTCCTAAGGGAGAAGTGTGCAATTCCATAAGAATCTTTTGTTTTAGCTGGGAATTCTTACAGAGGTATAAGCGATCTTTGTACCATAACGAATCATTTTGCCAGCTAAATGTATCAGACGTACTGGAATCTTGTTGTAGCTTTCGAATAAGTGCCCACACTTCTTCGTCATTCTTCCATTCCTCCCTTGCTTCGTTTATCCAATCTGGTTGGATAATAGAAATGGCGCACAACAATGCTTCCACATCCTCATCCTTTCTTGAGAGTGCATCTGCCACCACATTTTGCTTCCCTTTTTTGTAGATGATTTCAAAGTCATAACCCAACATCTTTGTGACCCACTTTTGTTGCTCTTCAGAGGATAATCTTTGTTCTAAAAAGTATTTAAGGCTATCATGATCCGTTTTTACCTTGAAGTGTCTTCCCATTAGGTAGGGTCGCCATTTCTTAAGTGCATGGAGTATTGCCAACATTTCCTTCTCATAAATAGCTTTGCTTAAAAACTTTCCCTTGATTGGACGACTTTCAAAAGCAATGGGTCTTTCATCTTGCATTAGAACAGCACCAATTCCATTTCCTGAAGCATCACATTCCACAATAAAGGTTTTTGTGAAGTCCGGTGTAGCTAAGACCGGTGCTTGGCACATTGCCTCTTTAAGATGTTCAAAGGCCTTTGTTGCTTCCGGAGTCCATGAAAATGCATCTTTCTTCAATAATGTTGTTAGAGGTGCTGCTATTCTCCCATAATTCTTAACAAACTTGCGATAATACCCTGTCAACCCAAGAAATCCTCGCAGATGCTTTATGGATGTGGGGATTTTCCATTCCTTAATGGCTTTAATTTTGCTAGGGTCTACCTTAACTCCTTCATGAGATACAATATGACCCAAATATTCCACCTCCTGGACTCCAAAGAAACATTTGGATCTTTTTGCATATAATTGTTTCTCCTCCAATAGTTGTAGCACCCTGTCAACATGTTCAACATGATCCTTCCAAGACTTGCTGTAGATTAGTATATCATCAAAAAATACTAACACAAATTTTCTAAGGAATGGTTTGAAAATTGAATTCATCAAACCTTGAAATGTTGAAGGTGCATTGGTAAGGCCAAAAGGCATGACCAAAAATTCATAATGACCCTCATGAGTTCTAAATGCCGTTTTCGGAATGTCTTCAATCTTCATTCTGATTTGATGATATCCCGAACGAAGATCCAACTTGGTGAAGTAAATTGATCCATGCAATTCATCCAGTAATTCATCAATGACAGGAATGGGGAACTTATCTTTAATAGTGAGCTTGTTGAGCTCCCTATAATCCGGACACATGCGCCATGATCCATCCTTCTTGTGCACCAATACTACTGGAGCAGAGAAAGAACTTTGACTTGGTTGAATTATACCAGCCTCTAGCATTTCTGCAACCATACGTTCAATTTCACTTTTTTGGACATAGGGATATCTGTACGGCCTGATGTTTGGAGGAACACTTCCTGGAATCAGATGAATAGCATGATCATGATCACGCATAGGTGGGAGACCTTTGGGAGTCTCAAATACCTTGGAATGATTGTCCAGGACTTTTTGGAGATCTGGAGAAATAGATGATTCCAATGTGGAAACATCTAGCGAACATAATTGTGCAATTACACCTCTTTGCTCCTTTTTTAGAAGCTTTGTCATACCATTAGAGCTGATTATCTTTCCTGGTTTCCCTGCAATACCCCTTAATTCAACTTCCTTTCCTTCCGTAGAAAATTTGATGAAAAGTTCTTGAAAATTAAAAGCTATTGTACCCAAGGATTGTAGCCATTGGACTCCTAGTACAACATCAGCACCTCCCATTGGAATGGAAAGCATTGGGCTAGTCAATACATATTCTCCCATGGATAGCTTGATATTATGGCACTTTCCAGAGCAATTTATTGTTCCTCCATTTGCAATCATCACTTGACACTCTGGTGCTGGATATAGGAAGCAATTCAATTCTTTTGCTACCCTACAATGAATAAAATTGTGGGTGCTTCCTGAATCAATCAACACTATTACCTTTTTCTTCTTGATTTGTCCTTCTATCTTGATGGTTTGAGGAGTGGTAATTCCCGCCAATGCATTACAAGATATGGTCGGATTTATTTGTTCTTCATCTAGGCTTTGTTCCTGGAGTATATCTTCTTCTTTTGACCTTTCTTGCTCCTTTTCTTCTTCCTCTTCACAATCTATGTAGAATAATTTCTTCTCAGCACACTTATGACCTTTAGTGTATTTGCTATCACAACTGTAACAAAGCCCTTTTGCTCTTTTTTCTTCCAATTGTTGTGGTGTCAACCTTATAGGTTGTGGAAGACTAGGGGCAACAACACTTCCGTCTTTATAGTTGTGAGTGGTATGCTTCCTGGTTGCCATAATTTTGCTTTCCATTTTTCTTGCTAACCTGAATGCCTTCTCTAATGAATCAGGTTCCCAAAGGCGAACATCATGTTGGATATTATCCTTTAAAGACCCTATGAACACATCAATCCTATGCTCCTCTGGAATATCTTTTACCCTTATGTTCAATTTTTGGAACTCCTCAATGTGCTCCATTATTGAACCCTTTTGTTTGAGACTTATCAATTGGCTAAAAAAAGTGTTGCTTTTTGTATCCTCATAATGTGCTATCAATTCTTCCGTAAAAATTGCCCAAGTGATAAATTGTTTACGAGAGCAAAGCCATTGATACCATACAAACTGATTTGGTTCCAAATATACAATTGCCATACGTACCTTTTGTGTGTTTTGCACATTATTGAGATCGAAGAATTGCTCCATCTGTAATATCCATGTGGCGGGATCCTTGCCATCAAACTTCCTCATATCGATTTTTGGAATATGGTGGGTCTTCGATCCAACATTAGCATCTATGGAATCATGATTAACATTTCTTTTGTTCTCATCATGAGTTTCCTTTACTACCTTTTCACCATTAGTAAGTATTTCTTGTAGAAAATTTGTCAAATCTGTCTTCAAATCTGCCATGTCTGTCTTCAAATCTGTCTTCAAATCTGCCATGTCTCTCTTCAAATCTATCTTCGAATCATCCATCTTAGCTTCCATACCCTTTATCTTAGATTCCACGCCATTTATCTTAGATTCCACGCCATTTATCTTAGCTTCTGTTAGCTTTTGTGAGCGTGACATTTGTTGCACTTGTTCTTGTAATTTTGATATATCATGTAGCATTTCTTCCTCTTCTTCATGAGTCATGCTAGAGCTTTCAGGTTCCTTACTAGGTGTTTGCATTTTCTTTCCTCGGGGCATCAGTTACCGATAATAATGCTTTACTATGCCCTTTGAATTCCGTTAAACCAAGCTTACACAAAAATTTAAAAAAAACTACACACCTTTTTTCACTTTATAGAAGCCTGATATTGAATCTGATGTATCTCTGTAATTTCGGATCATCCAGTTCTAAAATTGCGACCTGTAGTAGCCTTCTGTGTCCTCTTTCCAATGCCACAAGTCTGACCCAAATTGGATTCTCCAAGGAAGAGTTATGTGAAATCTCCCACAGTGACTTTCTTTTAGACTAGTTCAGTAGAGCGAACTTGTACGACGTGCCACGAGTCACTGTTTCAACCTTTGAATCTGAAACACACATACAAGAAACTACAATCCGTCCTCTTTCTGTACCTTCTTACGAAATTTCAATCCGATCCCCAGAGAGAAAGTTATGACGATTTTCCCCAGGTCACCTGTTTTGAATGTAATTCAGGAGTCTGCAAAAAGACCAACTTCCTCAGATCATATCTCCGCAAATATCGCACGAAAAGCTCTGAAATTCGGACCCAAGGTTCAAAGTGATTTCTTCTCAAATGGGTTTTTTTGCGACTTCTGCACAGAAAAAAGTTATAGCGAAAATGCCACGATGACCTGTTTGGAGCAGCGAAACCCTAGAATCCAAAGCTCTGATACCAAATGTTATGAAACCAGCTCAAGAAAAGATAGAAAAGATAGATCAACGCCTTAGAATTCAGCCTCTTCGAGGGGGCAACCTCCTTTACATTACATAAATGAACAATTCTTGGATGATACAAATGAAAAAACCTCCTTTCTATATATAGGAGTCTAAGGAGTCACAATATAATCCAACCGACCTAACAATAATAATATAAAGCCACAAAAATAACAATAGAGGGATTCTATGGGGCACAGAAATAACAACATGGGGGTAATAAGGGCACAAAAATATAAATAAGGGGTATAACTACAATAGTAATGGGGTAATCACTAGTATTATAGGGACCCAATAGCTCCTTTAAGTGAAAAGAGAAGTACCCATGGAGCGTCGTGGGAAGACTTACGATTTCATTAAATTGATCAATTTATTATTATTTTGGGTTAATCATCCTCCTATTAACCCAAGTCCATGAAAAGGGATTATGTTGTTTCGAAGACTTAAGAAAGGATGATGAATACTGATACCTTCATTGTGGTCGGAAGACTTGAAACTCGGGGAGGAGTGATAATGCCCTCTTTACTAAGAAAGCAAATTGATTGATGCGGGAGAACCCTGCGAGACGTAATTTTATTAAAAAAATGATTTAACATCGTGTCAGTTAGAACTGATGTAAGTCCATAAATTCAATGGAATTAGACGTAGTCTTTAAAAAATAAAAAAACCCAAAGGCCAATAGACCTTCCACTAGGTCATGGCTCGCTAGAGTAGAAACCAGTCTTGATAAGCATCACTAAAAGATATCTAGTCTAAATGAGGAAAGGAACTTTGTAGACCTTCCAGGTCCAAATTAAATAATGATTGTTGCTGTTCCCGCGAGAAATTTTCCAATCTGAAGCTGCTCTCAACTTCTTCTTTCTCCCAAATGGGTTCTGAAAATGATGATGCCTTAGAACAGCTGAAATCATCATTGTTATGTAAAAAATTAGTTAATTTTAGGTTTATTGTTTAATTTTAGGTTTAGTTAGACGAAAGGGCACGATCATAAGATCATGCCCTTTCCCAAAGGGTGCCATGGCGGTATATAAGCCAGAACCCCATTGTAATCAATCATCATCTGTAAATTCATCTTATTAATAAAATATTTATATATCTATTCTGCGTATTAGAAATTTTCTGCTTCATCTGGTATCTGAGCCTGTTCAGTTCTCTGGCAAGACGCTGCACAGAAGAGTATCATCCCTCGACGGCCTCCATTTTCCCTCCACGCTGCTATCTCTGTCGCCATCCTTCCTGTAGTCTTTGCACAACCTGCACACCACTTCCGTTGCCTACCGCCTGTTGTATACCCCCGATTCCGTGGTTTCCATCGAAATTGTGTTGTGTGTATTTATCCTGGAGTGACACGCTGAGTCAATGGGAAGGCTGCGTCATACCGACTGTCCGACTGCGTGGGCTCTGTGGGAAACAGGTCAGAAAAAATCTCGTCAATTGTTTGCGCTGAACCAACGAATTCCGGTGTTTTTTTTTTATATATCTGCGGTGAGTCATACACTGAAAGTCCATCTGCGGTGATACGCTGTAAGCTCACGTTTTATTATTCCTATGCGATGTGCGGTTATTATTCCTGTCTGCTCGAGAAGGGGTTTGAAAATTCAAACGGAACGTGCCATTTACGGTGGACGTAACTGTCCGCTTTATACATAATTATAACGTTAAATATATATAACGTTTATTTATATATAATATAACACACACACACACACACACACACACACACACACACACACACATATATATATATATATATATAATTATATTATATATTATATATTATATATAATATATATAATTTAATTAATTAAATTTATTTTAATTAATTAAATTAATTTTAGTTAATTAAAAGTTATATATATAAAAGTTAATTTAATTAATTAAATTTATTTTAATTAATTAAAATTTATTTTAATTAATTTAAAAAAAAAGGAAGGAAAAATATTTTAGCTGGCAAATAAATACACGCCCCCGCAAACCCGCTCAATGTCGACAATGACAATGGCGGATTTTCAAAAAAAATTATTGGACGCAGAGCATAAGATAAATAACAACCACGACGAGGTCAATAAAAGATTAAATGAATTCGAGAGCAAGCTTGGGGAGCAAGCAGACAAAATCAAAAATCTTCAAGATACGACAAATCGAATAGAGATAAAGATGGAAAGTCAACATGTCCAAACAGAAGTAAACATCAGAGATGCCTTAACAATGCTGAGACTTCTGTGTAAAAGGTCAAATTGTACACCTGAAGAGCTATTAAAAGAAAGTGAAGAGAATCAAGAACACCTCTCATCAGATTCAACAAAGTCAACAGATTCTCATGAAAAGGTTGAATCCCCAAGAAAATCAGCGACACCCCACCAAGAAGCAAGTAACACGGCCTTTACAAACAAGCAACTCTGGGATAACTTTACCAATCAACACCCTTTTTTCGCTCAACCAGTAGCAACATACCAGCGAAGGGCAAAAGTCGAGATGCCTAAATTCGATGGAAACAAAAAAAATAATGTTGCATGGATAAATAAAGCAGAAGAATACTTTGAGATATATGAAATCAATGACGATGATGAAAAGCTCAGGCATGCATCCATGAAAATGGAAGAAGCATATAACTGGTATATGTGGTGGAAAAAAACAACACATGTCATTAGCTGGAGAAAATTTAAAGATGCATTCTTTAAAAGATTCCAAGGTGTAAGAGAAGAAGAGTTCTTTTCAAAACTCATCAAGTTACGTCAAAAAGGAAGTGTGGACGAATACACTCAAGAATGGGAGACCTTAGTAACATGAGTACCTGGGTTATCAGAATCTCGTCTAATTCAGTCATACATCTTGGGACTCAAAGCCCATTTACACGCAGAACTTGAGATGCATGACATTACATCTATAGAAGTAGCAAGATGAAAAGCAAAAACAGCCGAAAAGAAATCCGAACCAATATTTTGGTCAAAAGTGGAAAAAACTTATGCAAGACGAAGAATACCCCAGTATGTGGACTCAAATAATACAAGATATGTTCCACCGCATCTTCGTGAAGATGAAAATCTAATGTGGAAATGCAAAGAATAAAAGAGGGTAAATGTAAACGCTGTGGTGAGAAGTGGGACCCCAAACATAGATGTGCTAAAGGAAAAGAACCAAAGAACCTATATAATTGTGAAGCAACCAATGATTCAAACAGTGAAGATTATGACATAGAAGACACAGAAGACGCCCCAGAATTCTCACCAGAACTAGATGATGGAAGTATTCTACAAGTGTCATTATTAGCTATGACAGGTATATCACAACCTCAGACTTGAAAGTTAAAAGGACACATAAAGAAGAACAACGTAGTGGTTCTCGTCGACTCTGGAAGCACACACAATTTTTTAGATGCAACCGTGGCAAAGAGACTCAATATCTTTTCATTTCCCTTACCAAACATGAAAGTGATGGTAGCTAATGGTAAGAAGATTGAAAAGGTAGGGAAATGCCATAAGGTCAATTTGCAGATTCAAGACTTTAATCTAGAGTCTCCATTCTTCACAGTACCGTTAGGAGGAGTAGATGTAGTCTTAGGTATCCAATGGTTACGAACTTTAGGTACTTATGCCGCCAACCATCAAGTACAATTTATAAAATTCAAATGGGGAGGTCATAAGTACAAGCTACATGGATTCCAAGCACCAGAAAATCAAGTTGTATCATCATCTCAGATGATGAAGCTGAGTCGAGAAGAGTCACCAGAGATACAAGATCTGATTCGGAAGCATGAAAAAGTATTTCAAGACCTACCTATGAAGATGCCGCCTAATAGGGAAATTGAGCATACAATAGAAGTCAAGGCAAGATCAGACCCCGCCAACATCAAGCCATACCGATATTCACATCACCAAAAAACGGAAATTGAGAGATTAATCCAAGACCTTTTAAAGTGTGGGACCTTGATCATCTTGGAATATATAATCAAGTGGAAGGACTTACCGAAGAAGAAGCTTCTTGGGAGAATGAAGCATTTTGTCAACAACATCTGTCGTGAAGGACTTACCGAAGAAGACGCTTCTTGGGAGAATGAAGCATTTTGTCAACAACATCTGTCGTTGCGCATGCTTTGAGGACAAAGCATTCTTTCGAGAGGAAGGCAATGTTATGTAAAAAATTAGTTAATTTTAGGTTTATTGTTTAATTTTAGGTTTAGTTAGACAAAAAGGCATGATCATAAGATCATGCCCTTTCCCAAAGGGTGCCAAGGCGGTATATAAGCCAGAACCCCATTGTAATCAATCATCATCTATAAATTCATCTTATTAATAAAATATTTATATATCTATTCTGCATATTAGAAATTTTCTGCTTCAATCATGCAATCCTGAAATTAACTCTGTTGAATTGCAATTTGTCTGTGAGGGGGAAATTGGGTTGAATGTTGTATTCTGCACTGGAGCCTTAAGGGTACTGTCACTAAAAGGGGTGGTTGAGTTTTGCAAGAAATCCAGATTCTGGAAACAGATATTGGAATTCATGGGAGAAGCATGAGGGGGAACGGCGTTGTAGCATGTTGGAGAAGATCCCAATTTGCTCGAATGGTCAAAGGACGGGTTGCACTGTTCAATGGCGCTATGACTGATTGAAGTTGAGGTGGGCTCATCCTTCATCTCCTTTTCATCAATGGTTTCCAATGGTACATCATTGAAGCTTTCCTTCGTCTCTAGTGCTAATTTCTCAACGCCGATTTTTTTGTTGTATATTCTACAGAGAACCCAATCATCCAACTGCAACAAGAAGAGTACTTTCAATGAGTATACACAGATGAAATGACAGAGCAGACATGGAAAATATAGAATTCAGTGGTGAACCAAGATCCCAACACAGGTGTCTAATAACACAAAACCCAATAAAGAGAAGACATAATTACTCACTCTTAAGCTGTCTTTCTTCCTTGCAGGCCTGTTAATATCGGCAAGACGGTATTCATGCATAAGCCAATTGGTCTTTGAGCCACTGGGTGCTTTCCCAACATAGAATACAAGGGCCTTTTTGACGCCCACTCTCTTCTTTACTCCTCTAGAAGCAGTAGAAGAGATGGGCTTATCAGCACCAGTCGCTTTCCAGTATCCAGAGCTAGCCGCCCTGTTGGGCCTTGAACCATTTGGGTACTTTCTATCCCGGGGAGTGAAGAAGTACCATTCCTTCTCTCCAAATAGGGCTTTCTCTGTAAACAAATAAGAAAAGAACAAGCTCTTCCGTAAGTCTTAAATTCCATCTGTTCTACATTCTAGAATCTGTTTAGAAATATGGGCTACAATGCTGAGAAGAAAAAATACAAATTTTACCTGGAAGCTGCCATGGATCATATTTGTAGAGGTCCACATTTGCAATTATGGGAACAGGTAGTGGCAGCAAGGTTGCTTTCCTGCACAAGTAATGCACAATCAATTCTTCGTCTGTAGGGAAGAATCTGAATCCCGGAGGCAATTGTAAGTCCGCCTCTGCATCTCTCCTTCCCATGCTTATGCCAATGTTTTCTTCTCAATACTCTGGATCCTCTGACCCGCTACTGCTTCTGTTATTCCTGACCTCGATCCTCGATCCTCTTACCGATTGCTTCTACCCTGCCTGGCCTCTGATAGAGATATTTCACTCTCTTCTTCTTGGAACCAATCTTAGTCCCATGAAAGTAAGGAGAGGGATTTGATGAAATATATAGAGTCCTGTGTGGGCACCCGCCCACATTAATAAACCTCCCCTGAATCCCCATGTTGAAATAAAAACATGTCAGTGATCGGACCGAATCCTTGAAGTGTGGACATTTTAACTAACTTGTAGCTTAGCATTTCATTTTCACAGTGGGTTGCTTGAATTTGCCATCGGGGTGCTCGTCTACGTGGAGGATTAAGTTGATGAAGGTTGGGTGTTGTTGGACCCTGGCCCACGACTGGCTCCCCTTCCCTCCCCTACTGCCAGGTCGGATACATTAGGTGGCTTGTGAAAAATGTGCGTAGATCCCCCTTGCTTTGACGTAGTCGTCGGTGCCGCCTGTGGTTAGATACATTTGGTGGCTCCGGCATTCCATGGCACCCCACGTGTTGGTGGGACATTCTCTTAGTTGATGAGTATGGAATTTTCTCTTAGTTGATGAATTGAAGGTGACCTTTCACAAATCGACATGCAATTTTCTCTTAGTTGATGAGCCAAAGGTGACCTTTCGCAAATCGACATACAGTTTGGAAATGCATTCATCACTTTTGACATAACGTTGTCGGAGAGAGTTAGCGATCCTACCATGCTGCTCAAATGGTGAACACTGATCACAACACCCAATAGACCAAGGGATATCTTTCACTCTAGGAATCATTAACTAAGTCAACTGGGTGGAAGATCAAAGCCTTACGAGATACCACAACTATTGTCACTGTGAAGGAAGTTCCATGAGAAATCAAATCGCATACTTTTTCAAGTTACTAGTTTAATAATAGAAACTCATAAATTTGCTTTAAAATAGAAGAGAGTACTCTTTTAGAGTTAATGGTAGATTATTGAGTGGGCCTAATGGTTAGGAGCATGTGATTTCTCCTAAAAAGTCACACATTCAAAACGAGAGGAGTAGAGTATGTATGCCTTGGTAGACTTAGTAGTCAAATCATTGCGTGCAGGTGGGCACTTTGTCCCACAAACAAAGGGGTCTCATACACCAATTTGGTGTCTTGCTTGGTCGTGACCTTAAAATTGGATAATAATAATTATTATTATTAAACATATAGAGCTAATGGTAGATATTGGGAAAGAGAAAATTATATTAATTATTGAAAACATGTATTTTGATGACATATTAATTTACGTTTAGAAGTATATAAGTCAATATATGATTTGAATATCTATAAGAACAATCTTGACATGCCCATGACATATGAATACTCAACATATACAAATAGAATAGTTAAAAAGTAGTTTCTATGCGCTGCTAAGGAGGTAATTGGAAAAAAATTGAAATATGAGATTTTCAAAAGCCCATTTTACTTACTTTAATTTGATGAAAGAACTGATTAGACTATGGTGTGACATTTGATCATTTATATTACATATTTGAAAAATGAAGGAAGAGGTTAATTTGCTACAAAATTCATGAACTTAGCTTCAAATTAGGGATGGAGCATCGTGGTCTATGTATGATGTTGTGGCATCTCTTTTAGCAAAAGAATATATATCCTTGATAAACTTAGTTGGACTTGAATTTGATGGAGCTTCATCCATTAGGGGTATTCGTGAAAGTTTATTTACTAAGCTTCATTGGAATGCCCCTCATTGATTGAACATCCATTACATATCTCATCAAGAAGCATTAACAACAAATAGTGTTTCATCTTATTTTGTAGTGTTGCAAGTTATTAATAAATTTGCAAATAAAATTTATTTATGGGAAGGGAAACTTGCTAAATGATATGGAGAATTGAAAGATATAGTGGATTCATCTCAAATCAATAGGACAAAAGTGTTACAAATTCATGATATTAGATGGATTTCAAGAGGCAAATTCATGGAAACACTTATTAAGCTCATGCTTGCTTTGTTAAGAGACTCAGAGTTAGGGGAAAAATGTATGAATTGGCCACAATATTTCAACTTCAATTTGCGTCCATTTACTTGCAGATGTTCTTATTGAGTTAAATAAATTGAATCAAAAGTTCCAACAAGGTCTAATTGACATTACATATATAGGAACTACTTTGGAGATCACTATTAGCTCGCTTCATAACCAATTTATAAGAGACATATTTGGGGCAGGTGCAATGCATATATCATCAATTTAAAGTAAAACACAAGGAACCTTTGATCTCGTAGATTTCATAGTTGTGGTACATGTATATGCATTAAAGTTTGAGTCTTCGAAAGTCACAAAGATTAGAGACACTAGTTGATTGCACTATGTTGGGGAAAAAAATTGTGATCATTGGTGACTAATTCTCTAAGTGCAAGATTCACATATTTAACTATTTTTAATGTTGCTAACTTTTTTAGTCTTCATAATTATTATGATGATATGAATGATAGAGAGTCTCAAATAACACGATGTCTAACATGTTTATGTGAGAAACTAGGTGATTGGGACTTACCTATTATAGATAGTGTTATATTTTGGGGTGGAATTGTTGAATTTATTTGTACTATTTATAGATCATACCGAAGAAAACATATGTTTGGAGCATGGTATCTATGTGGAGGTGAACATGAATGGTTTGAAGTATTTCCATGCTTGATGCAACTATCAAAAGATATCCTTGTTATTACAACTAGTACAATAGTGTATGAAAGAGAATTCTCAAAATTAAATAAAATAAAAGATGATGATAGATCAAGATTTTATTTAGAAAAATTGGATATGTTAATGTTTCTCTCCCTTAGTGCACCTCATGCTCTAAACAAGGTAGATTAGAATTCTATTCATGATGTATGGAAAGAGATGAAAGATTGAGAGCCTCTTAATAACACTCCAGCTCTGCCCCTGAAATATTGATGTAATAATCATGTGTAACTGATAGGTCGGTGATCCATAGTTATTTGGCAGCCCTACATACCTATGTAATTATATATTTTGGGGATGGTATGCCCGATATGTATGTGCCAATTTTTGCTAAATGGCTAAAGAGCCAAGATTGTAGATATATTGTAAATGGTGTACATATTTTTATTAATAAAATAATGGTTAGTTGCAGATCCCACTCCATGGAAAAGAGTATGGGGGTAGAGAAACTACATAGTGACATGAAATGATTTATGGTGTTTGAAGTTGGGAAAAAGGCACTTAGGGGCCAACGATGCTATAGGGAGGTGCCACATAGTAGAGAAGGGCCAAGCATGCGATATGGTGAAGAGGGTCTGTAGAAATTTTGAATAATAAACACTCATTCATAGAGATTATCCTGATTATACACTATTGCGGAATACATGCATAATACATAACCTCCTCTACATTGATCATCAATTTAGCAGCATCAAAAACAATGAAACATCAATTGCATGCACACATTAACACAGTATGTAACCCGGGGAAAGCATGCAGCTGAAAACCCCACACTATTTGTATATTAATGATTGAGAACATGTAACATTACATAGTACAATACTCCTCACAAGTATCCAGCACTATCTCCACCTGTTACACACAAACTAGCTGAGATCTGATGCCTCAAATCTCCTCCACTGTTTGCCTGCCTCCACTGCAGAACCCTGCAAGAGAATGAATAATGAATGGCTGATCCAAACTCCTACTTACCTTGTGAAAATTACTCACACTGGAAATCACGTGAGCACGGGCTATTCTACTGGGCATATGCTGTGCAATCCTCATGGGCATACTCAATCCATTGATTGTCACAACTCACCCTTTCACTTACCTCTAACACCTGTCTCTGTTGAACTGTCCATGCATTGAGTTAACTGATGTATTCTTCAGTTGCTTTATGAGTTAATAAGTAGTGAATTAATTAATATTTAATTCACACAACTCATCACTAGTGTATTCTTTAGTTAGACTAAAATACAACTAGTTCAACTAAGTCAAACTGAACACAACTCCATCAACTCCACATCCAACTCCACAGAACTCACATGCATGAGTTCTAACGAAAGTCCTCCATGCAATAGCTCAACTAACACCTAAGAAACCACGCGATTCCTTTTGTCAGCTGCATGTGCCACATTCGTAGCTTGAACTGAACTGCTCCAAGAGAATAAGATAATGTTTAGAGTCCAAATATTTCTAAGGGCTAATAATATTTGACTGTTTCTATTTTTAGCCTCGCAGTCTAAAAATAGACTCTGATCACTACGCTGTGAACCAAAAATAGAAGTCCATCTATTTTTCCCAACATGACCAATCATCCATAAACAGCATCCTGCAACTCATAGACTATGATCCATATGTCTAAAAATAGACTTTGCGCCAAAAATAGCCTACGGGCCCACTTAGTGAAGGCGACTCCTTTCCACTAAGCTCCATCATCTTGTTGCATTCTCAACACTCCCTCTCAACAAGATATGGATTATCAACAACCCCTATCTTGCAACTCTGAATGTTCTGCATGCAACACATTTGCTCGGTCCACTTGCTCCAACAATACTTGGAACAAAAACACTCCCAACTGACCACTCTGTTGGGCTAGGAACATACTCTGACACTGAAGCTCTACCTGCTATTGACAAGTGCTCCCTCTCTAACATCTGCACTACTGCAACATCTCCATGCATCTCGCACCATTGAACACTTCTCTGTTCCACCTAGCACTGTGCAAAACACTTGTGCCTCTCGCATTGCTGCAGCCTGCTAGCTATGCGCTGTCCTGGGATTCCGTACACTGTCGCTCTCTCTGCTGCTCCATCCGCATCTATCTCTACCCAATCAGTTAGTTCCTGCTACTCCACATCAGGGCTCCCGTAGCAAGGCCTCATCCAAGAGGTTGGGTACCTCAAGGATCCTGCCCCTCCTCCTTGGGACAATCAATCCATATCACCCCACCTCCTACCTAGAGGTATGGCCGCATGTGATCCCTCAGCCCACCTGGCTTGAAGTTTCCCCCTACTGGAGGTCTCTGGATGAGTAGATGTCTCTACTCAATCTCCACTCAGCTTCCCTTGTTGTGGCTGCTCCATAACCCCCTGAAGCTGCTGCACCAATCGTGGCTCCTCCAAAATTGTCTGAGACTTCTTCTAGCTCTGCATGTTGAGAGGTAATATACGCTCCCTCTCAACCACCAAGTCTCCATTAGTTGCCTTGCTACTCAAGGATTTGCATGCATCTTGAACCTCAAGAGCATACAGGTTCTTGACCCGTGAACCAATCTGCTTCACCTGTCTAGTGATGATGTGTCTAAGGAAAACCTTTCCCTTACTGAAGACTACATCATAGCCTCTGTCTTCCAGCATCGCGATCGACACCAAGTTTCTCTTCAGTCCTGGTACATACTTGACATCGGTCAAGGTAAGGCGAGCTCCATGCTCCCTCTGAAAAATAACCGTGCCTACACCTGAGACATTATACTTCTCATCATTACCCATCGCTATGAGTATCTGGAGATCATTCTCCTCCAAAGTACTGAACCAACTCTTGTCACCGGTCATGTGGAAAGAATCTCCACTGTCAAGAAACCAACCACTTCCCACCATGGATGAAACCATGCATGCGAAGAGTGTGAAATCCAACTCGAACTACAAAGCAAGTGCCTCACCTTCAGATCCTTCCCCAGATCCCTTCTTGGATTTCTTCTTTGGGCAATTAGTAGTATAATGGCCCAACTCATGACAACGAAAGCATCTCACCTTCGACTTGTCAACCTTCTTCCCATCATTGGAAGAACTCGATTCGAAAAGAGAACCCTTCTCCTTCCCCTCAGCTTTGATGTTTCTGAGTTTATCCTTGAGTGCCATTCCACCAGCTCAAAACTCAACCGCTTCTGATCTAGAATTCGTGAGAACAAAGTATTTCTTGTACAGAGATTGACTGTATGGGCTTTTACCGGATATCTACCTTCCAAAGGAAGGATGAATCCAGAGGCTACCGGGCCCGATTACAGAGTCTGCCTGAAGAAATAAAATGTAACACTTTCTAAATAATAGATCTGATGATCAACTCTGCTCTGATACCGTGTAGAAATTTTGAATAATAAACACTTATTCACAGAGATTATCCCGATTATACACTATTGCGGAATACATGCATAAAACCTCCTCTACGTTGATCATCAATTTAGCAGCATCAAAAACAATGAAACATCAATCACATGCACACATTAACACACTATGTAACCCGGGGAAAGCATACAACTGAAAACCCCACACTATATATATATTAATGATTGAGAACATGTAACATTACATAGTACAATACTCCTCACAAGTATCCAACACTATCTCCACCTGTTACACACAAACTAGCTCAGATCTGATGCCTCAAATCTCCTCCACTGTTTGCCTGCCTCCACTGCACAACCCTACAAGAGAATGAATAATGAATGGCTGATCCAAACTCCTATTTACCTTGTGAAAATCACTCACACTGGAAATCACATGAGCACAGGCTATTGTACTGGGCATATGCTGTGCAATCCTCATGGGCATACTCAATCCATTGATTGTCACAACTCACCCTTTCACTTACCTCTAACACCTGTCTCTATTGAACTGTTCATGCACTGAGTTAACTGATGTATTCTTCACTTGCTTTATGAGTTAATAATTAGTGAATTAATTAATATTTAATTCACACAACTCATCACTAGCGTATTCTTTAGTTAGAATAAAATACAACTAGTTCAACTTAGTCAAACTGAACACAACTCCATCAACTCCACATCCAACTCCACAGAACTCACATGCATGAGTTCTAACGAAAGTCCTCCATGCAATAGCTCAACTAACACCTAAGAAACCACGTGATTCCTTTTGTCAGCTGCATGTGCCACATCCGTAGCTCGAACTGAAGTGCTCCAGGAGAATAAGATAATGTTTAGAGTCCAAATATTACTAAGGGCTAATAATATTTGACTATTTCTATTTTTAGCCTGACAGTCTAAAAATAGACTCTGATCACTCCGCTGTGAACCAAAAATAGAAGTCCATCTATTTTTCCCAACATGACCAATCATCCATAAACAACATCCTGCAACTCATAGACCATGATCCATATGTCTAAAAATAGACTTTACGCCAAAAACAGCCTGCGGGCCCACTTAGTGAAGGTGACTCCTTTCCACTAAGCTCCATCATCTTGTTGCATTCTCAATCATGTGTAACTGATAGGTCGGTGATCCATAGTTATTTGGCGGACCTACATACCTATGTAATTATATATTTTGGGGATGGTATGCCCGATATGTATGTGCCAATTTTTGCTAAATGGCTAAAGAGCCAAGATTGTAAATATATTGTAAATGGTGTACATATTTTTATTAATAAAATAATGGTTAGTTGCAGATCTCACTCCACGGAAAGGAGTATGGGGGGTAGAGAAACTACATAGTGACATGAAATGATTTATGGTGTTTGAAGTTGGGAAGAAGGCACTTATGGGCCAACGACGCTATAGGGAGGTGCCACATAGCAGAGAAGGGCCAAGCATGCGATATGGTGAAGAGGGTCCATGCATTATAAAAATATATGAGCAAGGGGCCATTATTCATCCATCCATCTTCACCATTCATCATCATGGTTTCATTAGATCACTATCATTTGTATTGCTCACCCATTCCATGACAAGAGGTGGAAAGTAGAATTTGGTTATGAACTAGCCAATGAACTTGATGTGGGGTTCTGGGGCTGATTGGGGATTTTTAGTCAGTGAGTCTTTTGATTGGACTATGGAATTGACTAGGGATTTTTAGTCGGTGAGTCCTGTGATTGGAATCTATAACTGATTAGAGATTTGGTGATCTTGGTTTGAAGAGACCAAATGATGATCCATATGCATTGGGTTTTAGAACTAGATGGGAATTGTTTTGGCTTTGATATCAGTTGGTGAGCCTTGGAAGGTGGGCATCAAAGAGGGACTCGTAGAGCCCAAAGAGGGGTGTGCCACTTAGGTTCTAGAACTGACCAAGGGTCGAATTGGTTATGGCCTGGAAGGGTGTTTAAAATCCCTGGAAGCAGTATGAGCTCTTGGAGCCCTATGCTGAGAAGTTCCTGGCTAGCCATAAGGCACCCTAGAAGGTGGGCATCGTAGAGAGACTAGCAGGTCCCAGAGAAGGGTGTGCCACTTAAGAGTAGGTTTGGGGAAACAAAGCATAGTGGTGGGATTTACGACTGTTGGGTCAGTTCCTTATCCATGGAGATGTTGTTATTATTGTTTTATTGTTGTCTATGGTGTTGCAACCCCAGCTTGCATGTGACCCGTGGTTGAGATTGATGAACCACAAAGTCTATGACTGGGTGGAACGTGGAGATCTTGTAACCAGTTCCCCATTTTTACTCAGATAAGTGTTCACTATTTTTAGTCTGTTGGTTTATATATTTATGATTTTATTTCTATGGTGATTATGTATTTTATGTTTGAAACCATAAGTTCAGGGTCACATATTTCATTGTTTTCAATTAATTATTTCCACTGTGCATGATTTGCAACTATGTTGTTTTAATATTTTTTTGAGTTGCGATTTAATAACAATGTGTAGGCATTATTCTACAAAGCATGGGTCAAATATGCTGCATGTAAACCCTAGATGTTGAGTGCAAGTTATTTATGCATTTTTGGAGTTCTACTAATTAGGGTTTTTGGGTATTAAACATAAATTTTGTTTATACATATTAAATATGGTTTGTGTCAGGGTTTAATAATTGTAGTCGTAAAATTATATACTTCTATAAGAATATGGGAAAATTATCTACTGAAATTTAGGTTATGGCTATGTAGCATTGCCTCATTAGGGTCAGGAACATTACACTCTTTTAGTAGGAAAAAAAATTCATATGTATAATTATCTAGGATGTAGTAATTTTCAAGAATGTGAATGTAATATTTAGTATTTATTATTATCATTGGCTTACAATGTAAAGAACTTAGAAGAACCACTTTTGGTGAGTGAAAATTTTCAATTTTGGGACTATTTGACTTCTACTTATTTATCCATTTGACCATTTGGCTTCTACTTATTTGTTCTTTGGGAATAATTATTACAAGTAGAGGTATGTGCAAGTTTAAAACATTTTTTACTAAGTAAAACCCGATTCATGAATATAATACATAGATATAAGAATAACATAGTGACTATTAGCGTAGTTATTGTTGTACTCTGGTTTTTTTACTCTCTTTCATTGTCTCACATTTTGGTAATGAGCTTACCATGAGACCTTCCTGATTTCAATAAATTGATATGTCGTTGTTATATTGTAATGCCTTGTAATGCGTTATCCTTGATCCTATTATCATATGTAAGGTTCTTAACCTACCTACTGAGTGATTTACTTCTGTGATTGACTCCTATAAGTATTATTAGTATACTTATGAGATATGTATATGCTAGCTACATGTCCATACCATGCAAGAATACATTAATATCTTATAATTATTATTAAACTTGATTAATAGTTAAGTTTGATTATTGGCTGCTTAATCCCTTAATTGTGATTAATAATTAATTAATTATTTATAATTATTATGACTAATTAAATATTTAATTAATTAGGATTCTCACAAATCCATTTTGATTTGATTAACCATAAAAGGAATTATTATTTTATTATTATTATTATTACTATTAATTTATTATTATAGAATTATTATATATTTTTTATTATCTTTATGACTTGACAAGGTCTAATCCCCTCAAATTAATTTGAGGATAAGAGAATAGGTGGGAGCTATTTGAGTAAAGGAATGGTGATTGGTACATTAATGATGGGGTTTGAGGTGTTGACATAGGGGGAGGATAAGTGCGGGAAGCTTGTGGAGGGAGGGGATTCTTATGGGGGAACTTTGGAGGGCGAAACTTGGGTAGGATTTTGGGTGGGTTTTGGTTTTGGGCACTAGGGGTTGACTTTTGGCTTTGGAAATTGGGAGCGCAGAGGTTGTCTATCACTATGAGGTGGATTTTGGTGTTGAACACTAGAGTGGTGTTGACATGAGGATATCAGACACACCACGACTGTAGTTTTCTCTTGGGCTCTAAGGGCTAGGGACCCTATGGAGATTTATTAGCCTAGAAAGTCAAATAGACTTTGCTAGTTGGTAGGGTGGCATATTTAATTAGGTGTTCCTAGTAGGAGCACTGCAATTGAGCCACCATAACTAGGTATTATTGTTGTTGTTGTTTAATCTATGAAAATTTCCATAAATAAAATTCTTTTTACATGCTTTTAATATGTTGTGACATATATATCTTTAGATGTTAAATCTGTTATTTTTTTATTATGAAATTGTGGAAGTCTCTTGTAGTTTGATGACCCTGAAATGGGTTCTTTGAGCCGGACTTATGCAGGAATGAAACAAAATAACTATATAAAAATAACCACAAAGAATCATTAGAAATAAATATTCATTTCATTAATATCAAAGAACTTAAATATGCTTACAAGCAGAATGGAAATAAACTAGCTCGGGCGATGGTAGCTTATCTCTGAGAAGAGATGTCGTGGCTACATGCCTCTAAAAAACAAAGGGAAACCATAAACAACAAAAATCCTAACTCTAGGATATGAAATGCCAAGATTTTGTGGGCCTCCTTGCGGTTAGTTGGGCAACCAACTTCCTGGGGTTGTGACCTGGTCATATGATCTTTGTTTCTCGCGTGTGATACCTCGTTGGAAAGATCTCTCTAAGTACTATAGGATTTGTTGTAGGCCCTTACCTATGTTTATGGGTCTACTGCGAACATAAAAAAATTCCATTTATGGGATCAAAATAGCTCCAGAAGTTGAGGACCCGAAAAAAAACTAAAAACAGTAAATGTTACTATAATCAAGGAAACTGATGAAATACACTGGAGGTCTAGGTGGAATAGGTGGTTGGCCACCAATATTAACTTGGATCAATTATGCCCCCTTAGGAAGCAATGGTCCCCATTGCATGTAGAGCCTCCATGAGGTGAGGAAATTTTTGTTGAACCTAGTCCCTAGTGAACCGCTTGCCCTGGTGAAGGCGTTGACCAACTTTGACAACTTGATATAGTTGGATACTCTACTGGTGAGTGTATTTTTATCTATGTGTCCATGATCCTATTAGTTGTGGCATGTTCAATGCAACTTGGGTTGAGCTATGTTGGTGTCATCTCCTCAGCAACATCGAAGGTGTCCAACAATGGGGGAAAGCATGGTCATAGTAGTTCCACATTAAATACTCGGTGCAGGCCAAGGAACGATGGAATGTTGAGTTCAAAGGCATTGTCCCCTACAACCTTGGTGATGATGTATAACCCATATCAGAGTGGGTGAAGATTTTGGTGGGCCCCAGCTAAGCGCTCCTTCCGCAAATGTAACCAAACTTTGTCGCCCACCTAGAAATTGTGTGGTACCCAATGTTGATCATGTCGTTGCTTATAATTAGCATTGGATCTATCCAATATGTTATGGATCCATTGGTAGATGTGTTGCATGTGCTCAATGAATTTGTTAGAACTGTAAGCTTCAGACTGGACATGAGCCCAATATACCTGAGTAGCTGCAAATGGTATGGCCACATCTGTGTGACATAGTGGTTGGAATCATAATCCCACCTGAAAGGGGTTGTGGCTAGTTGATATATGGAGAGCTCTGTTGTAGTTGTGTTGGACATAGGGGATTATTTCATCCCATGTGCGTAGATGCTTCGAGTTGTACATGCGTCAAATGTGCACGATGATCCTATTGACGACCTCTATTTGGCAGTAAGTTTGGGGGTGGAAGGCCTTAGACTTAGTCAGCTTGGTATCCAACATCAACCAAAGGCTTGACCAAAATGTACTCGGGAACCTCTTATCCCAATATGAGATAATGGATTGTGGGATCCCAAATTGTACCCACACTTGTTCAAAAAAGAGCTTAGTAGTGGCTTTTGCGATGATACTCTTCTTACAGGGCACCAAAATGGTCATCTTAGAGAATCTCTTGATGACCACGAATATGCAGTCATTTCCATTCTTAGTAAAAGGAAGACCTGACATGTAATTTATGGAGATGGATTCCCAAGGCTAACTAGGAGTAGGAAAAGGAGTATATAGGCCTTGCTTCTTGATTTTCGGTTTGGAAATGGTGCAAGCAGTGTAGGATATGATGCACTTCCCAACATTTTGTCAAAGGTTCAGCCAATAAAAACACTTCTGCAACACTGCCACTATTTTCTCTACCTCAACGTGTCCAGTGACCCGACTATAGTGCGCCTCCCAAATCATCTTGGCACACTCGCTTGAAGGAACAGAAAGGTATGCTAGGTGGCATAACAGTGTGCCCAGGAGGTGAAAATATGGAACTTGCTTTCCTTCTAGGAGCATCTGGTAAGTGTTTCCGAATTTTGGCTCACTCTTATAAAGATGCAGCCACCCCGAATTCTCGTGTCCACAAGAGTCAAGGATAGTGGTCAATGCCATAACTAGTGGTCAGCCAAGACAATATGAAACATTGTTAGTGCTACCTTTCCCATACTTGATGTTAAAATGGAACTGTTGCAGATATGTGGACCATTTCTGGTGGCAATCATTCTGTAACTTTCCTTGTATCTGTATGAATTACAAGGGTTGGTGGTTTGTGTGGATGATCGTTTCCTTCCCCATAATGCAATTACTCCATTCTTGGTAGGCCTACATGATGGAATAGATCTCTTAGTCATAGACTGTGTCTGAAAGTGTATCACTGTGATATGCCACCGAATGCCCTTAGTGAGAAAGAACTTCCCCGATAGCATAGTTCAAGGCATCTGTCTCAATCTCAAATGGTTTTTGCAGATATGGTAATGTGATTACTGGTGCAGAGCAGAGGCGATGATTCAACTTGGAAAACTCCTTATGTTGGGAGCCACACCAGAAGAAGTTTTCTTTCGCTCCACCCTTGGTGACTTGACTCAAAGGCCAAGTGATATGAGAGAAACCCAACATGAACGTATGGTAGAAATTTGCAAGAACCATAATGTTGTGTAACTTTGTTAGAGTGGTTGGGGTTGGCCAATCTCGAATAGCTTGTATCTTGGCTGGGTCCACATGCACACTCCGCTCATCAATGATGTATCCCATGTATTGAACCTCGGTGATACCAAAAGTGCATTTCTCCAAATTGGAACACAACTTTTGTTGTTGCAGGGTTTGGAGGACCTGTCGAACATGGTGTAGGTTCTCTTCCCAACTCTTTTTGAAGATCAATATGTTGTCCAAATATAGTACCACAAATGAGCTGGTTAAGGGCCACAATATGTCGTCCATCAGCCTCATGAAGGTTGCAGGGGAATTCGTCAACCCGAAAGACATGACCAACCATTCAAAAAGGCCCTCCTTAGATTTGAAGGCAGTCTTCCACACATTGGAGGGTTGGATTGGCACCTGGTGATAAACGAACTTCAAATCATTTTTTCTAAAATATTTGGCCCCCTTGAACTGGTCTAGAAGGTTATCAATCTGTGGGATTGGATACCTATTCTGGACAATGATCTTATTCAATGCTTGATAGTCAATACAAAGTCTATAGGTGTCATCTTTGTTCTATAACAACACGATCAAGCTCCCACAGGGTGATTAACTTGGTCTGATGTGCCATTTCTGTTGTAGTTCCTGAATCTTCCTCTTAGTTTCATTGTTCTCCAAAACAGAGCATTGGTAGATTGTATGTTGTCTATAAGTGCGCCCGAGGTCAAATCGATGCAATTATTGACCTGATAATACAGGGGTACCCTTGTGGGTGAGGTGAATATTTACCTATAATCCTCCATGACCTTGTCCATATGCTGCTATCGTTCAAAGGAGCCATGCCTAGAGGTTGTGGATATTGCCACAGTCTTATTCTTTCCCCGAGGGAAAATCATAAGGAAGAAAAAATTCCTGCTCTAGGAAATGATCTCACTACATTGCTTCATAGAGATCAGAGAGATGGTTTTAGGCGGTGCTACCTTTGGTGTCCTATATAACTTATTTCCCAAAGAAATAATAATAATGTGAGGCCTAGACTCATACACATAATGACGCTTCCAAAAGTATGGTTGGACCAATAATACATCACAAACTTCAAGAGGAGAAACATCACACAATACCTCATCTGCAAAGGACTTGATGTTGTAGGGAAGGGGACACTGTCAGTTAATGCGGATGTCTCATCCTTGGTGAAGCCACCCCATGGTGTATGACTATGGGTGTGAAGCCATCACTTTATGATCTTTGCTAAAATTAGGTTCTTTTGGCTTCTACTATCGAAAATGAACTACTACAGAGAACCCTTCACCAACATCTGTGAGTGGAAGAGCCACTTGCCCTCCTTTGGGTCTTTGAGCTCAATATTCTAGATATTGGTAGTAGCAATGGTGGCATTGGGCTCTACATCAATAATATGCTTCCCTTTGTCATTCCCCTTATCGGGTTCAAACTCAAAGTCGAAACATGCATCTGATTCGAAAGCCTTCAACTCAGCCACCAATCACTGCTTGGCTCAACACTCACTTGTGTTGTGAGTGAGGATCTTATGGAACTTACACCATTTCCTTGTGTTCTTATTTGTCTTCGTGGTGTTATTATTTTCTTGCAACTTTGACGGGTTGTCTTGGGTTGCCTCGCCTTAGATTTTTCCTTTGTTCTCTAGTTTGATGTCTCCTTTCCCTTACTTCAAATTCGTAGATCCAATGTATCGCTTATTTTGTTTAAATTTATGCTCGATCTTGACAGTGTATCAATAGGCAGCGCCAAGCGAGGAGATGTCCAGGAACTCCATCTCATCCTGGATGTACTTTTGTAGACAGTTGTTGCACTTGAGTACCGAATGCCACTCATAATCCTTGATATCGAACTTTGTGTGAAGGGTATGAAAAATATTTGTGAACTCCGACATGTCTTGGTCCCTTCCCTACTGAAGCGTGGTCCACTTTATGTATTTATCTTCATAGCTTTTGACAGGGTAATATTGTTCCTTGATGGTGTGAGGGAAATAATTCCAAGTGGGTGCGGGTGAAAACAGTGAGGGTTCCCTCTGGTCCTTCTGTTCACAATAGGTTTCCCACCAGTCCTTGACATGTGGGACGACTTTGAGGAGTGAAAAATTAATATTTTGCCGATTGGAAAAGTCATGAACCAAAAAATATCCTTCCAACAGATTTAACCATCTATTTACGACATCTGCATCTATCTAGACATTCAAATATGGGAATGTCAAAGTTGACTTGTACCTTAAAGGGAGTGGTGCCTCTAGAGTCGTTGCTGGATGAATATGCATCACTTATGGGTAGCTGTTGAAGGATTTGGGCAAAGTTATCCATCATTGTGTTCCTCTGTCATTTGAGGGCTTCCTCAAGCAATATTTGGATAGGATCTCCTACTCATCTTTATTTTCTTCTGCCATGGGAGGTCATCGGTGTTTGTGAGGCTGGCCTTGCAAAGGTTCAACCAGTTCGAGCCCTAACTCCTTATACCGTGACCTCATTCAGGAGATGTAAAGAAAAATAGAGAAAGAGAAGACCGATTTGATACCACTGATCCAGAATATTGCAGGAATGTAACAAAATGAAAATATAAACATAAAAACAGAGAAGCAACATAAATAAATCTTCATTTCATTAATATCAAAGAACTTAAATGTGCTTACAAATAGAATGGAAATAAACTAGCTTGGGTGATGGTAACTTCTCTCTCAGAAGAGATGTGGCAGCTACATGCCTCTGAACTATGTTACAATGAGGCTCAAGGGCCTTTTTATTATTTAACAAAAAAGGAAAACCATAAATAACCAAAAACGTAACCCCAAGAGATGGAACACTAAGAATTTGTGGGCCCCATTAGGGTTAGTTGGCAAGCCAACTTCTTGAGGTCGTCACTTGGTCATATGATCTCTATTTGGCACATACTATACTTCATTAGAAATATTTCTCTGAACTAAGTACTACATGATTTATGGAAACCCCTTCCTATGACCACGAGCTTACTATGGGCCTAAAAAAATGTCATTTAGGGGTGGAAACAACTTTGGAAGTTGAGGACCTGAAAAACTGCTAAACATAGTAAATACCGCTATAGTCAAGGAAATTGATGAAACCAATTGGAGGTCTAGTTGGAGTAGGAATTTGGCCACCATTATTGACCTTAATCATTCTTACACATGGTATTAGATCCATATTTAGAATTTTGACCCTAAAACCCACCATAACAACTTTAATCCCTACATGAAAGAAGGTTACATACACTAAAATGAGGGATATATGAACTACATGCATTTGAAAAGCATAAGTAACAAAATTTTGAATTTGAAATAACAAAATGAAAAATTATTTTTACCTCGTACTTCTGAATGTATGAAAAAAACATGGGGAGTATAAGACATTGCATGGTGAACACCAAACCTCTTTAGGTGGTGAATTTTAGGAATTGGGCATTACAAAATCAACCTACTCTTCTCTGTAACTTCATGGTTCTAGGCAATTTTTCATAATTCTATTTTGTCTAGTTTGTTATTTCAAAAATCTAAGTAAGATTTCTGAAGGGTAGATTTTTCTTTTTGAAAATAGAAGGTAGTAGCTAGAGTACCCTATTACCTACAACAAATAAGGTCAAGGACAACAAAAGCCATAACTAGAAAAAGGCTTTGAACCCAAGTTTATGATAAATATATTCCATTTATGATACAAGAATATTTTTCTACCGATGCTGTATGCTATTTGATGGACCCTCTAAACAAATTATTGTTGTTAACCATTTGAGAGTATCACTTCTTAAGAATAAGCAATAGTTACCATCTGATTTAAATCCATTATGGAATCCTAGTAATGTCTTATTGTCATCTTGGAAATATTCAACTTATGAATTTGACAAACATCCTATTATAGATTTTAATTATATGATTCGAACCATGCCAATTTGAGCCTATAATCTTAGCAGAGAATCCATTATGGAATTCTATTAGTTGATAAATCATGAGAAATGTGATAGTAAGATCTTATTAAATAGTTTATTATAGACATCAAACACTCCACCAAGAAATTCACAATTCATTTTAACATCTTAGAACAACTATAATGTGAATTTTTCACTAGTCAATATCAATAATAGTAAATCTAGAGAAAAAAACTAAAATTGGGTAATCTTAACTACATGGAATTTGTTCACTTATGAAGTTGACATTGGATTAAACCATCCACTAGGGTTTCATTTTTGTGATGGTCTTCCTTGACTTCCACTTGAATGGCATGAGTTTCAAAATGGATGAGTAGTACTAGGTGATTTTGAAGAAATGCCTACTCACTTGGAACCTAAGCCAAAGGAAGTTTGTTATATGAGGAAACCCCCTTGAGCATGATTCTTAAAAAACTTTCAAAAATAGAAAGGATAATCTATTGATGAGTTATTTTAATACATAGTAATCAAAACAATTCCATCAACAACTTTTGCAAAAAAAATATCAATAAGAGTTTTAAATATTAATCATACATATCATTGCAAACTTACCTAAATATTTCCCCAGTAACTATCTACATTTCTTTTATTCCACCCATATAAGTCACAAATAGATTAGTTGAACCTTTCATGACAAGATGTACTAGTGTCTATTATATGTGAACTAACTATATCATTAAGAAAAAAAACAACTTACATACAAATTTTATCTTTAGTACAAGAAAATAATATCACACTTCGTAGTTTTCTTTGGAAATAAATCTAGTGGTTGTTGTTGTCATATATGAAAAAAAGTATGAGCAAATATTTTCACACTTGTATGTGACACATGTTTTCTGTATCAATGGCCATAAGGGAAAGCTTCGTCCTCTCCTCAAGGAATGAAAAAGAGATTAATGGGTTTTTGCATTCAATACTCTCCCTTCCTTTTAAGGGACTTTGTTGGATCCTTTTGGGGAGGTTGATCTGAAAAGTGCCATGAGTGATTTAGAGAATGCTAGTGGTCATCGACACTAATAGTCATGTGAGTGAAATCATAACTACATAATTTGTAATGATTGAAAATTTATAAGTGGCCAATGGTGGCCTCCCTGACTATAATGAGAACATTGAAGACAACCAAGCATGGGTTTTGATTATGTCTAGGTCTAGAGTATAAAAAACAATAGTGAAAGAACTTTTTTTTTTTTCAAATGGCTTTCCTTGACATAGATTTTAAAGATGGGATTATGCGAAATGATTTTCACATTTGGACACTTTTCTGATCGATTAGAGATTTCTTTAAAGATGAACTTTTTCCTACAAATTTCTACTATTTGGTTTTATAGATGGATTTTCAATAGAGTTCCCACATATGGGTTCTTCAAAATTCATTTTTACATTGATTTTACAGCAACCCAAATACTTTACTTTATCATACAGAATATATGAATCTGTAAGGGCTTGAATCCGATGAAACCTCATCTCTAAAGCTGCTAATAACCCATCCATAAGTTCTAGATGCAAGGCCACAATTCCATCAACATAAAAATCCAATTTCTTCTATACTTACATTAAGTTATTCCCATCTGGGCTCTGTGTGATAACTCTTATGCCAAAAGAACTCATACTCAGTTCACCCAACCAAATTTCAAACATGCCCTTCAAGACCATTTTATAATAATTATCCAAATGATACCTCTGAGAGGATGATCCCAAGAGGTCAAAGGAATATTTACAATCACAAAAATTGCAACAACTCAAGTCACTGCATTCTCCCTTTCCTCGTCTGTTGGATGCCTAGATTTTGGAAATCTATAACTTTGCAAAATTGAGCAAAAGGTTCTTGAGAGTTGAAAACATTAGCCTCCCATTTGCCCCTTGTGGCTCTTCTTCTTTATGGGTGAAGAGGAATTATATAGGAGATAAGGGGCATGTTGGACTCATGTAAGGCTCCGAGCGGATGAGGCCTAGGTGTGGGCTTATTTCATATTTTTTTGTTTGTATTTATTTATTTATTCTATACATATTTTTTTAATTGTTTATTTTGTTTTATTTTTAAATTTATTTTTATTAAAAAATTAAAGAAAATAATTAAATAAATTCATTTTTTAAAGCTTCTTCTTCTAGATCCATCCATTTAGTAAATTTAGTGTCTATGTTTTGGACCATAGATTGTGGTTGATAATTAAGATAGATGAATGATGAAAATTTGATCAAGACAAGAGAATAAATTGGGGAAGAACCCTAAATTCTAAGGGACTGATATGAAAAGTCAAATATTTTTGTTAAGTCAAATATATTTATTAATTTAATAGAATATAATTAATCATTTAAAGGTTATTTTCTCCTTAAATAATAATGAATGTTATTCAAAGTATGGATTAGACAAATAAAGGGAATAATTAATATTAATAATTATTTCATTACGAATAAATCAAGCTAGATCCATATTAACTCCAAATATACCAAGGGTGGAGAGGGATAAAAACTCTTTTGAATATAAAAGAGGTTTTATCTCAAGATAGATCTAGAATTAAGATGGATATAGGGCTGTTTAATTATTAATTACTAATTTATGTTTTCTATTTTATTTTTATTTTATGTAAAAATGTTTTATTGATAATTATAATTATTTTAATTTTACTTTTATGTTTATTTTATTTTGATCAACTCAAAATGTTAAACATTACAACATTTCTTCCATATTCTGTTGGAGAGTGTTTTTGGGTAAAATAACTAGGAATAGAAAATTATCATTAATAACTAAGAGAAGTGATATTCTAATTATAATATTATTGAGTTTAAAAGGTTAATATTTAGTAATTAAGGTTAATAATTAATAAGGATATTTAATATTAGTAATATAATATTTATTCTTAACAAGTAAATTAGTTAAATGATCTTAACTTGAGTGGTTTGGTGAACAAATTGTTTCTGTAACTATGTGGGTTATAAACTCCAAATAACTAAATTCATAAAATTTAAAATATAATATAATAATAATGAATCATATAATAAAAAATACTAACTAATAATTAAAGTGAAAGAGACAATTATTAATAATATTGAGTTTCATCATTAATATTAATTTTTAATATCAATATCAATATCAATATCGAATAACTCATATTGATATTATAACATTTGAGGTAAAGGATCGATATTAATAATACTCATATTAATAATATTTATAATTAAATTCAAAAAATTAAATATAAACATAAAAAAAATCTTATAATATATTAATAATTAAATTATTACTAATAATAAGATTAAAATTATTCTTAATTAAATTATTAAAAACTAAAATATACCAGTAATATAATTGTTAACAATATTAATTTAAAGAAATATCAACTTTATTAAAGAAGAAATTGATGATTTAATAATATTATTAAATTAATAAAATTCAAAATATCAATAATAATTCAATAAAAAATTAATAATATAACTAATATTAATATAAAAATATAAAGTATTAAAGATTTCAACAATCCTATTGCTACTGTTAACCTTCCATTCATCCAAAGAATTATTCACAAACTTGTATTTTGAGGAAGATTAACATTTATGATGCATTCAAATCTCTCAATACTATACATAACTCCCTCAAGTCGAGCAATGACAATATTGACTCTAAGATGTATAGAAGATCTTCTGTTTGTGTGGAAAACTATACAGGGCTGAAATTAGCCACTCCATAAAGCTTAGAACTCAAAAGCGCTCTCTTGACATCAAATCGAATCGTTCTTATTCTTCAACCCTAACTGAGCATTCAGATAAGAATGAACATCACATTTGTAGTAATGATTTTAGTATCTTTGTTAAAATTGGTCACTACTATAGTAGAAAGTTCATGGAAGCCATTCACATTGAGAAGCAAGGTTGAAAGTTCATGGAAGCCATTCACATTGAGAAGCAATTTAATAAGATCGAGAGGGACAATGGTTGAAGAATTCTTATATAATTTTTTATTTTTTATTTTTATTCTAACCTTTTTATTTTAATTTCCCAAAAGGTGTTTTCCTTTTTATTATTTATAGGATTAAATATTAATAAAAAGGTTATTTTAATTTCCCAAAAGGTGTTTTCCTTTTTTCCCTTTTTTATATTATTTATTATTTATAAGATTAAATATTAATAATTTTTTATGTTTTGTTTTAATTTTTAATTTATTATTATTAATTATTAATATTTTTTGGATTTTACTAATTTAGTAGTGTTATTAAATCAATTATTTTATTCAATTTAATTTGTAATAAATTTAGTGAAAAAAAATGTTTTACTGATATTATTAGCTAACCTACATCTATCTTAACTCTGGATTTACTAAGTGCGGATTTACTAAGCGCGGAGAGGATCAAACCTCTTGAGATACAAATATCTTTTAGAGTAAAAAGAGATTTGATCCTTCTCAATGCTTGGTAGATCCAAAGTTAAAATGGATCTAGACTAGTATAATATATATCTAGTTGACATTGAATATATATATATATATGTGTGTGTGTGGTTGACATTGAAATAATTTATTTATAATTCACTTTTTCCACATTTTTTTTTTCCGAAGAAAAAGCAGTAACCTTTTATTTAAAAAATGAAAAGTTACACATTGCAGATGCATTAAGCATTTCCATAAGCTGCCCATTGGGCCCGGGTGCTTTCGCACCCCACGCAACGTTACAAAACTAACGTGCAGAAAGAATAAAAAGAAAGGGAAAGAGAGAAGAAGGAAGGAGGCAAGAAAAACTAAAGTTCAGTAGTGAGTAAAACTCACACTTCAGGTTTTTCTTCCCTTTTTCTTTTCAACCTTGCGCCACTCTCCTTGAGTGGGCTCGATCGAAGCTATGACTAACTGTGTTTCTGCTTTCTGCATGCCTATTTCCTTGTCTGAATCTGAAGTCTCTGATTGGTGATGCCTTTTGATCCCGCCCATGTTCTGATCCTCGTTTGTCTTCTCTACCTGGTTGGGGGAAAGCTGTGAAGTCCTGTTGTCAGATGTGGTTTCCTTCTGGGTCCCCATTCCTTGAGATACCCCAGCGTTCTCTATGGGGGTATCTTCCTCTTCTGCTTCTGATTCTTCATCCTCTGAATTAGGAGGGGGAAATTGCCATCCTTTCCTCTGCTTCCCTTTTTGCCTTCTTTTACTGTTTGCTTTCTTAGCTTCTGGACATGTGCTTTGCAAGTGTCCTGTCTGTCTGCAGAACCTGCATCTGAAAGCAGTTTTTTCATAGTCTAGTGCTTGCAAACAGTTTTGTTGCTTGTAGATCAACCTTATGTTTTCTGGCAGCCCTTTACTTAGATCTACTTCCACGCAAATGCGTGCAAAAGTGAAGACTCTTTCATCAATCCTTTCCATATCTGTTTTAATGTATTTCCCTATGTTGTTCCCAATTCCTTCCAAGACTCGTTCACTCCAGAAGTGAAGGGGAAGGTTATATAGACGAACCCAGACCGGTACTTTGGATACCATCATTTTGTTTGGTTCGAAGTCTGGAAACCATGGAGTCATGAACAGCCCCGACGTTCCCCAGAACCAAGGCCCAGAACTGATGATTGTGTCTCTAACTTCCCTGGATGCAAATCGAACTATGAAAAAACCTTTGGAGCATAGGTGTATATCACATTCCATGGTCCAGGTGGTGAAAATCCAATGAAATAGGTCCATTGGTTTTGGCCAAAAACTGTTGAAGCGACATATTAGGGCCTGCGTTTCATATGACTTAACAAAATCGTCGAGCACTGTTGAGTCGAAATTGAGAGCTGGAGTTTGCTCTAGCTGATCTACTATGTATGGCCTGGGTGTATTTCCTCCTTGATCTGGAGAGGACCCTGAATCTCTGTTGCCCTGAAGAATGTTTTTGTAGGATGAACCTCCCTTGGGTTGATGCTGAGGTGCTGTCTTTTTCCCCTTGTCTCCCCCTGAGCTGCTTGGCTGTCCCTGAGGTAGGGCCCCTCCTCTCAGCCTGAGGTTTAAAGCAATGGTTTCTCCTGGACTAATCTCATAGCTTCCCAAGGTTCTGCTATCCTGGAGAGACCACCTGCCACTGACTAAATGTTGGATCTGACCAGGATATCCGGTCAATGCCCAGATTTGTTGTTTTAGCTGCAAGATAGTACTTTCTGGATATACCCAAGCTAAAAAAGATTTCCCCTCAGGGGTCTTAATGCAAATCTGAAATCGAGATGTTATTACCTGATGTTTGCTTTTTGGCTGAGTTCTTGATGTGTCTGAACCAGTGTCACTGCTGAATGCCATGTGTTCTGGCTGTAGGCCATCTTCCCGATCTGACCTCTTATTGGATCTATCTTCCATTTGCATGTCTCGATCTGCATACCCTCTGCTCAATCGATGCATATTTCTTCCGATCTGCTGTTTAGGTTCTAGGTTTTCCTGAATCTTGATCGAAACGGCTATATCCTGCCTAGATCTGTCAAGTTTGGGCCATGCATAGAGCAGATCTGCAACATGCAAACCCTTGTCTTTACATGCAGAAGGCGGAAGTAGACGGGCATTGATGGCGTAAGCGTAGGCCTGATGAACAACAGGCTGTCGTTGGTAACGGCCACCTTCCAGCGCCCTGATAGGCCTGTTCTTTGGTTTATCTTCCTTGGCTTGCTCCGATCTGTCACCGAAAACCATTGATTTTCCGCCTCCGAATTGGGTTCTGAGCCCAAAGACAAGAAATGTCTGCGGATCTCTGACCTCATATAACTTTATAAGCTTCTCCTTCAATTCTGCGTTAGATTCATTTGGCGCCGCCGTCTCTGGAGGGCATATGCTGCCGCTTTGGAGGAGGAAGGCATTAGGGCACGCCTTTTGTAATGTCTGGCACGCGGTAACCTCACTCCCAATCTTCTTCAACTGCGGATCTTTCGAGCTCTCAACTGTCACGATAGCTGTGCACGCCATGGAGTTGCAGGGGGCTGGTACTCGGCTCCGCGGCTCTCTCCTATCGTCTCCTTCCGTCTGCTTCACTTTTTCCACATTACATTTAATTATCTTTTATTATTAAGAGTTTCCAAATAGTATATACCAAATCCATATTAAATATTAAAAAAATTATAAATATCCCTCATACATTGAATTAGAAAGTAGATTTGATCCTTCTCAGTGCTTGGTAGATCCAAAGTTAAAATGGATCTAGGCTAGTATAATATATATCTAATTGACATTGATATATATATATATATATATATATATATATATATATATATATATATATATATATATATATATATATATATATATATGGTTGAAACGAAATAATTTATTTATAATTCACTTTTTCCACATTACATTTAATTATTTTTATTATTAAGAGTTTCCAAATAGTATATATCAAATTCATATTAAGTATTAAAAGAATTATAAACATCCCTCATACATTGAATTAGAAAATAGATTTGATCCTTCTCAGTGCTTGGTAGATCCAAAGTCAAAATGGATCTAGGCTAGTATAATATATATCTAGTTAACATTGAAATATATATATATATATATATATATATATATATATATATATATGGTTGACACTGAAATAATTTATTTATAACTAACTTTTTCCACATTACATTTAATTATTTTTATTATTAAGAGTTTCCAAATAGTATATATCAAATTGGCTAGTATAATATATATCTAGTTGATATTGGAATATATATATATATATATATGGTTGACACTGAAATAATTTATTTATAATTCACTTTTTTCACATTACATTTAATTATTTTTATTATTAAGAGTTTCCAAATAGTATATATCAAATCCATATTAAATATTAAAAGAATTTGATATATACTATTTGGAAACTCTTAATAATAAAAATAATTAAGTGTAATGTGGAAAAAGTTAGTTATAAATAAATTATTTCAGTGTCAACCATATATATATATTTCAACGTCAACTAGATATATATTATACTAGCCTAGATCCATTTTGACTTTGGATCTACCAAACACTGAGAAGGATCAAATCTACTTTCTAATTCAATGTATGAGGGATATTTATAATTCTTTTAATATTTAATATGGATTTGGTATATACTATTTGGAAACTCTTAATAATAAAAATAATTAAATGTATTGTGGAAAAAGTGAATTATAAATAAATTATTTCAGTGTCACACACACACACACACACACACACACACACACACACACACACACACACATATATATATATATATATATTTCAATATCAACTAGATATATATTATACTAGCCAATTTGATATATACTATTTGGAAACTCTTAATAATAAAAATAATTAAATGTAATGTGGAAAAAGTTAGTTATAAATAAATTATTTCAGTGTCAACCATATATATATATATTTCAATGTCAACTAGATATATATTATACTAGCCTAGATCCATTTTGACTTTGGATCTACCAAGCACTGAGAAGGATCAAATCTATTTTCTAATTCAATGTATGAGGGATGTTTATAATTCTTTTAATATTTAATATGGATTTGGCATATACTATTTCGAAACTCTTAATAATAAAAACAATTAAATGTAACGTGGAAAAAGTGAATTATAAATAAATTATTTCAGTCTCAACCACATATAATCTTTCTCTCTATATATGTTTCATGTTAAATTCTTTTACTTAATGTGGGTATTGAACTATTTTACTTATAACCTAAGTTAAATTTACTTTGTTATTGATAATTTTAAAAATTGTATATCGACTCTATATTAGAAATAAAATAAATTACACCTTTCCCTAGTTATGGAAAGTCAAAATGTAAGAAATTTTTTAATTTGAATTACTTACTTCTATCTATATAAAGTATATATAAAATTATGTTATTTAATATGGAGCTTTAAATATTTTACGAAATATTTTTTGTTATTAATATATTTTTGTTTTAAATATCACATGTACACTAAATGTAGAATGAATTACACATCATGTAATGTCAATAATACTATTTCATGTCATCTCCATATTAAGTACCGACAAAAAAAAAAAATAAGAAGAGGATGAAATGAGGGTAGAGATTCGAGAACAACGAACAGCGAACAATGGAAGAATAGCTAGGGTGCAGGTTTCTGAGCACCATGGAGATGCGCAAAGGGGGGAGCTCCACTCCCTCCTATAGGTAGGCAGTGGCCAGAAGAGACAAGAAACCTTTAGAATATGTCAGAAGGTCTTCAAAAGAACAGAATAAGAATCTGGAAGAGGATCAGGACTTTACCAAAACAAGAGAGGACAACAGTATGAAAGATAATGAGGAAGAAGACAAAAAATAGGGAGCAGAAAACAAGGCACAGAAGGGACCTTGCAAACCCAAGGCTGAGGTCACTCCCAGAGTAGTTTTAAATGATCCTGCCCTGCAGGCGCACAGGGATCACATGTGGACCTATGCTATCATTTGCAAATTCATGGGATTATGGCCCACTGAAAAGGCATTACAAGCATGGATTAAATACCATTGGAAACCGAAAGGAAGCATAGACCTACACCTTGGGTCAAAGGGTTTCTTCACTGTGGTCTTCATAAATATTGAGGATAAAGATAGGGTGTTTGATGGAGGACCCTACTTCTATGCAGCAACAGGCCCCTACATGCGGCCATGGATGATGAATTTTGTCCCGAAGAGAGAAACTTTTACTTCGGTTCCGATCTGGGTAAGACTTTACTCCCTACCTCTTGATTACTGGCAAACAGAATTGCTATCTTCCATAGGAAATAAACTAGGGCATTTTGTTAAAGCCTCTGAAGCCACCAGAAGGGGAAAATACAGCTCCTTTGCAAGAATATGTGTCGAGATGGACCTATCAGGAGCCCTACCAGATGAGGTAATATTGGAAGTTTTTGATGAAGAATGGGTGCAAACAGTAGATTATGAACATATTCCCTTTAGATGTCACAGGTGCCATGAGCATGGGCACCTTTTTAGAGATTTCCCTCTCAGCAAAACAAAGAACAGAAGTAAAGCAACGACAATGAAAGACACTGAAAGCTTTCACAAAGTGGGACATAGAGGAAAAGGGGGCAAAAGGGGGCCAAAACAACAAAAAACAGAAAAGAAACAGGCCAATCTGAACAGGTTCCAAGTTCTCGAAGAAGAGGAAGGAATATCAAATGAAGATCAGGTAATGGAAGGAAGTTTAGGGGCAAAGGAGAAAGAAGAAGATAGGGAACAAGCACAAGATGCTACTAAACAAAAAGAAATAATGTTGAATGATGAAGAACTGGAGATGGATCAAGAAATGACTCAGAGTGAGATGGAAATTGACGATCAGGAACTGCAAGAAATTCTAGATAGAGAAAACCTAGATCTGGAAGGATTCTTGAAATAGGGAACCATGGGAGGGGTAGACTCATTACCTCAAGAAGAGTTCAACAAAGTACAACAGCTGTTCCTATGGAAAACTCAGGACAAAGGGATGGAAGAGCAAAAAAACAATGAAAGGTCAGGCAACGAAGGAGTGAAGACTATGAAAACCACACCAGGACTAGCTCTCAGATACCCAGGAAAGAAAAGAGGCAGGAAAAAGCAGAACGAGCTACTGATGGAATGTGGAAAGCTAATGATTGATTCAGGTAAGATGAAAGACCTATCCAGTTACTCCTTTACAAATCTTTAATAATGAAGTTCACATCTTGGAATATCAGAGGTTTAGGTAATAAAAGGAAACAAAGGTTACTTAGCAATAGAATGAAACAAGAAGCTCCAGATGTGATCTTTTTCTAGGAAACTAAATGTTCCATTCAAAAAATCAAATAAATTAATAGTAAATGGGTCAACAGATTTGAGTTTCTAGAAGTTAAAGCAGATAACACAGCTGGGGGCATACTCACTCTTTGGAACCCCCAAAAGATTGGCATAATTGATGCTGAGGCATCTAGGAATTATTTATCAGTGGTTATACAGCCCGTGGGAGACAACGAGACTTATTTGGTCACGAATGTCTATGGTCCACAAAGACTGGATGACAAACTCAAATTTCCAAATTCTCTTGTAGAACTCAAAGATAGACAAGGAGGAGTTCCTCAGATAATGGGTCAAGACTTCAACATGATCAAATCACTTTCGGAAAAAAAAGGGGAACAAGAACTTTAAATAAAGATTCTACAACATTTCTAACTTTCTTAGATAATATGAAGCTAGTTGACAATGATATGAATAATGGCCTCTTTACTTGGAACAACAAGAGACGAGGATTCATAATTTCAAAGGACCTTATGCTCACAGACAAGGAAATGATAGTGAGAGTTCTCCCCTTTGGTGGCTTGGACCATTGGCCTGTACAACTGGAAGTACAGGGCATAGGCACCCCCAAGAATAGGCCTTTCAGATTTGAGAATATTTGGCTTACACACCCTGATTTTATTAGTAACATAGCAAGATGGTGGAAAGAAGATTTGCACATTCAGGGATCAAGAATGTTTTTGCTCCACAAAAGATTAAAATACATCAAGCTCAGACTCAAAGACTGGAACAAGAAGGTGTTTGGCAATATTTTTGCAACAAAAAAAGAGGTTGAAGATAAGATGCAAACACTCAATCAAACTCTTATTAAAGAGGGCTTTGACAGAGTCAGAGATGACCAAGTCACCAAACTTCATCAAGACTGGGAGAACTTATGCAAACAAGAGGAAATGTATTGGAGACAAAAATATAGAGTTCAGTGGCTAAAAGAAGGGGAACGGAACACCAAATTCTTCCACAGATCCACCATGGCGAACAGATCCCATAATAGGATCTCTTCAATCAAGGACGAGAGAGGTCATCTTCGTAATTACCATGAAGAAATGGAATCTGTGTTAGTCCAACACTTTCAAGGTATAGCAAAGGAGACCACTGCAGACATAGAACATTTTATCAGGGACTTAACAAGGCATATACCTAGGCTAGTATCTAGAGAGGATAATTTCAATCTCAACAAGCCAGTGACTGAAGAAGAGGTTAGTGAAGTAGTTAAGGAAATGCAGAATGGAAAAGCACCAGGCCCTGATGGTTTTAATGTGGATTTCTTCAAAGCCTGTTGGAGGATTGTTAAACAAGATATTATGAAGGTGGTGGAGGATTCCAGGATGAATACAACCATTCTGAAAGCACTCAATACTTCCTTCATCTCCTTGATCCCCAAACAGAATAATGCTCAGACTCCAGACAGGTTTAGGCCCATAGCTTTGTGCAATGTGGTGTATAAAATTATATCCAAAGTTGTCGCCAATAAACTCAAACCCCTTCTCCCTACTCTTGTGTCAGTGGAGCATTCAGGTTATGTGGAGGGTAGACAAATTCTCAATAATATCATTCAAGCGCATGAAGTGGTGCATTCATTGTTAAGAAATAAGAAGGTGGGAATGATTATGCAACTGAACCTTGCCAAAGCTTATGATAAGCTGAATTGGACCTATATTAGGAAGGTCCTTCTATCCTTTGGCTTTGATCATAATTGGGTAAGATGGGTTATGGCACTGGTCACTTCTTCTAGCTTTTCAATATTGGTTAATGGTTCTCCTTCCAAGACCTTTACTCCCTCAAGAGGTCTCAGACAGGGAGACCCGCTCTCTCCATTTGTCTTTATCCTCATGATGGAAGGACTTGGGCGATCTATCAAGCATGAAAAAGAAAGGGGTTATAACAAGGGTATCCAACTTTCTGAAAATGGATAAGCTTTGTCTCATCAACAATTTGTTGATGACACTATGCTGCAGGGAGTCCCCACGGTAAAAGAAGCTCTTACTTATAAGAAAATCCTACGTGACATTGCTATGGCCACAGGTTTGGAGGTAAATATGTCTAAATCTAAGATTTTTTTCTTTAATACTAATATCACTATTTAGAGAAACATCTCCAGAATTCTAGGCTTTCAAAGGGAGGTCCTTCCTTCCAAGTACCTGGGAGTTCCTCTAACTGATAAACCTTTGCACAAAAACATCTGGGAACCAATAATGAATAAGATGCAGGATAAAATCAGAAAATGGACTATCAGATCTTTAAACTAGGCAGGACGGTTGGTGCTTACGAAAGCTGTTTTGCAATCAATCCCCATTTTTATGCTTTCAGCACTTCCAACTCCAAAGAGTGTCTTACAACAATTGAGAACTATTCAAAGAGACTTTCTTTGGGGTCAGGGGGAGGAGAAAAAGAAATGGGCCTTGGTTGCTTGGGATAAGCTTTGCAAACTGAAATCCCATGGGGGCCTTGCACTTGATGATCTAGATGTACTCAGCAAGGTTTTAGGGGAAAAATTATGGTGGCGTTGGGTAAAGGATCCAAAGGCTCAGTGGGCTCGTGTATGGAAAGAAAAATATGCCAGCACTTGGCAAGAGAAATATCACATAAGGATGACAGGAATCATTAGAGGATCCCACATTTGGAATAAGGCCTGGGAGAATAGAGAATTAGTGCAGAAATACTGTTTCTAAGAAATCAGAGAAGGAGACCTTTCTCTGTTCTAGGAGGATAGGGAAACAAGAACCTACACTATTAAGAGAGGAATTTTTGGACCTAAAGAAAGAAACGGACACCAAAATGCTTTTCAAGGTTAAATATTTTTGGGAACACCCCAGTCTAGAAGACAAATGGAGAACCTAGAAGAATATAGAATTTGGGGCTGACAACCCCTTGAAAGAAAAAACAGAGGCATTACTACGAATTTTGGAACAAAGGAAGATTCTGGTTTTAGAGGGGCATGACCAACTCAGATGGGGCAACAATAAAGAAGGCACCTTCAATATTAAGGAAGCCAAGAAGGTATTCCTTGAGCTGGATTACCACATTCTGGACAGGGTTTGGCAGAACCTTTGGAAGCATCAAGGTTGGATGAAAATCAAACTCTTCATGTGGTTGGTTCAGCACAAGAAAATTCTGACTTGGGAAAATATTAGGAAGAGGGGTGTTCTAGGACCTTCTAGATGCCAGCTCTATGAAGCCCAAGAGGAGACAATGGAGCACCTTCTCAATGACTGCACCTTTACCTCTAGGTTGTGGGACTCTTTTGCTACAATTTTCCAACAGACGGACAAGGACAAAGAAAGCATTATCAACACCCTAAATAACTGGAGACGAAACTTTTCTGAGTATGAGTTTCTTCACTTGGCTTGGGTTTTAAGTCCAGGCTTCATAATTTGGAATGTTTGGAAAGAAAGGAACAATAGAACCTTCAAAAATGTTCACAACACCACCCAACACATTTTTGAGCAGATCTTAAGACAGCTCAAGGAAACGGTTAGCACCTGTGTGCGCAACTCCCCCAAAAATCCAACTTCAGAAAAGGAGAGGCAGATGCTCTGTCAGTTGAATATGCAGGGACTTATAGCACAGGGAATGGATAGGAAGGTTATGAAGCTGCCCAATAAGGCAGATTATTGGCATCCTCCCCCTCAGGGTTTTCTGAAATTCAACATAGATGGGGCCTCTAAGGGCAACCCAAGGCTTGTTGGTTTTGGAGGAGTGTTACGAGATGATAGTGGCTGCATTATTTTCATTTTCCATTGCCATCTGGGAAGAGCTATAAACAATATGGCTGAATTAATGGCACTTGAACAGTGTTTAGATTTCTTGAAGCAAGATAATCTCCAGAACATTATTATTGAAGCCGATTCTGAGCTGATCATTAACTTAGTTAAAAGAATTTGTTGTGGCATAGAGCCAGAAAAGGTCTCAAGTCATTGGAGGTTGATACAGGTCTTTCAAAGGATTCAATTTCACCTCCTAGACTTACGCACAGTGAGTTTCACTCATGTGCGGAGGACGGCCAATAAACTGGCGGACATTCTGGCCAATCAAGGAGTGGCTTGCACTAAAAACAGAGTCAAGTTGATCTGGCGAGATATGCCATAGAACAGATTAAGGGAGCAATGTTTTAGTCAGGCGGAAGAGGACTACAGAGTGTATCGAAATAGGGCCATAGAAACGGGATCGGGTTGACCTTTATGCAGAGTAATGACACAAGCAAGGAAGTTTTGGGTATGCAGGTCTATGTTTGGCATCAGCGTACACGAAGTTTCAGTGGATTGGCTGGAATCAGGGTTCCTCTTCTTCTTTTGGCCAAGGCGACAGAATACAATCTTTCAGGGCACCAACTATACCCCACTTTCTTGGCCGGCCGCAACTTATCGCTCTCGAAATGGTTTCCGATGTATCGCACCACTTTCAGGCTGGTAGCGGTTTTTCTTCTTCAGAAGCGATTCCACTCACCTTCCAACACGTGGATCAGAGCGGGGAGGCAATACTGCCCTCATCGCGCGGTAATCTTCGGTAAGGTTGGGCCATGCGATATGTTTTGTGACCGTTGGATCTACTGTGGTCATTCTATGGCCAAGATTAATCGGGCTTGTTGGTGGGTCCGGAACTAAGGTTATCTTTCGCGCTGCTCGCGTGATCTTTCTGGTATCGCGCACATCTGGCGGATTTCGGGAGGTATACTAGCACGAAAGTTATGTAAAAAACAGACCCGATAGTTTTTTCAATTACGGTTTTCTGTGCTCATCGGGTCCGATCTGCTTGATAAACGGTGTGCTTCTTGGCCACCCGAAATGTCTCTCATCTGTTGGATCTTTGGCTCAGGATCTAATGGTTAGTTGTGTGTCAAGCCTTTGTACAATATTTCTTTTTCCGATTGAATAGAAGGTTCCGCTCTTGCCTTAGCAAACAGAAAGTACCGAAAAAATTACATTTCTTCCTCATGGTAAAAAGTGAATTAATTTTTTTACTCATCTCTATATTAAGTAGTAAAGAAAATACATTTCTTCTTTGTACTAAAAGGTAAATTATTTTATTTTACTTTCCGTTACTTTATATCTCTATATAATGTTATGTAAAAATAAAGGTGTAAATTGAAGTATTTTAATTATGACGGACATTAGTTTATTTTATTATTACTATTTTTAATTTGTTAATTTAAATTATTACTTTAATATTTTTACATGTAACATTATGTGACAACATCTCTCCCATAATAGGTTGTAGAGAACCTCTCACCACAACAATAACTATACCACCCTAGATCCATCTTAATACCAGATCTATCAATGGCTGAGAGGAATCATATCTCTCGAGGTGCAAACTTATTTTTTGAGTGCAAAACTTGAGGAAAGGTTTGCGCCTCGAGAGATTTGATCCTTCTCGGCTCTTGATAGATCCAGTGTTAATATGGATCTAGGATGGTTTCAGTCGTGTGCGGTCATACAAAATTTGTTCAACATCTAATTATTTTGATAATTTTAAATATGCTAAATATGTCTAAGGTTATATGAAATTTTCTTAGTTACCTTCGTTGAGATGAGAGAGACTGTTAGTAAATTGAATGATGAAAAATGAGGAAATACAAATTTTGAGTGCAAAGTGTCGATGTAAGAATTTTGATAGATAGAAAATGTGAATACTAAGAATATAGTCAATTACAAACAATATTCATTGTAATCAGTTTGAAAGTATTTTTTTCAATTTTCTCATATCGATCATATGAAAAGAGTAGTTGGAATCATAGACCATTCAAATATTTAACTGGAGATACTATAGTAAACAACATACCTTGTCTTTCTTGCTCTATAATATTAATAGTAGTTTTCTCCAAAGCCAATCATTGTGACTTATGGAGTGTTAAACCCCAAATAATTTTCAGTGGTAGTTATTTTCTATTACCGAGTTTGAATGCAAAGTAATTAACATTGTTGAATGATGGAAAATGGGAATAATAAGAATGTACCCAATTATAAATTCAAATAAGAAAACATTTTATTTAGGATGAAAATTCAAGTATTTTATTCATGGTTGAATAATTTTTATATGCTTACACTAAGAGAGAGTGTGTATGTTTTGGGGGTGAGAAGGAGAGACAAGGGGAGATAGATATATAGATGGGGGGAGAGGTAAGAAGAGAGAGGCAAAGACAGGGAGGGAGGAAGAGATATGGATATGGAAGAAAAAGAGAGAGGGGAAAGGGAGGGAGGTAGAGAGAGATAGATAGATATGGAGAGAGTGTGTGTATGTTTAGGGGCTAATATAGAGAAGGAGAGACAATGGGAGCTAGAGATCTAGATGGAGGAGGTAGATATGTGCTTACACTAAAATCAATGCACATTATTAATCTAATTACTTTGAAATTAATGTACATCATACATCTTGCTACATAAAATCATAAATCAACATCTACACTAAAATCAATGATTCTAGTGCAAACAATCAAATAGGATTAGAAATCAACATCTAAACTGAAATCAATGCATCTAGTGCAAGAAATAAAATAGGATTAAAATCAATATCTAGGAAACTAAATGTTCCATTCAAAAAATCAAATAAATTAATAGTAAATGGGTCAACAGATTTGAGTTTCTAGAAGTTAAAGCAGATAACACAGCTGGAGGCATACTCACTCTTTGGAACCCCCAAAAGATTGGCATAATTGATGCTGAGGCATCTAGGAATTATTTATCAATGGTTATACAGCCCGTGGGAGACAACGAGACTTATTTGGTCACGAATGTCTATGGTCCACAAAGACTGGATGACAAACTCAAATTTCCAAATTCTCTTGTAGAACTCAAAGATAGACAAGGAGGAGTTCCTCAGATAATGGGTCAAGACTTCAACATGATCAAATCACTTTCGGAAAAAAAAGGGGAACAAGAACTTTAAATAAAGATTCTACAACATTTCTAACTTTCTTAGATAATATGAAGCTAGTTGACAATGATATGAATAATGGCCTCTTTACTTGGAACAACAAGAGACGAGGATTCATAATTTCAGAGGACCTTATGCTCACAGACAAGGAAATGATAGTGAGAGTTCTCCCCTTTGGTGGCTTGGACCATTGGCCTGTACAACTGGAAGTACAGGGCATAGGCACCCCCAAGAATAGGCCTTTCAGATTTGAGAATATTTGGCTTACACACCCCGATTTTATTAGTAACATAGCAAGATGGTGGAAAGAGGATCTGCACATTCAGGGATCAAAAATGTTTTTGCTTCACAAAAGACTAAAATACATCAAGCTCAGACTCAAAGACTGGAACAAGAAGGTGTTTGGCAATATTTTTGCACCAAAAAAAGAGGTTGAAGATAAGATGCAAACACTCAATCAAACTCTTATTACAGAGGGCTTTGACAGAGTCAGAGATGACCAAGTCACCAAACTTCATCAAGACTGGGAGAACTTATGCAAACAAGAGGAAATATATTGGAGACAAAAATCTAGAGTTCAGTGGCTAAAAGAAGGGGAACGGAACACCAAATTCTTCCACAGATCCACCATGGCGAACAGATCCCATAATAGGATCTCTTCAATCAAGGACGAGAGAGGTCATCTTCGCAATTCCCATGAAGAAATAGAATCTGTGTTAGTCCAACACTTTCAAGGTATAGCAAAGGAGACCACTGCAGACAGAGAACATTTTATCAGGGACTTAACAAGGCATATACCCAGGCTAGTATCTAGAGAGGATAATTTCAATCTCAACAAGCCAGTGACTGAAGAAGAGGTCAGTGAAGTAGTTAAGGAAATGCAGAATGGAAAAGCACCAGGCCCTGATGGTTTCAATGTGGATTTCTTCAAAGCCTGTTGGAGCATTGTTAAACAAGATATTATGAAGGTGGTGGAGGATTCCAGGATGAATAGAACCATTCTGAAAGCACTCAATACTTCCTTCATCTCCTTGATCCCCAAACAGGATAATGCTCAGACTCCAGACAGGTTTAGGCCCATAGCTTTGTGCAATGTGGTGTATAAAATTATATCCAAAGTTGTCGCCAATAGACTCAAACCCCTTCTCCCTACTCTTGTGTCAGTGGAGCAATCAGGTTATGCGGAGGGTAGACAAATTCTCAATAATATCATTCAAGCGCATGAAGTGGTGCATTCATTGTTAAGAAATAAGAAGGTGGGAATGATTATGCAACTGAACCTTGCCAAAGCTTATGATAAGCTGAATTGGACCTATATTAGGAAGGTCCTCCTATCCTTTGGCTTTGATCATAATTGGGTAAGATGGGTTATGGCACTGGTCACTTCTTCTAGCTTTCCAATATTGGTTAATGGTTCTCCTTCCAAGACCTTTACTCCCTCAAGAGGTCTCAAACAGGGAGACCCGCTCTCTCCATTTGTCTTTATCCTCATGATGGAAGGACTTGGGCGATCTATCAAGCATGAAAAAGAAAGGGGTTATAACAAGGGTATCCAACTTTCTGAAAATGGATAAGCTTTGTCTCATCAACAATTTGTTGATGACACTATGCTGCAGGGAGTCCCCACGATAAAAGAAGCTCTTACTTATAAGAAAATCCTACGTGACATTGCTATGGCCACAGGTTTGGAGGTAAATATGTCTAAATCTAAGATTTTTTTCTTTAATACTAATATCACTATTTAGAGAAACATCTCCAGAATTCTAGGCTTTCAAAGGGAGGTCCTTCCTTCCAAGTACCTGGGAGTTCCTCTAACTGATAAACCTTTGCACAAAAACATCTAGGAACCAATAATGAATAAGATGCAGGATAAAATCAGAAAATGGACTATCAGATCTTTAAACTAGGCAGGACGGTTGGTGCTTACGAAAGCTGTTTTGCAATCAATCCCCATTTTTATGCTTTCAGCACTTCCAGCTCCAAAGAGTGTCTTACAACAATTGAGAACTATTCAAAGAGACTTTCTTTGGGGTCAGGGGGAGGAGAAAAAGAAATGGGCCTTGGTTGCTTGGGATAAGCTTTGCAAACTGAAATCCCATGGGGGCCTTGGACTTGATGATCCAGATGTACTCAGCAAGGTTTTAGGGGAAAAATTATGGTGGCGTTGGGTAAAGGATCCAAAGGCTCAGTGGGCTCGTGTATGGAAAGAAAAATATGCCAGCACTTGGCAAGAGAAATATCACATAAGGATGACAGGAATCATTAGAGGATCCCACATTTGGAATAAGGCCTGGGAGAATAGAGAATTAGTGCAGAAATACTGTTTCTAAGAAATCAGAGAAGGAGACCTTTCTCTGTTCTAGGAGGATAGATGGCAACAAGAACCTACACTATTAAGAGAGGAATTTTTGGACCTAAAGAAAGAAACGGACACCAAAATGCTTTTCAAGGTTAAATATTTTTGCGAACACCCCAGTCTAGAAGACAAATGGAGAACCTAGAAGAATATAGAATTTGGGGCTGACAACCCCTTGAAAGAAAAAACAGAGGCATTACTACGAATTTTAGAACAAAGGAAGATTGTGGTTTTAGAGGGGCATGACCAACTCAGATGGGGCAACAATAAAGAAGGCACCTTCAATATTAAGGAAGCCAAGAAGGTATTCCTTGCGCCGGATTACCACATTCTGGACAGGGTTTGGCAGAACCTTTGGAAGCATCAAGGTTGGATGAAAATCAAACTCTTCATGTGGTTGGTTACGCACAAGAAAATTCTGACTTGGGAAAATATTAGGAAGAGGGGTGTTCTAGGACCTTCTAGATGCCAGCTCTATGAAGCCCAAGAGGAGACAATGGAGCACCTTCTCAATGATTGCACCTTTACCTCTAGGTTGTGGGACTCTTTTGCTACAATTTTCCAACAGACGGACAAGGACAAAGAAAGTATTATCAATACCCTAAATAAATGGAGACGAAACTTTTCTGAGTATGAGTTTCTTCACTTGGCTTGGGTTTTAAGTCCAGGCTTCATAATTTGGAATGTTTGGAAAGAAAGGAACAATAGAACCTTCAAAAATGTTCACAACACCACCCAACACATTTTTGAGCAGATCTTAAGATAGCTCAAGGAAACGGTTAGCACCTGTGTGCGCAACTCCCCCAAAAATCCAACTTCAAAAAAGGAGAGGCAGATGCTCTGTCAGTTGAATATGCAGGGACTTATAGCACAGGGAATGGATAGGAAGGTTATGAAGCTGCCCAATAAGGCAGATTATTGGCATCCTCCCCCTCAGGGTTTTCTGAAATTCGACATAGATGGGGCCTCTAAGGGCAACCCAAGGCTTGTTGGTTTTGGAGGAGTGTTACGAGATGATAGTGGCTGCATTATTTTCATTTTCCATTGCCATCTGGGAAGAGCTATAAACAATATGGCTGAATTAATGGCACTTGAAAAGTGTTTAGATTTCCTGAAGCAAGATAATCTCCAGAACATTATTATTGAAGCCGATTCTGAGCTGATCATTAACTTAGTTAAAAGAATTTGTTGTGGCATAGAGCCAGAAAAGGTCTCAAGTCATTGGAGGTTGATACAGGTCTTTCAAAGGATTCAATTTCACCTCATAGACTTACGCACAGTGAGTTTCACTCATGTACGGAGGACCGCCAATAAATTGGCGGACATTCTAGCCAATCAAGGAGTGGCTTGCACTAAAAACAGAGTCAAGTTGATATGGCAAGATATGCCATAGAACAGATTAAGGGAGCAATGTTTTAGTTAGACGGAAGAGGACTACAGAGTGTATCGAAATAGGACCATAGAAACGGGATCAGGATGACCTTTATGCAGAGTAATGACACAAGCAAGGAAGTTTTGGGTATGCAGGTCTATGTTTGGCATCAACGTACTCGAAGTTTCAGTGGATTGGCCAGAATCAGGGTTCCTCTTCTTCTTTTGGCCAAGGCGACAGAATACAATCTTTCAGGGCACCAACTATACCCCACTTTCTTGGCCGGCCGCAACTTATCGCTCTCGAAATGGTTTCCGATTTATCGCACCACTTTCAGGCTGGTAGCGGTTTTTGTTCTTCATAAGCGATTCCACTCACCTTCCAACATGTGGATCAGAGCGGGGAGGCAATACTGCCCTCATCGCGCGGTAATCTTCGGTAAGGTTGGGCCATGAGATATGTTTTGTGATCATTGGATCTACTATGGTCATTCTATGGCCAAGATTAATCGGGCTTGTTGGTGGGTTCGGAACTAAGGTTATCTTTCGCACTGCTCGCGTGAGCTTTCTGGTATTGCGCACATCTGGCAGATTTCGGGAGGTATACTAGCACGAAAGTTATGTAAAAAAAAGACTCGATAGTTTTTTCAATTACAGTTTTTTGTGCTCATCGGGTCCGATCTTCTTGATAAACGATGTGCTTCTTGGCCACCCGAAATGTCTCTCATCTGTTAGATCTTTGGCTCAAGATCTCATGCTTAGTTGTGTGTCAAGCCTTTGTACAATATTTCTTTTTCCAATTGAATAGAAGGTTCCGCTCTTGCCTTAGCAAACAGAAAGTACCGAAAAAATTACATTTCTTCCTCATGGTAAAAAGTGAATTAATTTTTTTACTCATCTCTATATTAAGTAGTAAAGAAAATACATTTCTTCTTTGTACTAAAAGGTAAATTATTTTATTTTACTTTCCGTTACTTTATATCTCTATATAATGTTATGTAAAAATAAAGGTGTAAATTGAAGTATTTTAATTATGACGGACATTAGTTTATTTTATTATTACTATTTTTAATTTGTTAATTTAAATTATTACTTTAATATTTTTACATGTAACATTATGTGACAACATCTCTCCCATAATAGGTTGTAGAGAACCTCTCACCACAACAATAACTATACCACCCTAGATCCATCTTAATACCAGATCTATCAATGGCTGAGAGGAATCATATCTCTCGAGGTGCAAACTTATTTTTTGAGTGCAAAACTTGAGGAAAGGTTTGCGCCTCGAGAGATTTGATCCTTCTCGGCTCTTGATAGATCCAGTGTTAATATGGATCTAGGATGGTTTCAGTCGTGTGCGGTCATACAAAATTTGTTCAACATCTAATTATTTTGATAATTTTAAATATGCTAAATATGTCTAAGATTATATGAAATTTTCTTAGTTACCTTCGTTGAGATGAGAGAGACTGTTAGTAAATTGAATGATGAAAAATGAGGAAATACAAATTTTGAGTGCAAAGTGTCGATGTAAGAATTTTGATAGATAGAAAATGTGAATACTAAGAATATAGTCAATTACAAACAATCTTCATTGCAATCAATTTGAAAGTATTTTTTCCAATTTTCTCATATCGATCATATGAAAAGAGTAGTTGGAATCATAGACCATTCAATTATTTAACTGGAGCTACTATAGTAAACAACATACCTTGTCTTTCTTGCTCTCTAATATTAATAGTAGTTTTCTCCAAAGCCAATCATTGTGACTTATGGAGTGTTAAACCCCAAATAATTTTCAGTGGTAGTTATTTTCTATTACCGAGTTTGAATGCAAAGTAATTAACATTGTTGAATGATGGAAAATGGGAATAATAAGAATGTACCCAATTATAAATTCAAATAAGAAAACATTTTATTTAGGATGAAAATTCAAGTATTTTATTTATGGTTGAATAATTTTTATATGCTTACACTAAGAGAGAGTGTGTATGTTTTGGGGGTGAGAAGGAGAGACAAGGGGAGATAGATATATAGATGGGGGGAGAGGTAAGAAGAGAGAGGCAAAGACAGGGAGGGAGGAAGAGATATGGATATGGAAGAAAGAGAGAGAGGGGAAAGGGAGGGAGGTAGAGAGAGATAGATAGATATGGAGAGAGTGTGTGTATGTTTAGGGGCTAATATAGAGAAGGAGAGACAATGGGAGCTAGAGATCTAGATGGAGGAGGTAGATATGTGCTTACACTGAAATCAATGCACATTATTAATCTAATTACTTTGAAATTAATGTACATCATACATCTTGCTACATAAAATCATAAATCAACATCTACACTAAAATCAATGATTCTAGTGCAAACAATCAAATAGGATTAGAAATCAACATCTAAACTGAAATCAATGCATCTAGTGCAAGAAATAAAATAGGATTAAAATCAATATCTACACTAAAATCAATGCATCTAATGCAAGCAATCGAAAATAAGTAGAAATCAACATCTACCCTAAAATCAATGCATCTAGTGTAAGGTATAAAATATGATTAGAAATCGACCTCTACGCTAAAATCAATGCATCTAGTGCAAGAGATGAAATAAGATTAGAAATCAATATCTACACTGGAACTAATGCATCGTGTGCAATCAATTAAATAGGAGTAGAAAGCAACATCTACACTGAAATAAATGCATGTAGTGTAAGGTATCAAATAGAATTATAAATCAACATCTACACTGAAATCAATGCATATAGTGCATGTGATCAAATAAGATTAGAAATCAATACATCTATTTTAGTAAAAAACTAAAATATTCATGACTTTCTAGATCTAACTTCTATGTCTATATTTATCTCTGTGAGACTCTTTCTTCTTCCCTCTCTCTCCACCTTCCATATTGTGTCTATCTCCCTCCTCCTCTCCTTCTCTTTCTTCCCCTCCCTCTCTCCCCTGTCTCACTCTATCTGCCTCTCCCTAACTTTCTCTATATTTCTCTTCTTTCCTCTCTCCCCCTGCCATCTATAGTTATACCTCCCTCCATCTCTCCTTATTTGTCTCTCTATCTCAACCCCCTAAACATATGCCACACACTCTCTCCCCCCCATATCTATAGATATATTTATCTATCTCTCCCTCTTACTTTCCCTTTCTATCTCTTCCTTTTCTCTCTCTCTCTCTTTCTCCCTCTCTCTCCCGCACTCCCTCTCCACCTTTCTCTCCCTGTGTCATTCTTCCCTTTCCAACTCCATATCTCTAGAGGAATGGGTTTTCCTTGCCCCTCTTGGAAAAGATGCAAGAAAAGGAGAATGAGTAATAATTTCATCAATTTTTGTTCTCTCAATGCCTGTTGATGAAGGCCTTCCTTCCTCTTCTTCTATGTTCACTCATTGTTCTATGCTCCCTTTTTCTCTTCTTGTATGTGGTTATTCTAAGTTGTCCTTCTGCCTAACAAATGACACTATCTATTATGGGGTGGTGTTGACTGCAGCCCCCATTTCCCCCAAAGGTTCCACATTCATTTGAATAGGTGGTGTTGGTTCTTGTGTGACAACACCACCTACATTTTCAACCAGAGGTTCTTCGACTTTTTGAACAGGTGATGTTGGTTCTTGTGTGTCAGCACCACCTACATTTCCGACCAGAAGTTCTTCAATTGCTTGGACAAGTGGTGCTATTTCTTATGTAAAAACACCACCTACATTCTCAACCACAGGTTCTTCTATTGTTTGAACAGGTGGTGACGGTTCTTGTGTGTCAACACCACCTACATTTCTGACCAGAATTTCTTCAATTTCTTTGACAGGTAGTGTTGGTTCTTGTGTAACAGAACCACCTACATTCTCAACCAAGAGCTCTTCTTTGAATAGGTGGTGATTCTCCTCTCAGATTGGCACTTGATGCTGGTTCTTCTGGAGAAGCGTCGACTGCACTCTCTTCTATCTCCATTGCATCTATCTCTATTGGGTCAACATGTGATGCTAGAACAATGTCGTCTGTGGCCTTTTCTTCCACTGCTACATCTTCTTCCTCCTCCCTTGTACGCAACATACCCAAAATTTCTTCCTCTGCCGGCTCGGTGAATTGTGGCCAAGCCACAAAGGTTTGAGACAAAGCATGAAACACCAATAATCTAACCAATGCATGATTTGTGAGAACTGCTAATGGTTGTCAAGACCATCAGGAAGATTGCGCCATTATGTGGAGGCTGCTCCATAGGAAGTATGGCATGTCTAAAGCATGAACCTGCGCATTATGAAACCGAAGGCATGTAAGGAGTTTGAAATGATACTTAAAAAATGTAGAGAAATGACCTTCACAGGTAACATACCTCATAACAAAATATGCCACCTCACCTCATGGATATGGTAGAGATTTACGATCATACCCTCTTCCTTTCTGGACTGATGTCTCCCCAGCCTGCAAAAAAAAAAACCAGAAACTTCGATAGAGGAGACTTTAGAGAGAACCATTTCTGACCTCCTTGTTGTAATCCACTGGAAATTGAAATATCTTCCTCCATGACAGAAATATCCAACCCATGGACTCTAGAATGATTTCCTTCCAAGTTTAATGAAAATTCCATTGTGATGGCTTCATCAAATCCTTGTAGCCTCTCAAAATACACATGGCACACTGCATCGAAGAATATTTGCGAAACATCTGCATTGCGTCGAACCCTCTCTGTACTCTCTAGTTCGTGTCGTACAGCCTGTCCACCCATTATGAAATGGCTCTATAACAACACTTCAGAGTAGCAATAGACCATCAAGAAGCAGTCTGAGTAGGTATATTTGCAGTGAGAGTGAAAACCGGGAGGATAAAAATGAAATATGGAAAAATTATGGTAGATAATGGATGATAATGAATGGTAATAACGGTAATTACTTCATAGCATTGGAAATTGTCATTCATTAGTAAAACAATACTAACTTCAAGTCCTGATGCATATCGATATCATGTGAAGTATGGTGAAAAATCGTGGAGTGAATGTGCTTAGCACAAGGTTTAATAAAAATAAAAATAAGTCATTATTATAGCATCTTTTCATTTATTATAGTACCTCCCCCCAACTAAGGGATGACCATCCATGGTCATATCGAGTCATGTCTCATGAATCATTAATCAAATCCACAAACTCGATCGGGGATGTACCTAGTGACTTAGCTTGATCAAGTAACAACAAGGGAAGACTAACAACATCGAAGGAACTAAGAGCACCCAAGGACTAACAACATCGGGGGAGTAACAACACCTGAGGAGTAACAACACCACTTGAACACTTAATCAAAATCACGATGGAGTAACAACACCGGCTGATTAAAAACATTGGAGGAGTAACAACACTAGAGGAGTAACAACACTGGAATACTGATCCAGGTCCAGGTGGGAAGAAGGACTTTTCCAAGACCTTTTACTTTCGTGATTTGTTAAAATTGCTTTTTAAAAGAACATTAACAAATATAGATGAATATTGTAAGGAAAAGGAACATAACAATAATCATCACATGAAAACAAAAGCCGTTGATAATGGAGTTCATCTAGGAGGGACTACGTCTCTGGGCCCTGGTGTCAAGATGGTGTAGGACGCTGCATTATGTGTTGTCAATAAAGATGATGTACATAGAGATGATGTCTTGATCATACAAGGAAGAATTCCCTCACAGAGGAGTGGCTCTAAGAGATGTTCCACAACTAGAAATCTTAATCAAAAGACTCCTATCAGTATGACACAAAAACAAGCATGGTGTGCATCTCGCCAACATGGCACAAAAGGGATGTCAAAGTAGAACACATGCATGATGACAACAAGAGTATCCTAACAACATAAACAAGGGATCTCAAAGCATAACATGAAGAGTTATCAAATAAAGTGCATCACATAAAAAGATCCCGCATCAAATCAAGCAAGGAATCATGACAAAATGTAATAAGCAAGATCCTGCATCAACATCAATCATGGATCTGTACAACATAATGCAGAAAGTAGAAAGAAGTACACGGACACATCATATACCTCACCACCAAGGGCCATCTAAGGCAAAGGATGTCAAAGTGTTGAAGCTTGCTGAAACATCGATCTCACAGCATTGATCACAAGAAGAAGATTATTCGCACATGAAGATGGACATCTGCACTAGCACTTAGAAAAGTGTCTGAAAGAAGAAATGAGAGAAAGAAAAATCTAAATACACCATCAGATTTGTGGCATCGAGTAGTGCTGAAACAACTGTCCAAAATCCAAATTCTGAGAATTTGAAAATTCAAAGCTCAAGGAATCTTTTAGATTCCCTTGGGATTCCTCAAAGATTCTGTTTCAGGGATGGACTGAAAATCTACTGTTCAGATGTCAAATCTGATTTCACCATTATGATCCTTGTAGAAAACCATGAAAAACAAGTATAAACTTGACCATATTTTGACAAAGTGAAATTTTACCTCCTTAGGAAAATTTCATGGCTCATGGTTCCGCTCCTGGTTTTTGTTAAAATCATGGTTCCGTGTGCATTCTAGAAATAACTGGAAGATGTAGAAATCAGATTGAAAAATGGATAGCGCCATCATGTTCGTGGTGACGAGAGGTGTAAAATCAATATAAAATTTGTCAATTTTTGAGAAGTTGAAAATTTTGCCCTCCTGCAAAATTCATGGTTCTTGCATTAAAAAATATTTAAAAATTGCCTCGATTTGTGTGCCCTAGCAAAAACTGAGTTCTTAAATAACTTGGTTGATGGAGTTACCATGAAACTGGTTTGGCATAGATCGTAAATGGTTAATTTAGTGTGGAGGAGGTTATGTGGTCAAAACCTGCCCCTGCACGAATCTCATTTTTGTTTTATAACCCAACCAATATACACCATATATATGTTTTTTGTTTTAAAATAAACCATTCTTGTTTTTTTAAAAACCAAATTTCAATTTAGGGGAGGGACGCCATTACCTGTGTGCCCTCCCCACCATGTCGCTTGCCGCCACGTGAATCCACTTGAGGTTAGTACGACACCTGTCTGCCGTGGAGGTCCACGTGTTGGGCATCGTGTCAGCAGGTTAAAACGCCTTTCCGTGCTGTGTTGAGGGTTCATTACGCATCATTTGTGTGATGTGTTTTTTTCCATTTGTTTTTCTATTCAGGCCTGATTGTTGGGCGAAGCCCCCACCGAAGATGGCGCGGGACGGCCCCAGAACCTGCGCACTTCATCCACTAACCAAGAGCTGATGTCCGCCATTGTTCGAGGTTACGCGTCCATGGTTGGAACAGGGTTTCTAGCTTTCTTGTGGTTTTCCGCCTGGATTTGTTGGTCATTCTGGACCGCCGGTGGTTTAGGGTTTCTTTGGTGGTGGTTTAATTCGTGGTTTTTGTTGTTTGGGGAGGAGCCAGTTGCAGTTTTAGCGAGTTCGAGGTCGAAGGTTTTTTTAACAGGTAATTGCAGGTTTTTCTGTTTTTTGTTGGTTTTTTTGGTTTTTTTTGTTGTCTAATGGCTTATTTCCAACTCGTTGCAAGTGTGGCAAGCTCCGGAGAAGGTCTGGCGACCATCCATGGCTTCTATCCGGTAGGATTTTAATCCTACCAGTGATTTCTATGTGTTTTTCAACACAAAACACCTTATTGGAATTTTTGTTAACTTTGCATGGCAGGTTTTGAGGGTTTAGGGTTTTCCAGGTTAGGGGTTTAGGGTTTAGTGTATTTAACTCATTTTGTTATTTCTTTGGTCTCTTGGTCTCTGAATTTAGATTTAAATGAGGGTTTTGTTCTTTCTTTGGTCTCAAATTCACACTGTAGTAGCACTGTTTGCATGTTTACCTACATAATGGCTTACAATGTTTCACTGTGGCTGCTGCTATGAGAGTATTCAGGGAGAGGCAGAACCCATAGTGAGGTTCGAGATTTTCTTTGCTGAGCCATGGAAAAGAAAAAGAGGCAGCTGCAATTTCCTCTTTTTTCAGAGAGCAATACCCTTATATTTGCTTCTGCAAATGCTTGTTAAGATGACATGGCTTCTTCTTCTGCTATCGATGTCATCCTTCATGACCACCAAAACCCTCCATCGCTTCCTCATGCCTCCACTTCCTTCTCAAGCCTCTGAAATGAGTGCCAGATATTGTAGTGGAAGGTTGAATTATCTATTAGATCACTGATTAGGGCCTTTTTGTATTTTACTTTAGATCAATCATAGTTCAGTCCTTATGAAATTCCAGAGATTACAGTAACTAAAAGAGATGCACAAATACATCTACTTAACCTTTGGTTGAGGTCATTGTTTAGTGATTATTGTGAGGGATTATTCATTGCTGACTTGTGAACATGAGCTGCAGAGTATAAGGCCACAAAGTAGCTTCACAATAAGGCTGCAGGATATGTTGAGAAGTCTGCACATATAAGTTTTTCTTCCAATGATTTCCTTGGCAAATAAATAGCCCAAAGGAAAGTGAATAAATTTAGAGTGTTTATATCAACAAAGACATACCACTGTAATGTGCTTTAAGTTCAGTGTCCATCCCTCACTTTCTGCTTCAGTTTTTTTCCCTAGTTCATGCCACAATTCCTTATTTTGAAGACCAAAATTATACTTAACCCAAATCAGAGATTTCATCAAATGAGTGTGTCGAGTAGAGAACTTCAATGAGTTTGATTAGGATCTGTGTAAAGACTTATGAAATCGATCTTCAAATACTTAAACCCATCTTAATCTAATAAAAAATGTAAGCCTTAAACCCATACATTTCACAAGGAGAAGTTCCACGTTGCTTCAGGCTTCCAGATCCAAATGAGGGACCTTCATATAATTAGAGCTTTAAAAATTCATGAAGTCTAAATTAGGACAAGACCTAATAGGGTAGTAGAAAATATAACTCCAAAAAAGCACCAAAAGGATACCTAAGATCCTTAGAGAAAACAATGACCTGCAAAACTGGAGCCCAACGATACCCAACTTCAAAATATAAAACCATAAAGTCCTTGACAAAAGATAAATGCAGAATATGTTTCTTCAGTAGTATGCATCTCACTGTCTTTGTGTAGCCTCGGGTTAGGGATTGAAGATTTATGCACAAATATGTCCAAAATTATCACTGAACAAAAATGAATTTAGATATCTGGCCCTCTAGTCAAATCTCAGTCCTTTGCTACTACTGCACAATGCATAAACCTCTGACTTGTGTATGTATTTGACCTTCCTTAGAAAGTTCAAGACTATGCTGGATAAAACCTCCTCAGATAGATCAATACTCACAAGATGCTTCTAGTGACTTTGACCTTCCTTAGGATATCAATTCTATGTTGGTCACATACATAAGATTAGAGATAGATCCAACAAAAACTTGATTGATGCATAAGAGGACTAGAAATTCCTCCTTGCCTATTAAATTTATGCTATTGCTCTCCCCACAATTCCTATGTCTGGGCCTCGTTGTCGAGTTAAATTTTTGCAAAAAAAGAAAAAAGTTGTTCCTCGTGTGTAGACCTGCAAGTTCAATTTATAAATTTATATAGGCAATGTCTTCGACGTAAATCTTCCTGAACAGCTTTTGCCAATGGATATACACAAGGAAAAACAAGTGAGGGTGTTTATCACTGAAAGGAAAAGAGATGTGCGTAAAGGGTGCAAAACGAAAACAAACACCTTTCTATAAGATGCCTTCCCTTTGCAGAAGCAGTGCATTTTATCAAAAATAAAATGTACAATAAGACAAATGACACAGAGGAACAAATGGATTCTAGTCAAATCGAACAAGATAGTAGAGAATATGGTAGAATTCCAAAACTTTTCATTATGCCAGCAACATTTATACCTTGAAAGGAAGGCATATAGAAAGCTTATCATATAGAGATGGCAGAGAAAAACAAATGGAATGCTATCTCACCTTTAAGTTTCTAACTATCTTCTATCCTGAGATAGTGAAAGATCCATTTCTTGACATCTGCTTATTTGTGGAAGATTTCAATATAGATTTGCTAATAAAAAGAGCACTGGTCACAAAGGCTAGTCAAATTGAAAAGTTGTTTTATACAATGTATATAAGATATACCTCAGTTCTCATGATTGATTCATTTAATTTCATTAATTTGGTAATTGCATGCAGGACATTCAAAAGATCAGAGGTTTAGTGAATTTATCAATACATTGCATATCCTGAAAGTATGCGTAATTCATTGAGAATTCTTAAACTCTATTCTTTATGACCCTGAGAATCTTGTAAGATTTCCACATTATAATAGACTATAGATGTTCCTTCTAAAATGGATTTTGGCTACAATGTCGCACACATTATGAAATAAAACAACCTAGGTTGTAAGCCAAAATGTTTCTGTGACAAGAAAAAGATACAATCCATCCAAAATCCACATCATAATGTGGTTAGAACCAAAAACATATGACACCTCTATTCTTTATGGCCCTGAGAATCTTGAGTGCCAAAACTCCTTGAGTTACCTTCTTGAGCCAGGTAGGTTGGCCTACCAGTCAAGGGTTGATTAGGAAATGGTTGATTTCTACCATATGATTGATTCCAATTTGCAGCTTCCAACCATAGAGGTATTGAGTACCCATACCTCACATTTGCACTACTGACCCCTGCATTAAGTGGAGGTGTGTAATGAGCATACAGAGAATTGACACCAACTATGGTAGGAACAAGGTAAGTGTGTAAATCTTCGGTTTGATAGTGAGGTACTTGAATGTTTATGAGATCTTGGAATAATGGTGTATTATCTGCAATGGAGTCCAATGAGTTTGAAATAATCCTGGTTTCATCAACTATTCTTGTATCATTGATCATCCCTTGTTCCTTTTCAAGCATTGGTTGTGCCTTTCGTTTTTCCTTTTCCTGTCTTGCCATTTGTTTTTGTTGGTCCTTAACTTGCCTTGCTTTATCTCTTTCAATCCTTTCATCTTCTCGACGTTGCGCTGCAACAATCCTTGCTGCCTTATTCTCCTTGACTAGATCCTTCTTTTTCTTTTCTAATTATTGCATTTCAAATTTCTTTTTTTCAGACTCAACTAACAGGTTTATATAGTCCTCTGAGGTGAGTAACTGTGAGCTTCGGCCCAGACGAAGGCTACTTGGTACATCTTTCTTTTTTCATTAATACTCTCTCTACTAGTAGCTCTAGGAACGGCCAAGTGTCTTCTCCACCCCTCCCACCTGCATGTCATTGCTTGGTACTTCCCTTTCAGTATTTGATGGAACTGATTGAACTATATCATTATCTTCATTTGATGCCTCGTTATGTCCTTCATCTTCTTCCATTGATCTATTGTCCACAAAAAATGAATAATTTCACTGTTCAATTCTGCTAGTTGTGAGGGCATGTTCATGCTTTCTTCATTGGTTGCTGAGAAACTATGTGCATTCATATTGATCATTGCTTCTGCTAGCCATGAAAGTGGGGTTACTTGGCTTGGCAATGTCAATTGGTCATTGTCAACTGCATGCTCAACAATGTCATTAACAACATCAACAACAGGAGTTTCATGTTCTTGAGTTGGTGGAACGATCTCCATGTTACTGCGAATTTGTTCATGGTTATATTGTGTTTCACATACAGTTTCATCATCTTCAGCATATAAGTTTCCTTGAGATAGGAAAATCATATTACCAGCTGCAACAACATCATCTTGGTCATCTGCTTCTTGCACTTCAACACCTGTTTGGGCATTCCCTTCTTCCTGACCATCCACATGAAATGCTTGGCTACAACCAGTATCATGCATAAGAGCATCATAGTTCAGTAGCTAGATTCCTGTCCTCCTAAAGCTAGCCTTGATATTTGATGGTTTCAAAGCCCTTTTAAAATCTTTACTTGCAAGCTCTTCTAGCTCGAACCTTTTCACCTCAACCCCTGGATTCTTTGCCATCCATGCAGCGCGCTCTGACCTAAAATAGTTCTTGAAAGGGCCAAACACACTAACATCAAGGGGTTGCAGTCTGTGAGTGGTATAAGCAGGAAATGTCAATAGGTAGATGCCTAAATTGTTTGCTTCCTCAATTGTTTGTACATCCATGTGGCTCCCATGGCCATCTAATATCAATAGGTGTCTGTTATTAGGCGAGACGCCACCTGGTACTGATGCAGCAAAGTGAAGAAGTCAACTTAGAAACAATGCTTTAGTCATCCATGCATGGTGATGTGAAACCATGCATGCACCTGGTTCACAATTCTGTATATAGTTTTTTAGTTGATTTTTACCTTTGAATAGATAAAATCCTGGGATTGAAGTAGCAATTGCATTGACACAACATAAAATAGTTATCCACTCCCTATGCTTAGGCAAAATATTTGGCACATTTCAGTTCTCTCTCTTGGCAATTACCTGCATGCCACAATTCCTCCCTACCTGTAAACCTATTTCATCACAGTTCCATATATGGTCTGCTCCATAAGAATGTTTATCATAAGCACTAGAAAGTGTGTCATAGAACATTTTCACAACTGCAGGGCGCAAATTTAATGCTCTGTCTCTATCAAGGCCCTCAACAGTACGCAATACAAGTTTTGGATGCCTTTTTCCAAACCCAAACCACCATGATTTACCAGGAAACCATCTTTGAATGGGTCTGGCCTCCCTTGACAGATTTGACCATCTGTTGATTTGAGTTGTATCAACTCTAGCCCATGTCCCAATTGGGCGATCTCTTTACACCACTTAACCACCTCGGCCTCCTCCTCCTCAGTCATAACTGTAAGAGGCCATCTATGTTTTGTATGAGTCAGTCCATTTATCCAATAATGTATTGATGAGGGAGGAATACCATGTTTTTTTGCAGATGCCCGAACAGAGTATCCATTAAACTCTATGTTCTCAATTGCAACTAACATTTGCTCTTTTGTCCATCCTCTTATAGCACTGATCTTTTTAGTTGAACTTGCCCCTTGGACTGTTTTTGATGGTGGTTCTGTGGCTGATGGTGTGTTAACATTAGCTGCCGTCACATGGTCATCCTCAACAATGTTCCCTGGTGCATTGTTGGCATTGACATCAGCTGTCCTGTCCTCATCAGACGATGTGCATCACAGCTACACACCCCTTGTCACTCTCCTGCCACTTCTCCTTGTACGAGCAATATAACTTCCTTTTGCCATAGATTCAACAACCTGTAAAATTATTGCATGCATTTAGACATTAGAATATTTGTAAATTATGCTTTCATACAAGGAAAAAATATTTCTGCTTTATTACAAGAAATTATCAACATGTATGTTACAGGAAATTGAATTGCATTACTTCGTAGTCTCTCATTGAAAATTACAACTTTCTTTTGCCTCAGAAGATGGGCAGAAAGCTAGGAATAATCAAGAGAAAAAGCCATTGCAAATTACAACTTTATTTAGCCTCAGAAGATGGGCAGAAAGCTAGGAATAAGCAGGACAAAAATCCAAGGAAAAGAGGAAGGCCTGTGACCAAAAAGTGAAAATATCCAAAGCTAGACAAACTTGATCCATGTAGCACAAAAACAAAACGATAGTTAGCACCCATAATTTGCATGACACACACAACATTGGTTTCCAGGTGATAGATCAAGATTAAAGTAAAATATTGTCCTAGGTCATTTGGAGGATAGGCAACCAAAAGCCAAATTATCTTGAGTTTCTAGCTTAGTCGATTTTTATTATTACATTTTGAGTCTCTCCATTGACCTTTGTTCACCTATTTACACAATGTTTTAGCTAAGGCATAAGCAAGTAAAATGTGCACAAATATTTTGTTTCAAATATCATTTTCCATTTTTTTGTTGTTTGGCATTGCCAAAAATGTATCAGTATGCCAACTTCTCCATTGCAGTCCATGGCCACCATTCCAGGCATAGTAATTAGTTTGGAAACTCAAACAAAATATGATCATATGCTCCAGAAGAGTGTATCTTGATAGTTGATGCTTTTTAGTTGGCCTTTAGGCATAGAATTACTCTTCTTTTAAGGTTATATATGTTGTGATGTGCTTTAGGCTTAGAATTACTCTCTTGGTAAGATAATCTGTGTGGTGATTGTTTTTTTAAGAGTATGATAGATCAATAATTTTGACATTTCATTACCATTTTTAATAAAAACCTGCTGTTTTAAATTAGGGTTGGTAGTAGTCCATAGGCTTACATTCCATTTCCATCAATTTTCTTGTTGGTATGCTTTCCATCTACAAAAAACTGAAAACTCACAATGTTTTAGCTAAGGCATAAGCAAGTGAAATGTGCACATATATTTTGTTTCAAATATCATTTTCCATTTTTTTGTTGTTTGGCATTGCCAAAAATGTCTCAGTATGCCAACTTCTCCATTGTAGTCCATGGCCAGCATTCCAGGCATAGTAATTAGTTTGGAAACTCAAACAAAATATGGTCATATGCTCCAGAAGAGTGCTATGCCTGTCATAATCACAAATCATTCTGAGTCTCTCCATTGACCTTTGTTCACCTATTTACACAGTGTTTTAGCTAAGGCATAAGCAAGTGAAATGTGCACATATATTTTGTTTCAAATATCATTTTCCATTTTTTTGTTGTTTGGCATTGCCAAAAATGTCTCAGTATGCCAACTTCTCCATTGCAGTCCATGGCCACCATTCCAGGCATAGTAATTAGTTTGGAAACTCAAACAAAATATGGTCATAAGCTCCAGAAGAGCGCTATGCCTGTCATAATCACAAATCATTCTAAGTCTCTCCATTGACCTTTGTTCACCTATTTACACAGTGTTTTAGCTAAGGCATAAGAAATTGAAATGTGCACATATATTTTGTTTCAAATATCATTTTCTATTCTTCTGCTGTTTGGAATTGCCAGAAATGTCTTAGTATGCCAACTTCTCCATTGCAGTCCATGGCCACCATTCCAGGCATAGTAATTAGTTTGGAAACTCAAACAAAATATGGTCATATGCTCCAGAAGAGTGCAATGCCTGTCATAATCACAGTAAGGCTGGGCAGCTTGAAAGCCATGAGAGATCTCGGTGATGCTTTCATTCGGAATTTCGTTCATTCCCATTACAATAGACTTTCACGTAAATCAAGATTCCCGTTTTGGACAAAGAAAACTTAACTAAAGACACGTGAGAAAAGATCTTAGGTTTTTAAAACATTTATCTCATTGAATGGAGAAATTAGAGTTTGAAATAAGAAACTCTACAAAAACTCTATAAAAAGCAGTTGTGTGGTTATATGGTTTCCAATTTTTATTATCAGTCATAAAAAGTTTTAGAAATTGAATTGAAAAAATTAAGTATGTTGAAGGCATTCATTTTTTTATTTATTTTAAGGAATGGTTTTAACTTTTCTAAATAGCTATATTTCGAACCTACTTTTTATTCAATGGCTATTTGTAAAACCATCCAACTATCCTTTTAGCAGTTATGGCCAGACAGATCATGTAACCATCAAACCAAGAGAAGTAAAGGAGTATAGAGAGGAAAGATAAATTCTCCACGGAGAAATTGATGTATTGCAAAGTCTTTAATGTTGTTTTATGAAATATAAGTACTCTATTTTCCTTACTCGGTTCCCCTTAACAGTCTTTTCATTACTGTCTATTTTTGTCATATCCTTGTGGTTATATCTCGATGCTCCTTAACAATATTTCCCTTACAGTCTATTTTCATCTGATCCTCCTGGTTATATGGGTGAATTGTGAAATAGAACTGTAGGCTGTGTGTTTATTTTCATGAAAGTGGAACTGAATCTGTAAGAAGGTGAATTGTGAAATAGAACTATAGGCTGTGTGTTGATTTCCATGGAAGTGAAACTGAATCTGTAATAACTGAAAATGTAAGAACTTTGATAAATGAGAACAATGAAAATAGAACTGTAAGAAGAATGAGTTGTAATTGATATAATTAACTTGGATATATTGGCAACTGATTTGTGATGTTGTCTTCAAGTTTGCTGAATAGTTTGAAAGCATAAGATGCAACTTCAACAGTGGGTCAACTTCTTTTATAGTTTTTGGCACTTGAATTTAATTGGTGGACATGGATGCACATGGATTTCAATGGTTTCATTTTGAATGTGTGGTCTGGATTTAATTTGATGTGATCTAATGGTTGGGAATTAGTTATTTGTTGATCCATGTGTTTTGATCTGTTTTAATGAGAAATAGAGTGAGTTGGGTGTCATTTATTGCAGTTATTGGGTTTGGGTGTCATTTATTGAACAAAGTGGGTTTAATTGTTATTGGGTTGGGTGTCATTTATTGAACATAGGGGGTTTAGTTGTTGAACAACACAACAGTTATGGCTGATAGACATTCCCTTTTATTATGTGCAAGTAGGGATATTTATTTGGGATACAAAGCTTCAGTTCTGATGAGTGGGGGTTGAAGTGACTACTACTTTGTACTTCTGGAATAGACCATTTTGGAAGCATTTATGGTTTTAGATGTTTTCTAGTTGGGTCAATATGGTTTGCACTCTTAAGTAGTAAGATACTATTTATGGGCAGTTGTGGGCCCGGTAAATGTATGGGGAAATTTTGGACATAAATTAATACTTATTTATACTTAATGTTATTTATTTTTGTTTAAATATTGGTTTCAAAAGTCTCAATCTATGGTGATTTTGTGGGACCAGTTGTTATGAAACCAGCTCAAGAAAAAGATAGAAAAGATAGATTAACGCCTTAGAATTCAGCCTCTTCGAGGGGGCAACCTCCTTTACATTACATAAATGAACAATTCTTGGATGAAACAAATGAAAAGACCTCCTTTCTATATATAGGAGTCTAAGGGGTCATAACATAATCAGAGCCGACATAACAATAATAATGTAAGGGCACAATAATAACAATAACGGGCTTCTATGGGGCACAATAGTAACAATATGGGCACTACATGGGTACATCGATATAATAAGTGGGTTGTACTAATAACAATAGGGGGTTACACTAGTAGTATAGGGGCCTAACATGCCCCTCTCCTTCAAAAAGCGTTGTCCTCAACACTTGAGTAGTTCTTGATGCTTCTGTAAAAAATTCTTGTCCTCCCATGTGGAATCTCCAGCAGGTAAGTTCTTCCACTTGATGAGATACTCTGAAATTGATTGATTTCATAGCTGTCCGGTTCTTGTTTCTGTGACTACTCCAGGTTCCAATATCATTTTTTCTTTCCTCTCCAATTTCTGGCAATATTGTTTGAATTGGGATCTTTTGCAACTTTTGAATAAGTGGCCATACTTCTTCATCCTTCTTCCATTCATCCCTTGCTTCGTTTATCCAATCTGGTTGGATAATAGAAATAGCACAAAACAATGCTTCCACATCCTCATCCTTGAAGAGTCTTCCCATTCGGTAAGGTCGCCATTTTTTAAGTGCATGTAGTATTGCCAACATTTCCTTCTCATAAATAGCTTGCTTGAGATGTAGTAGTAAAAATACCCAATCACCTACATCAAAACATTTTTCACTACGATGTTGATCTACCTGTTGTTTCGTTTGATTTTGCATCGAAGTGGCATTATCCTTTAAAAGTTGGAGAACTTGTTGTTGATGCTCAATGTGATCTTTCACTACTTGAACCTTTTTCTTCTTGATATGTTCTTCTATCTCTAGAATTTGAGGAGTGGTAATTTCTTCCAATACTTTATAAGATATGGTCGGATTCATTTCTTGATGCTCGATGTGATCTTTCACTTCTTGAAAATTTTTCTTCTTGATATGTCCTTCTATCTTGATAGTTTGAGGAGTGGTAATTTCGACCAATGAATTACAAGATATGGTTGGATTCATTTCTTCTTTCTCGATGTGATATTTCACTTCTTGTACCTTTTTCTTCTTGATATGTCCTTCTATCTTGAGAGTTTGAGGAGTGGTAATTCTTGCCAATACTTTACAAGATATGGTTTGATTCATTTCTTCTTTCTTTGGGGTGGGGTCTTGGCGTATATCTTCTTCTTTTGATGTTTCTTGATCCTTTTCTTCCTCCTCTTCATATTCTATGTAAAATAATTTCTTCTTAGCACACTTATAACCTTTAGTGCATTTGCTATCACAATTGTAACAAAGCCCTTTTTGTCTTTTTTCTTCCAATTGTTGTGGTGTAACCCTTGTAGGTTGTGGAAGGCTAGGAGAAACAACACTTCCATCTTTATAGTTATGGGGGGTATGCTTCCTGGTTTCCATAATTTTTCTTTCCACTATGTCACAAAGCCCTTTTACTCTTTCCAATTGTTGTGGTGTTGCTCTAAAGAAGGTGTTGCTCTTTGTATCCTCATAATGTGCTATCATCTCCTCCGTGAAAATTGAACACGTAACAAGTTGTTTATGAGAACAAAGCCCTTCATACCATAAAAATTGATCCGGTTCTAAATATGAAGATGCAATACATACCTTTTGTAACAGTGGTACACCATGTAGATCAAAATATTGCTCCATCTGAAGTATCCAATTTACTGGATCCTTGCCATCAAACTTCCTCATCTTGCTTTTTCTTGATTTTGAGAGCTCGATCTTGAAATGACTGTAACTCTGTACTTTCAGATCTTTATGTTCTGAAATTGCAACCTGTAGTAGCTCTCTATGTCCTCTTTCCAATGGCACTAGTATGATCCAAATTGGATTCTCCAAAAAAGAGTTATGCACAATATCCCAAGATGACCTGATTATAGACCTTTCCAGAAGAGCGAACTTGTATGAAGTTCCACGTGTCACTAGTTTGACCTTTGGCACTGAAAAATATATACAAGAAACTACAGTCTGTCCTCTTTGTGTAACTTCTTACAAAATTTCAATCTAATGCTCAGAGAGAAAGTTATGACGATTTTCCCTGGGTCACCTATTTGGAATTTAATTCAGGAGTCTTCAAAAAGACCAACTTCCTCAGATTATATCTCCGAAAATATAGCACAAAAAGCTTTGAAATTCAGACCCGAGGTCCAGTATGATTTCTTCTCAAATGGGTTTTTTGTTTAGCTTCAGAAATGTCGCAGAAAAAAAAGTTATAGCGAAAATGCCACGATGACCTATTTAGAGCAGCGAAACCCTAGAATCCAAAGCTCTGATACCAAATGTTATGAAACCAGCTCAAGAAAAAGATAGAAAAGATAGATTAACACCTTAGAATTCAGCCTCTTCGAGGGGGCAACCTCCTTTACATTACATAAATAAACAATTATTGGATGATACAAATGAAAAGACCTCCTTTCTATATATAGAAGTCTAAGGGGTCATAACATAATTAGAGCCGACATAACAATAATAATGTAAGGGCACAATAATAACAATAGTGGGCTTCTATGGGGCACAATAGTAACAATATGGGCACTACATGGGTACATCAATATAATAAGTGGGTTGTACTAATAACAATAAGGGGTGACACTAGTAGTATAGGGGCCTTACACCAGTACTATATCAATTACTGGTCCATGCACAACATTAGGAATCTCTCCCCTATAAGTGGGGAACCGGGTCCGCATTGGGCGGCCCGCCCCCATACCCCCGTACCTCCCGCATTATCCTTGGTGTATCATGGTGATTGTATTAACCGTTTACCCCATCGTGACATGACTTAAGATTGGGCATGGTTTTAAGTTTGGGCGCGTACTATTGTTTTTTTTTTGGTTGGGAATTTAATGTGCTTGGAACCAATGCATACCCAAACATAACCATATATGCATTCCATGCATTGAAAATATATTTTGCTTGGTATGGGTGCAATAAAATATGTTTTAAGTTTGTTTGAAAACCATATATATATTAACCATATTTCATATATGGTTTTCCTTTTGTTTGATTTTTGATATATGGTTTTTTTTTAATATAACCAAATTTATATAAACTTTTTTTTTGACTTTTGGTTAATATAAAAATTATTTTGTTATGATTGGTTTTATATAGTTTTGTATATAGTTATTTTAATAACTATATTAAAATTATTTTTGTATCTTATGTAGGTGCAAGAGGTCAATGATGGGCTGCCATGTGGGTCCCACTCGCTCACTGGGATGGAATGTGGCACACTGTGGGCCCCACTTTTTCCTTTGTCATGTCAAACTTTGAAAAGCTCTATCTTTTGCATATGAGCTCGGTTTGATGAACCGTTCGCACCTCTGCGATCAGGAAGATGAGATCTACGATCTAGTCTTAGGTCGAAGTCATTTTGATGACTTTGATTTTTGAGCATCCATAAGCCCTCTTTGTCCTTTGTGTGTTCCTGAAGATCCATCTAGATCAATCCTCCCCACTGAGGAGCTTTTGCTCCTCTAAAAGCATGTAGAATAATCTGCAACTTTCTGTACCCTGTCTACATCAAAAGTGTCCCGAAAGGGTCTTGCTTCTATCTCCTTTACCTTTGTTCTTTGGAGCCTTAACCGACGAATCAACACCTGCTACTTCTGCAACCTGTAGTACAATGTTTGCAAATGACATGCTTTGAATGACATGACCAAACTAAAGACCCAAACGTCCCATACTTGCCACAAGTTTATAACACATCCTCAGTGGTCAAGTTTACAACAAAATGGACGTAATACCCCAACTATGACAACAAGGCCAACTCATCATGGTTGCTTCAAAAAGTGATGGAAAACACATCATCACTGCAACACATGATTTATATTCATAAGGCCAAACACTATTGTTTGACAAGTGATGGAAACATAACATCACTTTCATGCAACTCAAAATACAACTCAAAAATGACTAGACATCATTGTTGCTGACCAAGTGATGGAAAACACATCATCACTTTTACATTTTAAAACAAAACAAATGACTTACAAAAGAATGACCATGAAATGACAACATGTCTAGAAACCATTTTTCACTTATCATGGTGAATGGGTTGCCTCCTTGTGGCAATTTTGCTTGTCGAACAACTGCTCTTCCTGGTTCATGCACCGACGCTTTGTCTTAAGGCACTACTCTGGATGGAGCTTCCAGCAAGTGGCTCTCTGATGGCCATTTCTATCGCAATGAATGTAGTAGGCTTTCTTCCTCCATATCTACTTAACCTGTTTCTTTTTATGCTGTTGAGAGGGTCTTTCATGCCCCATGAGTGCTGCCATTCTTTTCCAACACTTGGAAAAGGTATGGTTAGGTAAACCACAAAAGGTGCATGTTTTTCGATGCCTTAATCTTCGTTCATCATTAAAAATATGATCATAATCAAAATGAACATTCGAAGATTGAAAGTGGTTATACCTTCCTTTTCTATCTCTAATGTCAGTATGGCGATGAGAGCTTGCCTCAGCTCTCTCCTTGCAATGTTCACTATCGTGGGATGATGGGGATGTTTTCCCATCATTCACTTTCCTTGATGATGTCTCAGACCAATCTGACAACTTTGATCACTCTCCTTTAGTGTACCTCGAGCTTGCAAATCAATGCTCATGCACAACCTCCAAAGGTTGAGTGATGCCTTGGTTCTTAACACCAAGTTCTTTCCCCTCGTGCCTTTTCTTTGTAAGGAGCCTCATATTTGTCCCTGTAATCGGGATCTCCAAATATCCAACAGACATCATACTATCAGAAGATGAAATCGAAAGGAAATAAACATCTTTTACCTTCTCTTTTGATTTAGGAAGAACTGATGAGGGCTGCTCATCATCCATCGTTGGTGGTTCGTTAACTATCTCAACGCATTCCCCAACTTCTTTCCTGATATACCCAAGTCCTGCCTGACGGGGTAATTCCTCTACTTTGATGGGGTTGACAATGCCTTGGCCATTAACGCCCAAGCCTTTTCCTTCATATCCCATTCTCTTTAATAGTTTGGAGCCAATACCTGTGGTGTGATTTTCAAACACAGCAAAATCATCATCAGGAAACATACATGAAGATGGAGAACTACTTTTGAACTCACATGGGTTACGCAGCAAATTTTCCAAGGCATCATCCTTTGCTTGCAGCTATCGTAGCAAACTTTTTTTCTCCTCTTTCTCTTCATGTAGACACATCTTCAATTCATCATTCTCTATTTGAAGATTATGCTTTTTTTTCTTCAGTTCTTCCATGGCCTCTTCTGTGGTGTGCAACTGAAGCTGCAATCGCTACTTTTCTTCTGTTTCTTTATGTAGAGTTTCATACATAATTTCCACTCTCTTAGAAATGTTGACCATGGTCTCATACATTTCTCTTTCATTCTCTATTTATGTAGGTTCCATTGTTCACACTGCAATTCACATACACGTAAAGACTGCTCTGATACCACTTGATCCAGGCTCAGGTGTGAGAAAGGACCTTTCCAAGACCTTTTACTTTCGTGATGTGTTAAAATTGATTTTTAAAAGAACATTAACAAATACAGCTACAAACTGTAAGGAAGAGGAACATAACAATCATCAGCACATGAAAACAAAAGCCATTGATAACGGAGTTCATCCAGGAGGGACTACGTCTCCAGGCCCTGGTGTCAAGATGGTGTAGGCTGCTGCATTATGTGTTGTCAATAAAGATGATGTACACAGAGATGATGTCTCGATCATACAAAGAAGAATTCCCTCACGCAGGAGTGGCTCTAAGAGATGTTCCACAACTAGAACTCTCAATCAAAAGACTCCTATCAGTATGACACAAAAACAAGCATGGTGCACATCCTGCCAACATGTCACAAAAGGGATGTCAAAGTAGAACACATGCATGACGACAACAAGAGTATCCCAACAATAGACAACAAGGATCTCAAAGCATAACATGAAGAGTTATGAAAGAAAGTACATCACATAAAAAGATCTCGCATCAAATTAAGTAAGGAATCATGACAACATGTAATAAGCAAGATCCTACATCAACATCAATCATGGATCTGTACAACATAATGCAAAAAGAAGAAGTACATGAACACATCATATACCTCACCACCAAGGGTCATCTGAAGCAAAGGCTGTCAAAGTTATAAAGCTTGCTGAAACATCGATCTCACAACATCAATTGCAAGAAGAAGATTGTTCGCACATGAAGATGGACATCTGCACTAGCACTTAGAAAAGTGACTGAAAGAAGAAATGAGAGAAAGACAAATCTGAATACACCATCAGATTTGTGCCATCGAGCAGTGCTGAAATGACTATCCAAAATCCGAATTCTAAGAATTTGAAAATTCAGAGCTCAAGGAATCTTTTAGATTCCCTCGGGATTCCTCAAAGACTTTGTTTCATGGACGGACTGAAAATCCGCTCCTCAGATGTCAAATATGATTTCACCATTAGGATTCCTGCAGAAAACCATGAAAAACAAGTATAAAATTGACCATATTTTGACAAAGTGAAATTTTACCTCCTTGGGACAATTTCATGGCTCATGGTTCCACTACTTGTTTTCACTGAAATCATGGTTCCGCGTGCATTCTGGAAATGATTAGAAGATGAAAAACTCATATTGAAAAAATGAATAGCGCCATCATGTTCGTGGCGACGAGAGGTGTAAAATCCATATAAAATTTGTCAATTTCTGAGAAGTTGAAAATTTTGCCCTCCTGCAAAATTCATGGTCCCTGCGTTAAAAAATTATTAAAAAATTGTCTCGATTTGCATGCCCGCTCCTATCTCGAAATCCATGCAGTCCTTCTCCTCCATCCCTTGGCAAAAACTGAATTCCTAAATAACTTGGTTGGTGGAGTTACCAAAAAATTGGTTTACATAGTTAGTAAATGGTTAATTTAGTGTAGAGGAGGCTATGTGGTCAAATCCTACCCCTCCACAAATCTCATTTTTATTTTATAGCCCAACCAATATACACCACACACACACACACACACATATATATATATATATATATATATATATATCTTGTTTTAAAATAAACCATTCTTGTTTTTTAAAAAACCAAATTTCGATTTATAAGTGGAAGTCGGGTTCGCATTGGGCACGTCGTCCCCATACCCCCATACCTCCCGCATTATCCTTGGCGTATCATGGTGGTTGTATTAACAGTTTACGCTGCCATGACATGACTTAAGGTTATTTTATAACCCAACCAATATACACCATATATATATATATATATATATATATATATATATAGTTTTAAAATAAACCATTCTTGTTTTTTAAAAAACCAAATTTCGATTTATAAGTGGGGGTCGGGTTCGCATTGGGCACATCGTCCCCATACCCCCATACCTCCCGCATTATCCTTGGCGTATCATGGTGGTTGTATTAACAGTTTACCCTGCCATGACATGACTTAAGGTTGGGCATGGTTTTAAGTTTGGGTGTGTACTATTGTTTTTTTTTTTTGGGGGCATTTAATGTGCCTTGGAACCAACACATACCCAAACATAACCATATATGAATTCCATGCGTTGAAATTATATTTTGTTTGGTACGGGCGCAATAACATATGTTTTAAGTTTGTTTGAAAACCATATATATATATTAACCATATTTCATATATGGTTTTCCTTTTGTTTGATTTTTGATATATGTTTTTTTTTTAATATAACCAAATTTATATTAACTCTTTTTTTTGACTTTTAGTTAATATAAAAATGATTTTGTTATGATTTGTTTTATATGGTTTTGTATATAGTTATTTTAATAACTATATTAAAATTATTTTTGTCTCTTATGCAGGTGCAAGAGGTCAATGATGGGCTGCCATGTGTCAATGGCTGATGGGCTGCCATGTGGGTCCCACTTGCTTACTGGGATGCCATGTGGCACACTGTGGGCCCCACTTTTTCCCTTGTCATGTCAAACTTTGAAGAGCTCTTTTTTTTGCATACGAGCTCTGTTTGACGAACCGTTCACACCTCTGCAATCAGGGTGACGAGATCTATGATCTGGTCTTGGGTCAGAGTAATTTCGATGACTTTGATTTTTGAGCATCTATAAGCCCTCTTTGTCCTGTGTGTGTTCCCGAAGATCCACCTGGATCAAATACTTAGACGAAATTGTCATCGCCATGGGGTAAAAACACCGGAGAAGTAACAACACCGAAGGAGTAATAGCACCAGTGAAGTACTTAGCCAAAATCACCACGATCAAATTAACAACACCGGAGGAGTAACAACACCGAAGGAGTAACAACATCGGAGGAGTAACAACACCAAAATACTTAGATGAAGTCACGACCGGAATACTTAGACAAAATTGCCATCACCAAAGTAACAACACTAGAGGAATAAAAACACTCGTGAAGTACTTAGACAAAATTTCCATCATGAGAGTAGTAGCACCAGAGGTATAACAACGCCAGTGAGGTACTTGCAAGAAAAAGATTGATAGAGTAGTAACAACATTTTATTTATTTATTTAATACTATTATTATTTTTATTATTACATTTTTTTTTTTTTAATCAGGGGTGTAGAGGAGGAATTACCTACACTAATAACTTCGAAAATAGAGTTATCAGAGAGATATTTAATAAAGGAGTTCCTTGAAGTTGGACAATGATATAATATGAGGTGATGTCTATTCATGATCAAAGGAGTATGTTCCTCATCAATTGTGATAAGTCTAATAGTCCCATTATCGAACACTGTGTCAACTTCATATGGTCCCATCCACCTGGAGCAGAGTTTTCGCTTAAAATCCTTGAATTAAGAATCATAAAGTAATGCCTAATCTCCTCTTTGAAACATATTTTTCTTTATGAATTTATCGTGCCATTTAATTCACTCATGTTGGATTGCAAAAGTATTCTGGACAACTACCAAACGAATTTCATTCGACTCATTCAACCATTCCAGTCGATGTTTCTGGGCTTCTGAAAGATATAAACCTACTTCAAGGGCTGTCCTGAGCTTCTTAATTTTGAATTCCACTGGAAACAAAGGGGATTTCCCATAGACAAGCTCATATCGTGAAATCCCTGTTGTGTTCCACCATGTTGTTCTATACGCCCACAATGCCTCAGGATGTTTTTCAGCCCAATTCCAGTGATGGTGTGCTACATTTTTTGTAAGAATATTCTCTGGTACCTTGTTTGTGCTTTCAACTTGATCATTTTCCTGAGGATGATATGGAGATGTTACCCTATGCTTGATTCTATATTTCTTCATGAGTCTTGTTATCATATGTGATGTAAATTGTGCCCCTCCATCTGAAACTATCTCTCTAGGAGCTTCGTACCGTGCAAGAATTTCTTCCAATAAAAAGTCTGAGACAACTCGTCCTGTTTCTTTCATAATGGCCTTGGCCTATACCCACTTTGTTACGTAATCCATGCAAACCAGAATGTGAACTTTCTACTATGAAGGTGGATTAAATGGCCCAAGAAAATTGATATTCCATTTTTCAAAGGACTCAAGAGCTTTATGGGGCTGTAACAACATTTCATCCACCCGACCAGACTGACCCATCTACTGGCAACTATTGCACCCTCTAACATATTTCCTTGCATCACGAAAAATAGAAGGCCAATAGTATCCCATTTGTAACACCTTATGACATGTCTGCTTATCTTCAAAATGTTGAAAATGGCAACAAGAAATGCTAAAAATAGAAGTGCTAAAAATAGCACTACTATAAATAACAGTTTGGGTACCAGTGTTAGATTGAGCAACAGGGAATGAAAAATGGAAGTGCTAGAGCAACAGGGAATGAAAAATGGAAGTGCTAAAAATAACATTTCTATCTTTAGCAGTTCAGGATGGATACCTATTGTAGTCATTCATTGGACTAAAAATAGGAAGTAAAATTCGAATTTGAACTTAACAACTGTTTGAAAATAAATCAATTAATTCTCCATGAGTTAATTAGTTGGGAAAAATCAAACATGAAGTCTATGTGACGACATGCAATAATTTCTCTATTAATTGAGGAATTTATCCATCAGTTGAGATAAGGATGAGTTCTAATTTGAGTTGTAATTAGTTGGCTCAGTTAACTGAGTCAAGTCCAGTTAGATTGATTTAAAGAGTTTGTTTAAATTAATGTGAGTTCAGTTAGTTAATGCATGCTTGCATATAATTGCTGCACTTCAGATAACTGAAGATTCTCTCATGAATAACTCATGCATGTCAGTTCAGGCAGAGACCTAGTTGAGATCAGAGGAGGGACAATGTACTATCAGTTGGATGGATTTTTCCTATAAAGGAAGCTCATCCATGGAGAAGGATTTATCTCCTTCAGGACTGTGTAGTTAGATCAGAGGTTAGTGAGTGTGTGAAGAGCCCAATTTACACAAGTGGCTGCACTGGACCCCAATCATAATTGCGCAAAGAAATAGGAGTTTTGGACGATAGAGCAAAGGTTAGATAGAGGCCTTTGACTGTCTATGAGCAGTAGAGGTATTGTAGAGAGAGCAGGATAGCTTTTGAGCTGATTCTTTTTGTAATACTATCTATATTTCCACTTGTATGATAATACAGAGTTGGGGTTTTAGGCTGAGGCTTTCCCCAGGTTATATCTTCTGTGTTATGTGTGATTGATTCCTTCTTATCAGTTATATGTTTTCTTATTGATGTTGCTCATGTTCGATTAAGCTTCCGCTAAATTGGTTGTAGAAGTAGATGAAGTATTTTGCTTTAGTCTATTGCATTATCAAGTGATCTACAGTGGGAATTTCCACATGGTATCAGAGCGAGGTTTTGTAGAAAAAGTTCTAGATGGTATCGGAGCACAAGTGATCAAGGAAGAACAATATAAAAGAAAGGAGAAGTTGAAGTTTGTGATTCCTGAATATAGAAATCGAGTTCTTATCACATCTCTATTTCACCTATGGCATTCAATGGTTTGAGACTCGAATATGCCCTTGATGGCAGTTCGAATTATATAGCCTGGAAGGATCACATGGAAGCAGTACTAGAGGATAACGGTCTAAAGGACTTCATTGATCAAGAAGTCCCAAAGCCGACTGGTGCTGCTGAGTTGGCTGAATGGAAGAAATGTGTGGCTAGAGGAAGGAGAATCCTTCTGGAGGGAGTTTGAGATCACATATTCTCGAGTCTCCATGTGAAGGAGACCCCATTTTCAATGTGGAAAACATTGAAAGATCTATATCAGAATAGCAGTGATTAGAGGAAGTTGGCACTGAAAGACAAGCTTTGGAAGATCAAGTGTGAAAAGGGCGACACGATCTCTACGTATCTGAGCAAGCTCACCACATGCAGGGATGAGCTTGGAAGTATAGGGACCGCGACAGTTGATGATGACATGGTGAGTCTTGCACCCCTCGGTCTTCCTAAGAGCAGGCATAGCTACCAAGACTCGGTTAATGGAAGAGAGAAACTGCCAGATTGGGAACGACTTTAGTTAGATTTCATGTAGGAGGAGATAAGAAGAAGCACTAGAGATTGTTCTTCATCCATGAAGGATGAATAAAATTGTGCCTTAGCGAGTAAGGTGAAGAAGGGGAAGGAGAAGGTTTCTCATTCTGAATCCAGTTCTTCCCATGGTGGGAAGAAATTTGACAAATCGAAGTGTGATGCTTTCATTATCATGATGTGGGCCATTTTACTACAAATTATCCACAGAGGAAATCCAAGAAGGTATCTGGTGAAGGATCAGAAGGTGAGGCACTTGCTTCACAGTTCGAGTTGGATTTCACACTGTTCGCATGCATGCATTCATCCATGGTGGGAAGTGGTTGGTTTCTTGACAGTGGAGCTTCTTTCCACATGACCGATGACAAGATTTTGTTCAGTACTTTGGAGGAGAAAGATCTCTAGATACTCATAGTGATGGGTAATGATGAAAAGTATAGTGTCTCAGGTGTAGGAATGGTTATTTTTTAGAGGGAGCATGGAGCTCACCTTACCTTGACCGATGTCAAGTATGTACTAGGACGGAAGAGAAACTTGGTGTCGATCGCAATTCTGGAAGAAAGAGGCTATGATGTAGTCTTTGGTAAGGGAAAGGTTTTCCTTAGACACATCATCACTAGACAGGTGAAGCAAATCGGTACACAGGTTAAGAACTTGTATGCTCTTGAGGTTCAAGATGCATGCAAAGCCTTAAGGAGCAAGGCAAAGGTTGGATACTTGTGGTTGAAAGGGAGAGTAAATTACCTCTCAACATGCAGAACCAGAAGAAGTCTCAGACAATTGTGGAGGAGCCCCAATTGATGAAGCAACTTTAGGAGGTTGTGGAATAGCCACAACTGGAGAAGCCGATAGGAGACCGAGTGGAGGCATCCACTCATGCAGAGACCTCTAGTAGGGGGAAATTTTGAGCCAAGTGGGCAGAGGGATCACATGCAGCCATACCTCTAGGTGGGAGGTGGGGCGATGTGGAGTGATCATCCCAAGCAGGAGGGGCAGGATCCTTGAGGTACCCACCCAACCTCTTTGATTTGAATTTACTACGAGAGCCCCGATGAGGAGTAGCAGGACTATCTAAGTGGGTAGAGACAGATGCGGATGGAGCGGTAGAGAGAGCTATAGTGTAGGGGTCCCAGGACTATGTAGAGCTAGCAGGCTGCAACAATACGAGAGGCACAGGAGTGTTGCACCAGTGCAGGATGGCACATAGAGGTGTGCAAAGGTGCGAGATGCATGGAGTGTTGTAGCGGCTCAGAGGTCGGAGAGGGAGCACTTGTCAGCAGCAGGTAGAGCTTCAACATCAGAGTATGTTTCTAGCCCAACAGAGAGGTTAGTGGGGAGTTTTTTTGTTTCTAGAGTTGTTGGAGCAACCACACATGGTAGAAGTGTTGCATGCAGAACATTCCAAAGGTACAAGATCGGGTTCGAGTTGAATGCCTTGTTGTGAGGGAGTGTTGAAAATGGCAACAAGAAATGCTAAAAATAGAAGGGTTAAAAATAGAACTACTATAAATAGTAGTTTGGGTACCAGTGCTGGATTGAGCAACATGGAATGAAAAATGGAAGTGCTAAAAATAACATTGCTATTTTTAGTAGTTCAGGATGGATTCCTATTTTAGTCAGTCCCTGGACTAAAAATAGGAAGTAAAATTCGAATTTGAACTTAACAGTTGTTTGAAAATAAATTAATTAATTCTCCATGAGTTAATTAGTTGGGAAAAATCAAACATGAAGTCTATGTGAGGACATGCAACAGTTTCTCTATTAATTGAGGAATTTATCCATCAGTTAAAGAGATAAGGATGAGTTCTAATTTGAGTTGTAATTAGTTGGCTCAGTTAACTGAGTCAAGTCCAGTTAGATTGATTTAAATAGTTTGTTTAAATTAATGTGAGTTCAGTTAGTTAATGCATGCTTGCATATAACTGCTGCACTTCAGATAACTGAAGATTCTCTCATGAATAACTCATGCATGTTAGTTCAGACAGAGACCCAGTTGAGATCAGAGGAGGGACAATGTACTATCATTTGGATGGATTTTTCCTATAAAGGAAGCTCATCCATGGAGAAGGATTTATCTCCTTCAGGACTATGTAGTTGGATCAGAGGTTAGTGAGTGTGTGAAGAGGCCAATTCACACAAGTGGTTGCACTGGACCCCAATTAGAATTGCGCAAAGAAATAGGAGGCTTGGAGGGCAGACAAGAGGTTAGATAGAGAACTTTGACTATCTATGAGCAATAGAGGTATTGCAGAGAGAGCAGGATAGCTTTTGAGCTGATTCTTTTTGTAATACTGGCTATATTTCCACTTGTATGATAATACAGAGTTGGGGTTTTAGGCTGAGGCTTTCCTTGGGATATATCTTCTGTGTTATGTGTGATTGATTCCTTCTTATCAGTTATATGCGTTCTTATTGATGTTTCTCATGTTTGATTAAGCTTCCGCTAAATTGGTTGTAGAAGTAGATCAAGTATTTTGCTTTAGTCTATTGCATTATCAAGTGATGTACAGTGGGAATTTCTACACAAAATGTCCCCCATAAGGACCATCATAAGCATCTTTCAGGACATCATAGATGTCATCTCTACTTATGAAGCACCAAATTTCCTGATCAAATCTTGTGTAAAAGAGATATCCCTCTATCCATGAAAAACGATCACTGTGATGGATAATCCTTCATTGTTCTCTGTAAGACAAGTGTTGAGGCACCTTTCCTGTAGCAAGAAAGTTAACAATATCTTCATACCACATTGTGTGAGTACAAATTGTAAAAATATGTTCATCTGGAAAACTATCCTCTACAGGTGTACCTTCATCACTTGTATCCATCCTAGACAGGAAATCTGCGACTACATTATCTTTCCCTAGTTGGTCTACAATGGTCATATCAAACTCCTGAATTAACAGTAACCATCTTGTAACGTGACCGGGGTTATTGGTTTTTTCATCAAATACCTGATAGTTGTATGATCAGTGTACAAAAGTAGGATACCCTGTGATATAATGCCGAAATTTATTAACAACATAAATGACAACCAAGAAATCCTTTTCAGTTATCATATAATTTAATTCAGTAGGGGTCAAATTCTTATCGACACAGTAAATTGCATACATCTTCTTGTCCTCCTTCTACCACAAAACTTCCCCTACTAATTTTTGAGAAGCATCAATAGATATGTGCAACGGGAGTTTCCAATTAGGACCACGTAATATTAGAGACTTGCAGACTAGTTCTTTGATTTCTAAAAAAGTTGCTTCACATTCATCTGTCCACACAAATTCTACATCCTTAGGTAACAATTGAAAAAGTGGGAATGCTATTTTAGAAAAAAATTCTATGAAACGCCTATAATAGCCACCATAACTAATAAAGTTTCATACCTATGTTGGTGTCTTAGGTGTAGGAAATTTTAAGATTACCTCTATCTTTGTAGGATCAACTCGAATTCTTGTAGCTAAAAGAAGGTGTCCCAACACTATCCCTTCTTTCTTCATCATATGACATTTGATTGTACTTAGAGAAACATGTGTTTGCTTGCACCTTTCAAGTACTTTCTCTAAGTTTCTCAGAGCTTCTGTAAAGGAATCCCCATATGGGGTAAATTTGTCGATGTCAATCTCAACATTATCATTAACTAGATTAGAGAAAATTCCTAATATTTCCCTTTTAAAGGTAGCAGGTGTGTTACAAGGGCCAAATTGAAGGACTCGGTAGGCAAAGGTTCCCCAAGGGCATGTGAAGGTAGTTTTGTCTTGATCCTCATGACTTATTTGTATCTAATTCTATCCGCTAAATCCATCCAGAAAGAAGAAAAACTCCTTCCCGGCTAATGTATCAAGGATTTGGTCAATAAAGGGTAAGGGAAAATGGCCTTTCTGAGTTGCTTTGTTTAGTTCCCGGTAATCAACGCAGATCTGGCACTTGCCACTCTTCTTGGGAACAATGACCAGTGGGGAAACCCATTGACTGTTTGATATTCGATAAATAAAACCCACATCTAATAAATCTTGCAATTCATCTTTGATAATATTTTTTAAGGAAGGATTCATTCTTCTTTGTGACTTCCTAATAGGTCGACATTCCTCTTTAATGTATATATGATGGGTACATAAATCAGGAGGGATGCCTTTCATATCGATATACTCCCAAGAAAAAGATTCTTTATGCTCCCGAATGACTTTTAGCAACTGTTCGGATTGGGAGTGTGATAGGTCACGATTAATATTCAATGTTTTCCCTGGTTCAATTTTTACCAGAACACCATTACATGGTACAATTTCAAGAATTTTTTCTATTTTTGTTTCTGGTTCAATATCTTCCTGAACATTGAAAATCATGACAATTTATAATAGCTGACAGGTTGAACTAGAAATAGAGTCAGGATTGCTGAGAAAGTTGCTAATGGTGTCGTCCTCCATTTCATCTTTGAAATAGAGAGCCTTGCTGATGGTAATAATGGGCCTAATTTCTTCATCTTCAGATTCAGGGTCTTTGGTAGGTAGAGTCTTTTGAATCAAGGTAAATCCAGGTTTATTTGATGAACTTGGTTCTGTAGGGGGGTAAAGGATAAGGTTCTTTGTAACTTCCCCGTTGGATATTATGATGTTTTGTTAGGTCCCTATACTACTAGTGTAACTCCTTATTGTTATTAGTGAAACCTCCTTATTATATTGTTGTACCCATGTAGTCCTCATATTGTTATTATTGTGCCCCATAGAAGCCCACTATTGTTATTGTTGTGCCCTTACATTATTATTGTTATGTCGGCTATGATTATGTTATGACCCTTAGACTCCTATATATAGAAAGGAGATCTTGTCATTTGTATCATCCAAGATTTGTTCATTTGTGTAATGTAAAGGAGGTTTCCCCCTCGAAGCGGCTAATTTCTAAGGCGTTGATCTTTATTTTCTACCTTTTTGTGAGCTGGTTTCATAACATTTAGTATCATAGCTTTGGATTCTAGGGTTTCACTACTCGAAACAGGTCATCATGGAATTTTCGCTATAAATTTTATTCTGTGATGTTTCATAAGCTAAAAACAAAACCCATTTGAGCCAAAATTTTTCTGAACCTGGGATCTAAATTTCAGATCTTGTCTCGCTATATTCGGAGATATGATCTAAGGAAGTTAGCATTTTTTGCAAACTCCCAAATTACATTCCAAACAGGTGACTTTGGGAAAATCGTCATAACTCTCTCTAAGCATCAGATTGAAATTTCATAAATTACAGAAAGAGGATGAAATATAGTTTTCTGTGTATCTTTTTCAAATCTGAAGGTCAAAACAGTGACAGGTGGTACATCGTACAAGTTAGCTCTACTAAAAAATTATATAATCAGGTCATCTTGGGAGATTGGGCATAACTCTTTCTTGGGGAATCAGATTTTGATTAGACTTGTCGCATTAGAAAGAGAACGCAGAGAGCTACTACAAGTAGCAATTTCAGAGCTTGAAGATCTAAAATTTCAGAGATACAACCTATTCAATATCTAGCTCCTAAAATCAACAAAAAGCAATATGAGGAAGTTTGATGGCAAGGATCCAATAAATTGGATACTACGGATGGAGCAATATTTCGATCTACATGATGTACAACTATTTCAAAAGGTAAATATAGCATATTTGTACTTAGAACCAAATCAATTTGTATGTTATAGAGGGCTTTGTTCTCGTAAACCACTTGTCACCTGGTCAATTTTCATGGAGGAAATGATACCACATTATGAGGATACAAAGAGAAACACCCTCTTTAGCCAATTGATAAATATCAAACAAAAGGGTTCAATGGTAGAGCACATTGAGGACTTCCAAAAATTGAATATAAGGTTAAGTGATATTCCAGAGAAGCAAAGGATTGATGTCTTCATATGGACTTTAAAGGATAACATTCAACATCAGGTTCGTATTTGGGAACTTGATTCATTGGAGAAGGCATTTAGGTTGGAAAGAAAAAATGAAAGCGGAATTATGGAAACAAGGAATACTATCACTCATAGCTATAAATATGGAAGTGTTTTTGATCCTAGCTATCCACAACCTACAAGGTTTACACCAAAATAATTGGAAGAGAAAAGAGAAAAAGGGCTTTGTTACAATTGCGATAGCAAATACACTAAAGGTCATAAGTGTGCTGAGAAGAAATTATTTTACATAGATTGTGAAGAGGAGGAAGAAAAGGATCAAGAAACATCAAAAGAAGAGTATATACACCAAGAACCAATCCCAGAGAAAGAATAAATTAATCCAAACATATCTTGTAAAGCATTGGCAAGAATTACCACTCCTCAAACTCTCAAGATAGAAGGACATATCAAGAAGAAAATGTTCAAGAAGTGAAATATCAAATTGAACATCAAGAAGTGAATCCGAGCATATCTTGTAATGCATTGGCAGAAATTGCCACTCCTCAAACTCTCAATATAGAAGGACATATCAAGAAGATAAAGGTTCAAGTAGTGAAATATCACATTGAGCATCAACAACAAGTTCTCCAACTTTTAAAGGATAATGCCAGTTTGATGTAGAATTGAATGAAACAACAGGCATATCAACATCGCAGTGAAAGAATTTTTGATGTAGGTGATTGGGTATTTTTATGGCTACATCCATACAAACAAATGTCCATCAGGCAAGCTATTTATGAGAAGGAAATGTTGGCAATACTACATGCACTCAATAAATGGCGACCCTACCTAATGGGAAGACATTTAAAGGTAAAAATGGATCATGATAGTCTTTAAATACTTTTTAGAACAAATATTATCTCCAGAAGAATAGAAAAAATGGGTCAAACATATGTTGGGTTGTGACTTTGAAATCATCTACCAAAAAGGGAAGCAAAATATTGCTGCAGATGCACTCTCAAGAAAGGATGAGGATGTGGAAGCATTGTTTTGTGCTATTTCTATTATCCAACCAGATTGGATAAATGAAGCACGGGATGAATGGAAGAATGAAAAAGAAGTGTGGCCAGTCATTCAAAAGTTGCAGAAGATCCTAGTTCAAATAATATTTCTAGAACTTGACGAGGAGGGAAAAATCATATTGGAACCTTTAGCAGTCACAGAAACAAGAAATCGATAGCTACAAAATCGATCAATTTCAAAGTACCTCATCAAGTGGAAGAACTTAACCGCTGAAGATTCCACATGGGAGGATGAGAATTTTATACGGAATCATCGAAAACTACTCAAGCATTGAGGACAAAACTTTTTGAAGGAGAGGGGCATGTTAGGTCCCATTACTACTAGTGCAACCCCTTGTTGTTATTAGTGCAACCCCCTTGTTTTATCGTTGTACCCATGTAGTCCCCATATTGTTATTATTGTGCCCCATAGAAGCCCACTATTGTTATTGTTGTGCCCTTATATTATTATTTTTATGTCGGCTCTGATTATATTATGACCCCTTAGACTCCTATATATAGAAAGGAGGTATTTTGATTTGTATAATCCAATATTTGTTCATTTGTGTAATGTAAAGGAGTTTTCCCCCTCGAAGAGGCTCATTTCTAAGGCGTTTATCTTTCTTTTCTATCTTTTTGTGAGCTGGTTTCATAACATGTTTCCAAACCAACAACTAATGTAAGCATCTATGGTTGCGAGCCAAGGTCTTCCTAAAATCAAAGGGTGCCCACCGGCTGGGGATTGGGTATGTAAAATAAAAGGTAAATGGGGAATTACCATGAGTCTACCAAAATAGTGATATCTTCCAGCTTCCCTACAAGTCTAATAGTAGGCATATCTGCCAATTCTAGGATGGTGGGAGTTTGTTTAAGGTTCCAAAGACCCAAGACAATCATAGTTGCAGAGGTTATAACATTAATCACTACCCCCAAATCTACCAGTACATTTGTGATATCCACCCCATTAATCTGCACTGTCAAAATTGGATTTCCAAGATCCTTGTATTTGACAGGTATAGATTTCCCCAGCATTATATCTGATAATTTACCCATGACATGAATAGTAAGTGGGTCCTTTGGTTGTCTACCAGGTTTCTTAGCACAATATTCTTTAATTGTCTTAGCATAAATCAGTACATCCTTCATAGACTGAAGTAATGGAATTTTAACAAATACATTTTGCAATTCTCATAAAAAGTCAAAGTCAGGATGAGGACTTTGCTTGCTCAAAGATAATGTTTCAGGATAGGGTGGACCAGTTTAACACCCTGTAGTAATAATAGTTAGTAAAGGGGTTTGTTTCTTTATAGGAATCTGCGTTGGCTCATCCCCTATCATTCTTTGTTCTAGTTCTGAGACTTCATCATCGATATGCTCAACAATTATGGGTGAAGTCTGAGTATTGACTGCTCAACTAGATCGAATATTTAATTCATTACATCCCATAGTGGAAATACTATTTGCAGGGAGGTTGATTGTCTCAACCTATTGAGCCCCTCTATTATTTAGATTTAGATTGGGTTGGAAAGGAAATTGAGGACAAAGAGGAGGATTACTAGTGGGCACATTAGCAGACAGTTGTAGCTGCTGTTGTGCCATAGGTTGTGAGAATTGTCCTGAAGGAGGAAGAGGAGATCCATGCCAATTACGGGACCATGAAGAATTTGGACCAAATGGAGGATACATAGGTTTCCAGGTCATTGTCTATTGGTAATACTGCGGCCAAGAAGGTGAAAAAGGTACAGATTAATGGAAAAAATTCATATTATTAAAATATTGAGATGATTCTTGAGGCATACCCGATTCATATTCAGCGGCCATGGTTGCCATAGTTTCCTTAATACCATAAAATAAAGTTGTTATGTTTCTTGATTCATTCCCTAAAATACTGCCTTCAATCTAGGAAGAGATGAGAAATTGCTTGTGGAATGACTCTCCTCACATATCCTACAAGTCTCCATAGAATTTAATGGACATTCCTTCAATGAGTGCTTCTTCTTATATTGGGGGAAGAAAATAGACATGGCCTTATTTGCTTCCATCTACTTCTGCTTCACCTGTAACACGTCTAGTTGTTATGATAATGTGCTCAGGATATTGATTCTCAGGTTTTCTACCAGATTCCAAATTTCAGCCTTTGTAACTCCACCGTTGGAAGTTTTGAGAGTTTGGATTCCTTGCCTATGTCTCACATCCCCTCTTGAACACTTGATTTATAGTTCACAGATGATTTATAGTTCAATTGTTCACATATGGTTGAACACTTGATTTATAGTTCACTGTTGGATGTTTTGAGAGTTCAGATTCCTTGCCTATGTCTCACATCCCCTCTTGAACACTTGATTTATAGTTCACAGATGGTATCAAATTCCTCCTTTGATATATATATCCTTTCCCTACTACGTTCAATAGCTCCAGAGATTCCTCCCTCAGTTCCTTGAGAAAAATAATCTTTAAGATATTCTTATCCAAGTCACCGTGGCCTGATCTCTGCAAACTATATTGAAAACGTTCCACAAAATCTTCCATATTCTCATCTTCTTTCTACATAATCTTAAAAATTTCTTCCTTTACATCCCGAGATTTGTAGTAGTCCTAATATTTCCCGAGGAAAATAGTCTTCATATCATCCCATGTAGCAATAGATTTCCCTCCCAAACCCATAAACCATCTTAAAGTTGTGCCTTTCAAAGTAGCGGGAAATATATTCAATTTCTAAGCATAAAAAATGTAATCATACCCCCGAAAAACAACATCGAATTCAAAAAGGAATGTGTCCGGATCCTCAGAAGTAAGACCATGGAAATTAGGTAGTGCTGTCAAAGGAATAGGCTTCATAGGTGCATCACCTCTGATATCTCCAATTGGAAATTCAATTGAAGAAGTTGCAGGAGCCATGAATATCTGCCAATACTCACTTGGAATTTCAATAGGTTCTAGCTCTGGTTGTTCTATAACAGGTGATGGAAGTTGTTTAACAACACTCCCTTGATTAAATGGTGCCAATAATTCCCTCAAATATTCTTCCTTTGAACTTGCAATATGCAGTTCCTCAGATCCTCTGCTTGCTACTTCTTCTTCCCTAAATTTCACTTCTTCTATTGGAGGAGGTCCTGTTTGTGAAACTAATTGTCCTCCATATCTTGTATGATATCTTACCCTAGCAGCATCTCGTGACGATGCTCCGGACTCAACCCTTGAGTTGTTCTCTTGGATGTACATTTTTCTTCCCAAATCAACCCCTTTTCCTTTCAAGGGTCTCCCTCTGCCCCTTTTATTGGTGTCTCTGTTCATATAATCAAGAAATGAAAGGGAAACATTCAAACAAATTAAAATCTCAAGACCTAGAGTAGGGTAAGAAGTTCCTTCCCTAGGACGAGAGAGCACCCCCTAAGGAAAACAAAATAAAGAAAATAAGAAAATCAGATAAATCAAGCTCAGGACCTCAAACAGGGTGAAAAATAAAACTTCCATTCCCAAGATGAGAGAGAAATACCTATGAAAGAAGAACAAAGAAATCTAAAGCTCCAAACCTGGAGCAAGGTGATAAAAACTTCCTTCCCAGGACGAGAGAATATTCCTACAAAGACACAAAAAGAAAGGAATCAAACAACCAAATGATCTAATTCTTAGTACCTAGAGCAAGGCTAAGCTTCCTTCCCCAGGACGAGATATCGTTCCTATGGTCAATGTTGGTTGTACTTTTGTGCCTTTGATAACCTCCCTGGTAACGACGCAAAAATGTTGGTGTCCAAGTAGGAATCATGCAATTCACCCAATCCACATTTAATTTTCAACCCAGGGTTTTACCAGTTGTTTCAAGGCTATTGTGCACTGTATATGCAGGCCACAATTTCCCTACCCAGAGTTGAACATTAATGATCAATTCATCAATGTGTAACAACAAATAAGAGTAACAACAAGTAATAACTGTAACGAAAATAAGAGTAACTGAAATAAGGACTCACAATAACACACTGATAAACATTCACAACAATAATAGACTCATAGAAATAAACCTAACACACATCTAATCTAGCAGCACCTAGTTAGGAGAGTGGGCCCAACTCCCTGATCAACGCTGTAGCAAGAACAATGAATCACGTTATGCTCAGAAGATGAAATTGTCATTAATAAAAGAAATATTATAAGTATGCTATTACAAACTCAAAGTTAGAGTATTTCCCTTGTAACCTTAACGGCTCTTGACATCGATAGCTTTCACCACCCACAACTCTACTTTATACAATTTGTTAATAATACAAATCCTAGAATTACAACACTGTCTGCCCTTAAATACATGGTGGTTTTTCGAATGAAACAGAATGTTAAAAGATAGAAATGTGTCAATCGAAAGGTTGATTCACCGTTGCAGCCAGTGTTCAAGGATAGCATTGCCAGCTTTGATAACATCGTTCAGTGAATCATGGTCCTAGTCATTCTCCCTTTAAATCTGCATAACTAACTAAATTAGCAAGCTACTTAGGTAATAATCCCCTACGACTATGCTTCATTGACCAATAATCCATAAAGACATGACGAGAGGTATACCTATGCATTTTAAGATATTGATTAACCACTATTGGCGTGAAATGGATGAAAAGAACAAGGTAAAAGGGTGAGTAAAAGTTTGCAAATGTAGTCACCAACACCGCCTATGATATAGCTTCTGCATTGCCAAACCAAGGCAATCTAAGGAGTCAATCCAATGTATATGTTGTAAATATTTCTTTAGTTAACAATAGAATTTGAGCTTACAAAAAAAATTAATATCAAGTATTAATATTATAAACTCAATATTATTAATAATTTTCCCTTTCACCTCAATTAGTGAGTATTTCATATTATAAGGTCCATCATTATTAAATTATATTTCAATTTATATGAATTTAGTTATAAAATACTAATATTATATATTTAGATTCATTATTAATATTAAATATTAATATTTTTAGCTCAATATTATTTCCATTAGATTATTACTTCTATTAGTTATTAATGATTAGTTTTATATTCGTGTATTCTTTAATAAAACAAATATTTATATTTCTTATTCCCTTTCTTCTAATCTGTATTATGACTAACATTCATTTTTATTTAATATTAAATTAATCTTTAAACAATTATATATTTTATTAAATTAATAAAAGTGTTTAACTTAATAAAAATATTTGACTTTTCATATTAGTCCCATAGATTTTAGGGTTCCTCCCTGATTTATTCTCGTCTTGATCACACTTTCATAATTCATTTGTTCTCATGATGAATCACATTTGATGATTTGAAATGTCGACACTAAAATTACCAATGTGGTGGATGTGAAAAGAAGAATATCAACTATTTTTCAAATCACCGAAGACTCAAGTCTAAAATTTATTCTTATAATAATTTAAAATTAAAGTTAAACTAAATAACCTTAAATTTAATTAAATGAACTAGTATACTAATCAAATTAACGTTTTAATTGATTATAAGTTAATATTTAACCTAATTAACATTAAGGTACCACTTGGAATATTAATTAGGGTCAATGAAAAAAATATAGCATATTTGATGCTTGAAAGACATTTCAGAGTTACTAGCAGGGCATCATAGTGCTTGATTAGTGAGCAATGAGAGAAGAATTAGTAGATATATGAGGATACACTCAGTCTTAGTAACACTCATTTATGAAAATAGTAAAACAAAAACTTAAACCTATCACTTTATACACATGTGTGAGCAAAGAAAGAATTGATAATGTCTTAAGTTGTATTATTGAACATTGTGTGTCATGAAGATATTTGACTAGTTTATGATGGTGAGGATGGAAGGGAATCATGACCGAGGAGGGTTGTCACAAGGACCACTTGCACCAGAACCATCATTTACATCACCAGAGCTAGTTCTCATATTTTTCTCCCTAGAGGTAATTAATGGAAGATTAAGAGGGTTCCAAACAGTTGAGTTGGAAGTAGATCACCCTCCAATATGGGTAGGAAACCTTGAAAGATCAAGGGAATCTAATGGAGGACCTCCAATCAAGGAAATTACTTAGGAGTTCAAGAAGATTAAGCTCCTATAAATTGCTATCTATCATCAAAACAAACACCTAGAATCTTGGTTGGAAGGAATTTCAAGATGTTTCACAGGAAGAGATTATAATTTCAATTTATAGGCTATGATAGCAATATTTCAACTCAAAGATAATGCCCCGAATTGCTGGGTAACCGGGAGTGACAAGTGAAACTCATTTCCAACACTATCACTTGGGATTTATTTAAGGAAAGGTTCGAGAAGATGTAGATGCCAACATATTATGAAGAACAACAAGTAGGAGTCTTCCATTCTTTGGTGCATGGAAACCACATAGTAGATGAATATGAGATCAAGCTCATGGATTTGGTCAAGCATGTCTCCTACATGGACACTAACAATCACTAGGCAAATCATTTTTTTTCTGGATCGAACCCTAATATTACAGAAATGGTTCAGATGTGGAAACCATCCTCACTGATGTAGCCTATGGAAAACACTCACTATGTGGAAGAGCACTTGGACTTGAAAGGGGTAAACAAATTTGCTTTTCCATAATAGCCAAGGTTTCTAGGGAAGGCCCCTTGGACATTCTCTATGGGAGGAATTTTGAGGCCACCAACATACAGAAACAAGGTTGTGCCTCAAATAGTAGTAAGAGGGATTTCAATGGATGCTAGTGAAGATTTGCCACCAACTCTAGGGATTCATGCATGTTAAGGGAAGATATTTGGAGCTGTAAGCAAAGGTAGGGTTTTGGTGGAAGGACCTCATTTCATAGGGCTCCAAATAATGCTATAAATGACCCTCCTTTAATAACTTGTTAGGGATGTGTGGGACCTCACTACGAGTATGACTTCGTTAAGCCACAACTTGCTAACCCCTATAGAGAAGGAATGACACCAATGGGAAGATAAAGCATTCATCATAAAATCTATGAAGTGGTTGATAACCACCAAGATAAGAAACAATCCACTATGGTGGGAACCTAGGTACAATAAATCAAGTAAAACTTAATTTATTTTTATTATGTTTCTACAAATAGTTTTATTTCACCATTTTCATTAGAAAAAGCAGGGTTGGTAGCCTATGAGCATGATGACTTTAAACAAGTCAAGATGGCTTCCATGATAAGACAAGCAATAGGACCTAATTCTAACCAGTATCAGGTAAACCTTAGGGGATGTACGACTAAGTTGAAGGCATATATCACTGCACTAGGGATGTACAATGTAATCATTGGAATGGATTCGCGAGAAGCTCATTAAACTTTGGTATACATTTTCAAAAGGAAAGTGATTTGTTTAGATGATGAAGGTAGATCGGTTGAGATTTTTGGTATCAAGAGAGGAGTATCCTTGTGATTCGTCTCAATGATAAAGGTAAACCATTAACTTAGGAAAGGTTGTAAATTATATGTGGTCAAGGCCATATGTGAAAATAAGGGACCCTCCCTATATTAGCACCCAATTTTGTCAAAACTAGACATCTAAGTAGACCATGATATGGGTCCAACAATTGGTTCCATTAAAACCGTGTCATGTGTGAGATCCCTATGAGGAAGTGACTCATCGAGATGAAATTACAACACTATTTTAATGAAAATATTGATGTATTCATGAAGTATGAGGATTTATTGATTGGGTGGAAGGCACAAAAGTTCGAGCAACTTCTCTTTTATCATGTCCAAGAGATTTTTTAGGTGGACTTTCTAGTAACTAGTTTCAGAGGCACTAAGAGCACCCAAGATTTGTTTGGAGATATGAAAGGAGTATTTTGAAACATCCAATATTTCTTAGTCGTATCGTAATGTTACGACCATAGACTTATAGATTTTTGGGTAAAGAGCACTCTAACTCATAATTTTTTTTTTCTAGGATGGGAATCAATAACTCATTGGAATGAAATAATAGTTTTGTAGGTGGAAGAATAGTTTATAAAGTACCTATGGTTGAGCTTAGTGAAACTAGTCCCAAACAAATAATTTCACTGGAGGAAAAGTTGTTTATGTCATCTTTAAGAAAATAACATAAAATCCTATATAAAAAAGTGTTCGAGGATAAAATTAATAGGGATAAATGCTGAGATTTTCTGTTTTATTAAATTTGGGAAAAATCTCATGTATGTGACAACAATAGGATTAGTTGCTATATTAGCTCCAGTATTTTTTGAGGAGGAGTTAATGCATCCTATATTTGTTGTGAGGGAATTTATGATTCAGTTTTATGCTCCAGCTATATAGAATTGTAACCCCGTAGAGGATTGGAAGAGTGTGTAGAAAAAGTAGAGAAAATAGGGAGAGCTGAGAGTATGTGTGAAGAATTAGATTTGTTGTAATCTCCTTTGAATAATAAGATTGCCGATGCCTTTGTTCTGGTGGATGTAGCCCAGATTGGTTGGGTGAACCACGTTAAATCTGTGTGTTATGTTTTTGTTTTTTAATGTGCTGTGTATGTTTTGTTTAGTTTATTTTTGCTGCGCATTGTTTAGTCTAACAAGTGGTATCAGAGCGGCACAACGAAAGTGTGGAGGGCCCATAAAATACAGGTCTCTAGTTGTGGAGCTGGTGCGTGTGACAGAGCTGAAGGTGGAGTTTTGACGATTGGCGTGGTTTCGACAGAGACAGTCGTACCAATTTCTGGTAGTGAACTGGTTGGCACGTTTTATTTTGGAACATACGTGCCAATTGGTGCGGATCTGAGTTTAATACTCGCGCCAGAGCTCCATTATTCTGATTGGCGTGGAATTGACTGGTTTAAGTGAGCCAATATTTTGTCACTTACACGGATTTTTTTCTGGCGCGAATCATCTGCTGTCAAAGGAGCGCCAGGCAGTGGATTCTATTTTAGGCGCGGTTGTTTCGTTGTCAAAGAGCGCCCGACCGTTTTTTTGCTCTGGTAAACCTGCAATTTTTTGTTTTTTCTTTTAAAATTGTGATTACACGGTACGACAGAGGCATTTTTTAATTTGGAATTGGAGATTGTTTGTTTGATACAACATGGCAAAAACTCAAAGTGCTCGTTTTGAGATTGAGAAGTTCAATGGAAAAAATAACTTCGAAATCTAGAAAGTGAAGATGCATGATCTGCTTGTGCAACAAGGCGTGGCGAAGGCACTGTTGGGAAGATCCAAACAACCTTACCCCATGATAGATGATGAATGGAATGAATTGGATGGAAGAGCTCTGAGCGGTATTCGACTGTGTTTGGCGGATGATGTTTTGTTTAACATCGTGTCAGAGAAAACTGCTGCTGGTTTGTGGACAAAGCTTGAGAAGCTGTACATGACAAAATCCTTGACCAATAGGATTCTTCTGAAGCGACAATTGTACAGTCTGCGCATGAAGGAAGGTACAACTATTACTGATCATTTGAATGTCTTTAATACTCTCATGGTGCAATTAGAAAGTATAGAAGTAAAATTTGAATCAGAAGATAAAGCTATAAATTTATTGTGCTTGTTGCCCGAGTCATGGGATCATTTTGTTACTTCTATAAGTCTAAGTATATCAGAAACCCTTGAATTTGATGATGTTGTTGGAGCTTTGTTGTCCGAAGAGACAAGGAAGAGGTCAAATTCAGAAACCTCTACATCAGAAGCAATGATGGCTAGAGGTCGTTCTAGAGAAAGACGCTCCAGTAAGCACAGCGACTCGCGTTCAAAATCGAAAGGGAAGAAGAGTAAGGTAAAGTGCTGGTTTTGTGGCAAATCGGGACATTTGAAGAAGGACTGTTGGAAGAGACAGCAAGCATCCAAAGAAGACTCTTCAACAGCGAAGCAAGAAGCAAACACGACAAATACAGGTTCGGCATCCAAGACAGGTATGAGTGATGAAGTGTTATCAGTTGATTTGTCTAGTCATGATCAACATTGGCTGTTAGATTCTAGTGCATCAAATCACATGTGTATTCATAGGGAATGGTTTAAAACTTATAAACCAATCAATGATGGAGTAGTTTACATGGGAAATGATGTCACATGCAACATTGTGGGAATTGGAACTGTTCAGCTTAAAATGTTTGATGGGACAAATAAAATTTTAACTGATGTAAGACATGTACCTGAACTAAGGAAAAACCTCATTTCATTAGGAGTACTGGACACAAATGGATATAAAACCTTTATTCAAGGTGGAGTAATGAAAATTTATAAAGGAATTTTACTAGTAATGAAAGCAAAGAAGGTTGGAAATCTTTTTTAGTTAGAAGGAAGAACAGAGTCAGATTATGTTTCTATAGTGTCTGAAAATGACAGTAATTCTATTCGTTTATGGCATCAAAGGTTGGGACATATGAGCAAAAGAGGTTTAAAGATTTTATCTGATCGTAAGTTACTTCCCAGTCTAAAGTCTGTTAAGTTAGATTTCTGCAAACATTGTCTGTTTGGGAAACAAAGCAAGCAGAAGTTTCAAATTGGAAAACATACTAGTAAGCGAGTCCTTGATTATATCCATTCTGATGTTTGGGGTCCGTCTCCTACAACCTCATATGGAGGTTCGTCATATTTTGTATCTTTTATTGATGATTTCTCTAGAAAAGTGTGGGTCTACATGTTAAAGAAGAAGTCTGATGTGTTTACAGTTTTCAAACAGTTTAGAGCATTAGTTGAAAACATCACTGGAAGAACTATTAAATGTTTAAGAACTGACAATGGTGGTGAGTTTACTTCAAAGGAATTTGATAATTATTGCAAGGAAGCTGGGATCAAAAGACATAAAACCACTGTATATATGCCTCAGCAAAATGGAGTTGCTGAATGCATGAATAGGACTCTTTTAGAGAGAGCAAGAAGTATGCTGAGTAACACCAATTTGCAGAAGGAATTGTGGACAGAAGCGGTTGCTACATCTTGCTATTTGATAAATCGATCACCATCAACTGCAATATGATGCAAAATTCCTCAAGAGGTATGGAAAGGTCATCCTTGTGATTATTCTAAACTGAAATTTTTTGGTTGTGATGCATATGCTCTAGTTCTAAAACATCAACGTTCTAAATTAGATCCTAAATCAAAAAGATATATCTTTGTTGGATATGGTGATGGGACTAAGGGATACAGATTGTGGGATCCTACTACTCACAAGATCACTGTTAACAGAGATGTTAAATTTAATGAATCCTCACTTGAAAGTTTAGATGTAGATGATAAAGTGAAATAGGATAATGTATCTAAGCTTCAACACATTCAATTTGAAACCAGTCCAAATATTGATGATGATCAAGATGAACATGGTTCAGATGTAAGTCATGAACAAGTTTCAGATGTAGGTCATGAACAAGTTTCAGATGTAGATCATGAACATGATTCAGATGTTGATCATGAAGAAGTTCCTACAGATAATAATCAACAAATTGTGGAAGTACCAGAAACATCTTTAAGGAGGTCCACAAGAATTAAACGTCCTCCTAGAAGGTATGATGATTATGTTACTTCAGTTGCTTTAACCGCTAACGATGATGAACCTTTGTGCTATCAGGAAGCTGTAGAAGGTTCTAAAAGTGAAAAGTGGAAAGAAGCTATGAAGGACGAGATGATGGCATTACACAAGAATGACACATGGGATCTGGTAGAACTTCCTAAAGACAGAAAAACTGTGGGATGTAAATGGGTGTACAAATTGAAAAGGGGTGTTGATGGTTCAAAGGATAGGTACAAAGAAAGGCTGGTCGCAAAAGGTTTTTCTCAGAAAGCAGGCATTGATTTTCATGAGATATTTTCACCAGTTGTAAAAACTGTTTCCATTTGAATTGCATTAGCATTAGTTCCTTTGCTTGATTTAGAATTACAACAACTAGATGTTAAAAATGCATTTTTACATGGAGATTTAGACGAGGAAATTTACATGGAACAACCGGAAGGGTTTGTTCAAAATTGCAACAAGAAATTTGTCCGCAGGCTCAAGAAGTCATTGTATGGTCTGAAGCAGTCGCCTCGACAATGGTACAAGAAGTTTGATTATTTCATGTTGAGTCAAAATTATATAAGAAGTGAATATGACCATTGTGTTTACTTTAAGATATTAAGTAATGGCATGTTCATTATCTTAGTGTTATATGTTGACGATATGCTTTTAGCAAGAAAAAGCATAACAGAGATCAACAGGTTAAAGGTTCAGATGGCTAGGACATTTGATATGAAAGATCTAGGAGCAGCAAGACAAATTTTGGGCATGGAGATTTTCAGAGACAGGAGCAATGGTAAGCTGTGGCTATCACAACAGAAGTATATTGAGAAAATACTCTTGAGGTTTGGTATGAACAATGTGAAGCCTGTTTCAGTCCCTTTAGCTTCCCATTTTAAGCTTTCTTCCAGTTTATGTCCTAGTACAAATGAAAAAAAGGAATATATGTCTCGAATTCCATATGCCAATGTAGTAGGTTGTTTAATGTATGCGATGGGTTGTCAACAGGTATATGGCAAATCCAGGAAAAGAACACTGGTCAACAGTGAAATGGGTGCTTCGGTATTTGAGAGGCACAAGTGCTTATTGTATCACTTATAACAGAAGTAGTGAATTTGTTTGCGGATATGTTGATTCTGATTTTGCAGGTGATTTGGATAAGAGAAGGTCAACTTCAGGATATGTCTTTACTCTTACAGGTGGAGCTATTAGCTAGATGTCAAAGCTACAAAATATTGTTGCTTTATCCACTACTGAAGCAGAATACATAGCTGCTTCACATGCTTGCAAAGAAGCGGTTTGGTTGAAAGGTTTGATAGGTGAGTTTGGTAGGTTATAGGACAACATCAAGTTATTTTGTGATAGTCAAAGTGCAATTCATTTGGCTAAGAATCCGGCCTATCATAGTAAATCAAAGCATATACCTATCAAGTACCATTTTGTAAGATAGGTTATCACTGAAAGGGGTGTTTCTCTTGAAAAGGTGCATATGAAGGAAAATTGTGCAGACATGTTCACGAAACCAGTTTTGTTAGAGAAGCTACATTGGTGTCTGGCTTCTCTTGGCTTGCAGAAAAGATAAAAATAATAAATGAATAGGGCATCAGGCTAATTGTTGTCAAGGTGGAGATTGTTGACATTTTCTGTTTTATTAAATTTGGGAAAAATCTCATGTATGTGACAACAATAGGATTAGTTGCTATATTAGCTCCAGTATTTTTTGAGGAGGAGTTAATGCATCCTATATTTGTTGTGAGGGAATTTATGATTCAGTTTTATGCTCCAGCTATATAGAATTGTAATCTCGTAGAGGATTGGAAGAGTGTGTAGAGAAAGTAGAGAAAATAGGGAGAGGTGAGAGTATGTGTGAAGAATTAGATTTGTTGTAATCTCCTTTGAATAATAAGATTGCCGATGCCTCTGTTCTGGTGGATGTAGCCTAGATTGGTTGGGTGAGCCACGTTAAATCTGTGTGTTATGGTTTTGTGTTTTTTAATGTGCTATGTATGTTTTGTTTAGTTTATTTCCACTGCGCATTATTTAGTCTAACAATAAAGACCTAAAGGAAGAAGTTAGCATAAAGGTAATTGAATCCAAATAACTAATAGTGGGTGACTTAGATAACAGTGATAAAGGACAATAATAATAATGACATGTTGCAAAAGAAAATAAACAATGAGGAAAGCATCTAGTTGTGACTAAAAGAACTTGAGAGGTTTTGAGAAAAGAGGAAAATAGGTTGATTAAAGGTATGAGGGTTAATGTCGCAAGAGTTTAATTAAGAGAATTGTCTAAATTTTCTATGCTTATTTCATGTTTCAAGTATATTTTTTAATGGGCTTTGATCAAGAACTTGTTAAGAATTTTTGGAGAAAACAAATTTAAGTTGTGAAATCTATATAGACTAGAAGTTGATAGAATTTTTAAGTCTTTTGAATCTTTTTATTATTCAAAATTAAATTTTAAATAATAAAAAATAATAATCTCACAAAAAATTGTATCATCGAGTTTAAGAAGAAAAAAATTAGCAAATAAATTTATTCTAAAATTAATTCTTTCATAAATTAGTAAAATGGATTAAAGAATATTTAATGTATTTTTTTTTGTGATAATCATACTCATGAGGACTCATGGCCATTAAAAGGGATCAGGGTGTGGCCATGCAATGGGATCATGTTATTTGAAAATTCAAGAAAGTATCAATTGTTTGAAAGATCTGACAATTGGTGAGGAATATCAATATGTTCACATTGTTGGGAAGCTTTGGAACTTGGTGAGGAAAATTGATACCCTATCTATGAAAAAAAACCAAACTTCTTGATCTGGGAGAACCTTCAGAGATATATTCTTATATATATAAAATAATATTTAACCTGGGTCATTTGGCCTTGTTGTAAGTCCATAAATTCAATGGAAGTGAAGGCAGACTTATAAAATAATTTAAAGAGTGGCTAATAAGCCTTGTACTAGGTCCAAGAACTCAATGGAAGGGATCATAAGAGAATAACCAATCACTAAAAGGTATTTGGTCTAGATGAGGGAAGGGATTTTGTAGACCTTCCAGGTTGAAATTAAATAATAATGGGTTTTTTTCTTGCGAGAAATTTTGCAATTTGAAGCTACCCTCTCCCAAAAGGGCTTTGAAAATGATGATGGGTAGGAAGAGTTGGAATCATTATGCAATCATGAAAGTAATTATGTCGAATTGAATTTTTTCTGTTAGTGGTTGATGGGTGAGGAATTTGGGTTGAATGTCATATAATTCATATATATTTTTTTCATTTCCAAGTTGTTTTCATAACTTTCATGGGCGTGGGGTAGGTTCTCTAGTACATCATTCAGGCTTATGGATCTTGCAATCTAATAGTGCTTAATTAGCTCACAAAAACACTTTATGGGAAAATAAGTTATGTTAATCTCTTGACAGGAAGGAAAGAAAATCAATTGTAATAAGTCAAAGCTATGGATTAGAAATATTTAATTTTCAAATGAGCAGTTGTTTTTCCTTTGTCAACGAACACACGTGAATTCAACCACTCAATCTGTGCGCTTGGTTGGGACTTCTACAGTTTTTGTCAGACCAAGAGGTAAATCCTGAAAATTAATTGTGTTTGTGCATTAAGGCTGATGATTGATATATAAATGGAGGGAGAGGCTTTTGGGCTTCATCTCCTAGTGTCTCTTCATATTCCAACTCTCCTTGTTTTCTATTTACACAATTTTACATATTAATCCAATCCCTATGATTAGGTGTCAACATTCCCCCCCTTAATCTGAAGGGATGTTGGTGAGTCAAAGCATCGTTTAAAATCTTTCAAACTTTTCTCTTACAAGTGCTTTGGTGAAGATTTATGCAATCTTCTCATTTGTGGAACAATGGCGTAGATGGATTGTCTTGGCCTCAACATGATGTCGAATCAGATGGTATTTTGTATTGATCTGCTTCATTTGATCATGAAACTTTGCATTCTTGGCCAACTTTATTGTAGAAGTGTTGTCAATCATGAGTTGAGTTGAATGCACTTGTTTCACCTGCAAATCTTCCAGAATTTTCCTAAGCCACACAATTTCCTTCCTTCCTTCAACCTCTGGCACATATTCTACCTCTATTATGGAATCTGGTGGAACTGATTATTTGTGTGACCTCTAGGAGATAAATCCTTATCCAAGAATCATATCATAACCTAAAGTAGATACCCCAATTTCTTTATCTCCATCGAAGTCTGAATCAAAGTACCCAATCAAGCTGAAGTTGCCCACCTATGTATACTTAAGGCCAAAGTCTTGAGTTCCATTTGAGTAATTTAGAACTTTTTTCGCAACAGACCAATGTCCCTCACAAGGATTTTGCATAAACCTAGATAGGATTCCAACAACAAATGAAATGTATGGTCTGGTAGTAGTGAGGTAGTTGAGACTTCCTACAAGATTTCTATACTTTGTTGCATCCTAAAATTCTTTTCCTTAAGTGAATGCGAGCTTTAAGTTCTGTTCCATTAGAGTAGTCAAAGGATTGCACTCAACCATGCCAAAATTGTTCAACAAATCTCCAATGTACTTCTTCTAAGAAAGGAATATAAACTTTAGATGTTGAGTTACTTCAATACGAAGATAGAACTGAACATACCCCAAGTTTGTCATTTCAAATCCTTTTCTCAATTCCTTCTTTATGGATGAAATATAGCTCTCATTGTTCCTTGTCATCAAAAGGTCATGTTCATACACCACAAGATATATAATTGTTTTGCTAACTTTCTTGGCAAATTTAGTTGCATCATCAAGATCATAATGTTTGAAGTTGAGTTTCAGAAGACACTCTGTTAACTTCTCATACCAGGCTCACGGTGCTTGCTTGAGGCCTATACAAGAATTTTATAAGATTGCATACCTTATGTTCCTCACCCTTCATAACAAATCCTTCTAGATGAGACATAAAAAAATTCTCCTTCAGATCCCCATTCAAGAAAGAAATTTTTACATCCATTTGATGGACTTTCCAACCATTCTGATCTGCTAAGGCAAAGAGTGTCCAGATGGTAGCCCAATTTTCTATGGGGGAAAAAGTCTCTTCATAGTCAACCCCTTCCTTTTGTCCAAAACCTTTTTCTACAAGCCTTCCTTTGTGCTTGTCAAGAGAGCCATGAACTTTATACTTGTCCTTGTAGACCCACTTTGATTCAGGTGGATATTGGCGGCCACCTACCAAGTCCACCTGGACCCCCACCATTGTTTCTCTCAGCATTTTCAGTTTCCTTAATTGTAGCACAACTTACTATTTTTAGCAGTTTCTCGGGTCCTGAACTTCCGGAGCCGTTTTTAGGCCCTAAACGACGTTTTTTGGGAAATCTGGGGCAACATGGGTGCATGGAGCGATGTTGCCTCCCAAAGTGGCAGTGCTCGGATAGATCTTTCTAACGAGCTGTTGTACGCGCCAAACAAAGATCGTATGCCAAAGTTACGACCCTGGGAAGTTGGTGTACCAATTTACCCAAACGGGGCCCACAGTTTGGCGTTTCATCTTCTAGGGTTAGGTTTTGGAATGTTAAGGGTTTTCCATTGTTTCTCAACAATAAATAGGCCTTCGAGCCTCATTGTAACACAGTTCAGAGGCATGTAGCCACCACATCTCTTCTCAGAGATAAGCTACCATCGCCCTAGCTGGTTTATTTCCATTTCTGGTTGTAAGCATATTTCAGTATTTTCCATTAATGAAATGAAGTATTATTTCCACTGCATCTTTGTGTATATGGTTATCTCTATAATTTGTTGCATTCCTGTTTAAATCCGGATCAGTGGTATCAGAGCGGTCTGCTTTTTCTCTGTTTTTCTTTGCATGTCCCCAACAAGGTCGGGATATAAGGAGTTAGGGCTTGAATTGGTCGAACCTTTGCAAGACCAGCCTCGCAAATCCCGACGGCCTCCCATGGCAGATGAGAAGAAAGATGAGGGGGCAGGAGATCCCATCAAAATCTTGCTCGAAGAAGCCCTCGAGTGACAACGGAACGCGATGATGGATAGCTTTGCCCAGATCCTTCAGCGGCTACCTAGAAGCGACGCATCGGCTTCCAGCAGCTACTCTGGAAATGCCACGCCCTTTAAGGTACAAGTTAATTTTGAAATCCCCATATTCGAGGGTCAGATAGATGCAGATGCCGTAGATAAATGGTTAAATCTGCTAGAGGGTTATTTTTCTGTTCATGAATTCTCGAGTCGGGAAAAGATTGTTTTCGCTCTTCTCAAAGCAGCCCCCCACATCAAGGACTGGTGGGAAACCTACTGCGAGCAGAAGGATGAAAGTATTGGCTCACTATTTTCAGCCGCACCCACCTGGAATTCATTCCGGGATGCCATCAAGGAGCAGTACTACGTTGTCGGAAGCTATGAGGATGAATACATAAAGTGGACCACACTGCGGCAGGGAAGGGACCAAGATGTGCCGGAGCTCACCAATATTTTCCATACCCTTCGCACAAAGTTGGGTATCAAGGATTCAGAGCAACATTTGATACTCAAATACCGTGGCTGCTTGCACAAGTACATCCAGGAAGAAATACAATTCCTGAACATCTCCTCGCTCGGTGCAGCATACCGATATGCTGTCAAGGTCGAGCAGAAGTTTAAACAAAAGAAGCGAGACTTTGGATCTGCGAATCCAAAGCAGGGGAAAGGTGCCCCTAAACCACTTAACAAAGGACAAAGCCAAGGTGGGACAGCCCAAGACAACCTGCCGAAGCTGCAAGCAAAGAACAGCGCCGCGAAGCCGAAAAAGGACACGGGAAAATGGTGTGAGTTCCATAAGAGCTCCACTCACAACACAAGTGAGTGTCGGGCCAAGCAGTCACTGGTGGCTGAGCTAAAGGTTTCAGAATCAGATGCATGTTCCAACTCTGAGTCAGAACCCGATAAGGGGAATGACAAAGGGAAGCAGATCATTGATGCGGATCCCAATGCCACTGTTGCTACTGCCAAGATCCAGAAAAATGAACCTGAAGATCCAGAGGAGGAGGAGCGTCTCTTCCACTCCCAGATGTGGCTAAAGGGCTCCCCGATACAGTTCATTGTTGATAGCGGGAGTCAAAAGAACCTCATTTCGGCAGAGGTTGTGAAGCGGTTGGGCTTACCGACCACAGCACATCCACAACCATACACCATTGGGTGGCTTCACCAAGGACGAGATCTTCACGTGAGCCAGTAGTGTCGCCTTCCATACAACATCAAGCCCTTCATGGATGAGGCATTGTGTGACATTGCTCCTCTTGAAGTTTGTGATGTATTATTAGGACAACCATACTTGTGGAAGCGACATGCTGTGTATGAATCAAGGCCCCGTGCTGTTATTATTACATTGGGAAATAAGTTGTACAGGATACCAGAGGTAGCACCACCTACCGCCATCTCTTTGGTTACTGCAAAACAATGCAGTAAGATCATTTCCAAAACCAGGAAATTTGTTTTCCTGATGATACGCCCTCAAGGAAAGAAGAAGACGGTGGCCGCGGCCTCCAGACGGGGTCCCTCTACACGACAACTACAGATGGACAGGGTTGTGGAGGAGTACGAGGACATATTCACCTCCCCTATAGGGGTTCCTCTGCACTGTCAGGTCAAGCACTCCATTGATCTGACCCCAGGTGCGCCGCTACCCAATGGACCAATTTATTAGCGCTCCGTTCTGGAGAACAATGAAATCAAGAGGCAGATTCAGGAGCTCCTGCAGAAAGGTCACATTCGTCTGAGTTCATTGCCTTGTGGGAGCCCGATCGTGTTGGTACAGAAGAAGGATGGGACGTGGAGACTCTGTATTGACTATCGGGCACTGAACAAGATCACTGTCCGTAATAGGTACCCGATCCCATGGATTGATGACCTCCTGGACCAACTAAAGGGGGTGAAATATTTCAGCAAGATTGATCTGAAGTCAGGATATCACCAGGTACCAATCGAACCCTCTGATGTGTGGAAGACTGCCTTCAAATCCAAGGAGGGCCTTTTCGAATGGTTGGTTATGCCTTTCGGATTGACGAATGCTCCTGCAACCTTCATGAGGCTAATGGATGACATCTTGCGGCCATTCACCAACTCCTTTGTACTAGTATACTTGGATGACATTCTGATCTTCAGCCAGAGTTGTGAAGAGCACCTCCACCACATCCGACAGGTTCTCCAAACACTGCGGCAACACAAGCTATGTGCCAATTTGGAGAAATGCACTTTTGGCATGACCCAGGTTCAGTATTTGGGATACATCATTGATGAACAGGGGGTGCATGTTGATCCAGCCAAGATCCAAGTCATTCGGGATTGGCCATCTCCAACCACTCTAACAGAGCTCCGCAGCTTTCTAGGTCTTGCCAACTTCTACCGCAGGTTCGTGTTGGGGTTTTCTCATATTACTTGGCCCTTGAGTCAAGTCACCAAGGGAGGGGCGAAAGCAAAATTCTTTTGGTTTGAATCTCAACAGAAGGCATTCATGGAGTTGAAGGATCGCCTCTGCACGGCACCAGTGCTCGCGTTACCAGTTTTACAACAACCATTTGAGGTCGAGAAAGATGCCTCTGACTATGCTATTGGGGCAGTCCTTACTCAACATGTACATCCAGTGGCATATCAGAGTGAGACACTTTCAGACACAGTCCGGAAGTACCCCACTTATGATAAAGAGATGTATTCCATTGTACAGGCCTACCGACAATGGAAGCATTACATTTTGGGGAAGGAAACGATCATCCACACAGACCACCGACCCCTGCAGTTCATACAGACCCAAGGGAAATTGTAGAATGATCGCCATCAGAAGTGGTCTACATACCTGCAACAGTTCCACTTGAATATCAAGTATAAGAAGGGTAGCACCAATAATGTTGCAGATTGCCTCAGTCGACCACCGATCATGGCGTTAACCACCGTGCTCAACTCTTGTGGGCACGAGACTTCTGATTGGCCACTTCTCTACAAAAGCGACCCAGAATTCGGCCACACATACCAGACACTCTTGGAGGGTCGGCATGTTCCAGATTTTCACCTCTAGGATGCCCTGTTATGCCACCTGGGTCACCTTTGTGTTCCTTCAAGCGAGCGTGCCAAGATGATTTGGGAAGCACAGTGAGGCTGCTAGGCATTTCGGGGTCGAGAAAACAGTGGCAGTACTGCAAAATTATTTCTATTGGCCGAATCTTCGATAGGATGTTGGGAAGTACATCAGATCATGTACTGCCTGTGTCATTGCCAAACTGACCATCAAGAAGCACAGCCTCTATACCCCATTGCCTACCCCTAGTCGACCTTGGGAATCCATCTCCATGGATTACATGTCAGGCCTTCCTTCCACTAAGCATGGAAATGATTGTGTTTTTGTGGTTGTCGACAGGTTCTCAAAGATGGCCATTATGGTGGCCTGCAAGAAGAATATCACAGCAGAAGCCACTGCTAAACTCTTCTTTGAATGAGTGTGGGTGCACTTTGGGATCCCACAGTCTATCATCTCAGATCGGGACAGTCAGTTTCTCAACACATTTTGGTCCAGTCTCTGGTCAATGCTGGACACCAAACTCACGAAGTCCACAGCCTTCCATCCTCAAACTGATGGCTAGATAGAGGTTGTCAATAGGATGATTGTGCACATTCTGCGCATGTATAACTCAAAGCATCAACGCACGTGGGACGAGAGCCTCCCCTATGTTCAGCACAGCTACAACCGAGCTCTTCACAGTTCCACTGGCCATAGCCCTTTTCAGGTGGGTTTGGGATTCCAGCCAGTATGCCCCATTGATGTGGCCATGCCACTTGCAGCTACTAACATAAATTCAGCTCATGTCCAGTCCGAAACAGATAAGGCCACCAGCTTCATTGAGCGCATCCAACATATTTACCAGCAGGTCCATGACATTCTGGAGAAATCAAATGCCAAGTACAAGCAGCGACGTGATCAACATCGGGTGCCACACAAGTTTCAGGTGGGCGACAAAGTCTGGATGCATTTGCAAAAGGAATGCCTTACTGGAGCCTATCGGAAACTGAGACCACTCCGATATGGTCCTTACACCATTACTAAGGCTATGGGAGACAATGCATTTGAGCTCAATATTCCCCCATTCCTTGGCCTGCACCCAGTGTTCAATGTGGACCGCCTTCGGCCATACTTTCCACCATTGCTAGACACATCCGACATTGCAGAACAGCTCACACCCACAGAATTAAATCCAGATTGCATGGAACAAGCTGCAACTGATCGGATCATGGACACACAGATCAAGAACACTCGCCAACAGAATATCCAACTGTATCGAGTTGTCAAAGCAGGCCAACTCCTTCAGCAGGGCAAGTGGCTCACCAGGGAACAAGTTCAGCAAAAGTTTCCTCATCTCATGGAGGAACTCAACACAATGGGGACCATTTCTTCCTAAGGGCGGAGGAATGATTCAGGTGGATATTGGTAGCCACCTGCCAAGTCCACCTGGACCCCCACCATTGTTTCTCTCAACATTTTCAGTTTCCTTAATTGTAGCACAACTTACTATTTTTAGCAGTTTCTCGGGTCCTGAACTTCCGGAGCCGTTTTGAGGCCCTAAACGACGTTTTTTGGGAAATCTGGGGCAACATGGGTCGATGGACTGATGTTGCCTCCCAAATTGGCAGTGCTTGGATAGATCTTTCTAACGAGCTATTGTACGCGTCAAACAAAGATCGTATGCCAAAGTTACGACCCTGGGAAGTTGGTGTACCAATTTACCCAAACGGGGCCCACAGTTTGGCGTTTCATCTTCTAGGGTTAGGTTTTGGAATGTTAAGGGTTTTCCATTGTTTCTCAACAATAAATAGGCCTTCGAGCCTCATTGTAACACAGTTCAGAGGCATGTAGCCACCACATCTCTTCTCAGAGATAAGCTACCATCGCCCTAGCTGGTTTATTTCCGTTTTTGGTTGTAAGCATATTTCAGTATTTTCCATTAATGAAATGAAGTATTATTTCCGCTGCATCTTTGTGTATATGGTTATCTCTATAATTTGTTGCGTTCCTGTTTAAATCCGGATCACACTTGGAACCTATTGGTTGGTTCCCAATGGAGGATCAACCAGCTTATAAGTCCATTCTTTATCAAGGCATCATACTCCTTTTGCATCACTTCCTTCCATTCATCATGAGAAGAGGCTTATTTGAAGGAATTTGGTTCAAAATCTAGAAACAAATTTAGTTCACAATCATAAGAAACATCCATATCAACAGGTGAATCAGAATCATCTACATCACCTTCATTTTTCTTGGTTGAATTTCTTGTTCTTGTCTTTCCAACCTCATCAGGATGAACACTTTCAAGTGTCTTTGTCGGTCATTTTGGAGGACCTTTATGAGATGGCCTAGGCTGCTCAGTTAACTAAGTTGGGATTGAATCAAGATTGAGTCTCCCAATTCTGTCAATCACATCACTCAAATTTTCATCAGTGGATGGAGCTTCATGTGGGGGAGAGAGTGCTTCAGAAGAAGATTCCACAAATTCATCCAGTATAGGAATCCCCCCTTCAAGATGTGGAATCACATTATCAAATTCTTGAAAGTGTTTAGCATGTACAAATCTATCCAAGCGATCAAGTTTCCGCTCAACAACATTTTCAGCCTTGGAAGATTAAAGAAATATCACATATCTAGACACTACAAACTTATTATTAAATTCATCATAGAGACGGTATGCTTTGGAGGTATTTTAATACCCCAAGAAGATACACTTAAGAATCCTTGCACGAAGTTTGTTTCTTTGTTCCTTAGGTATCAAGGCATAACAGGTGGAACCCAAGACCCTCAGATGCTTTACCAAAGGAATGTGGCCATACCACATCTAATAAGGAGTATTTTTTCTAATAGCATTATATGGACACTTATTCTTTACATACACAACACAAAGAACTACATCAACCCAAAACATCAATTTTAAATTCTTGAAAAACATCATGGAGTGTACCATATTTAAGATTGTCCTATTCATTCTTTTAGCTACTCCATTCTATTGGGGATTAAAAGGCATAGTTGTTTGATGTTTGATCCCATGTGGGCGAACATAGTTTTCAAATTCATTTGAAGTGTATTCTTTTCCATTATCATTATGAATAGAGCCAATATGATATTGTGCATAGCTTTCAATCCATGCATGAAAGTTCTTGAATGTTTGAAAAACATCAGATTTGTTCTTCAATAAATAAACCTAACACATTTTTGTGTAGTCATCAATAAATGTCATCATATATTTGTTTCCATTTGCAGAAGGAATAGGGATTGGGCCACATAGGTCTGAATGAATAATTTCAATTTTTCTATGTGCCTTGGAATGTGGATCGTGAAAAGACTATTTTTTGTGCTTTCCTAAGATACAAGCATCACATTTCTTAATTTTAGTAGGAATTGGAGGAAAACGAGTGACAACACTTTTATTAAACATACAAAGGTTTTCATAATTCAAGTTTCCAAATCTAGCATACCATAAAATACTTGATGGAAATGTACCTTCATCATAATGAGAACTATCTTAGAAGTTTTATGCATGAGCAGAGGTATCTTGCATCTTCAGAAGTATTTAGCTTTCTATCCCCGTCATGACAAGTGAGTGATATGATGCTTTTCTGACCTCAACCTTGCCATCAAATATATGGTTGGAGTTTCCTTGATAGTGGATGTAGACCAAAGACAACAAGTTTCTCCTTAGCTCTGGGAGATATAAAACATCATGCAGAAGAAAGTTTGGAAGGCCAGGAAGTTTGAGCCTGATTGTGCTAAGCCCTAACGGCTTGAGATTTTATTTGTCTATAAATTATACCGCTCCATTAGCATTGTCAGTAAATTATTCAAAAAAAATATCTTCTATAGGTCATGTGGCAAGTTTCTCTTGAATTAAGCAACCAATCATATTTCCAAGAAGCAAGTGAAGCATTAAACAAGTCTTCATTTACTCCAATATTACAATGTGCCACAACATAGTGAGCAGATTCGAGTGCTTTACATTTCCCTTTGTCATTGATTTACCTTTGGCTTCATTTATTTCCTGCTCAATTTTGTCCCAAGGAAACTTACATGTGGATACATCATGTCCATCTCTACTGCAATGTATGCAATGAAGATCATAATTTTCTCCTTGGAACTGTCCACTCCCCTTGCCTATAAAATTCCTTCTACCTCTTTGACCACCTATTCCTCTAGAATAATCTTGTGCATGATTCTTCTCTTTATGTGCAATACATACAAATTCTTTAGAATATTGAGGAGATATCTTCTTCCCAAAATCCTTCTCTCTATCAACAAATTTCTTCTCAAGGGAGTCAAAGGTAATATCTTTGAGGTTTCCACTTGCTTGCAATGACTCCAGATAATTTGAATAAGTGGGATATAGTGCCTTGACATAAGATATGAGGGGAATGTCTATTTGAACACTTGTGGTTTTGATATCATGCATAAGAGATCTTACTTCTGATGCTATATAAAGAGGGTCATCATTTTTCAATTCAATATTGAAAAATTAAATCATCAATTAGACAAATTCAAGTTCAGAGTGTGAGTAATAGAGTTCCTTCAACTTCTGTAAGACATCAAAAGCATTTGAAAATGCTGAAATATGGTGACTCACCTCTTCATTTACTACTTTTTCAATCAAGGAATAGGCCTTTCTGTTCTTGTTTTCCCAAATGGAAATATCCTTATTTGGGGTGGGCTTTGCAGGTTCACTATCTCCTTCTCCTACACAAATTCCTTTCCACAACACATTGAAAATGAGAGTGTGTTTTATCTTCCTTGACCATTCAGGATAGTTCTCTTTTCCCAAGATAACTTATCCAACAATAGATATCAATGAATGCATTTTAAAATAGGCGTGTTGTAAACAAATGTACTTTTGCTGGAAAGAAATGCACTTCTAGTGGTAATTTTGTAAAAAGATTAAAATTATGATATATAGAGCAAAGGTATTATATTAGGGAGGGTATATGAGGGAGGTTTATATGGGGGGAGGGTTATATTGGGGAGGGATTATATGAGGGGAGGGCTTATATGAGGGAGGCAGGTTATATGAAGACACGTTATATACGTTATATATTAAAACATATATTATTGTCGGACAAGTTATATATTAAAACAATAATACAATGTAGTTATATATTAAAATTGTAATACACGTTATATATTAAAAAATGTTGGGACACATTATATATGATATGCTGGATTATTTGAAGGAGGCAAGTTTGGGCCCTAATCCCAATGATTAGGTGTCAACAGTTTTCAAAGCTAAAGGTGAAAAATTTGACAACAATAGAATTTCAGCGTGAATCTAACATTATTCTCATGCCTAAGCCCAAGTAGTAATTGATTTCAAATATTAGGTCCCTATAATACTAGTGTATTCAATCATTATTATTGTCATTATAGCCCCTTATTATTATTGTTGTTGCCATGTTGTCCCCATATTGTTATTATTGTGCCCCATAGAAGCCCACTATTGTTATTGTTGTGCCCTTACATTATTATAGTTATGTCGGCTCTGATTATATTGTGACCCCTTAGACTGCTATATATAGAAAGGAGGTTTTGTCATTTGAACCATCCAAGAATTATTCATTTATGTAATTTAAAGGAGGTTTCCCCTCAAAGAGGATAATTTTCAAGTCGTTGATCTATATTTGTGAGTTGGTTGCATAACATTTTGTATCAAAGCTTTGGATTCTAGGGATTCCCTGCTTCAAATAGGTCATTGTGGATTTTTCACAATAACTTATTTTCTATGAAACCTAAGAAGCTAAAATTAAAACTCATTTGATTCTAAATATTAATGAACCTTTTGTATGAAGTTTAGATATTTTCTCACTATATTTTCGGAGATATGATCCGAGGAAGTTACACTTTTTGCAATCTCTAGAATTCCATCTCAAACAAGTGACCCTGGGAAAATCGTCATAACTTTCTCTTGGAGCATCAGATTTAAATTTCATCAGAAGTGATAGAAATAGGACAAAATTTAGTTTCTTGGGTATACTTTTCAGGGCCGAAGGTCGAAACAGTGACACATGGCACTCCGTACACCAGTCTATAATAAGGTCATTGTGGGAGATTGGGCATAACTATTTATTGAAGAATCCAATATCGATCAGACTTATGGGGTTGTAAAGAGGATTCATAGGGATACCTTAGGATAAAATTTTAGACCTTGGATATATGAAATTATAGAGATACAATAGATTCAATGTCGAGCTCCTACAAAGAGAAAAAAAGGTGTGTACTTTTTTAAAATTTGCATACATTTTGTTTGAAAAAATAGTTTGAAGTGATTAAAAGGGCTTAGTGAAGCATAACAATCATTAATTGATGCCTAGAGGAAATAAAATGGAAACACCAAGTAAGAAACTCGAAATATCTACTATGATGCATGAAGAATAGTAATAAATGCAACATGATATATCAAAATTACGAGACCAAGTGCAACAAATTTTGCTCTCAGGAAGAGTAACCAAAAATGAAATGGAAGCTAAGATGGATGGTTTGAAGAATATCTTAAAATCAGACATGCAAGGTTTAAATAATGGCATGAAAGCTAATATGGAAGATTTGAAGAATGGTTTAAAAGAATACATGGAACGTTTTAAGGAAGGTTTGACAAAGTTGCTACAAGAAATGCTTCCTAATGGTGAAAAGGTATTAGATGAAACTCATGGTGAGAAAAAAATAAATGTTAATCATGATTTCATAGACTCTAACATTGGATTTAATACCCACCATATTCCAAAGATTGATATGAGAAAGTTTGTTGGAAAGGATATGGTAACATAGATACTACAAATGGAGCAATATTTTGAACTTAATAATGTGAAACACACACAAAAGATACGCATTGAAAATTTATATTTTGAACCCAATCAATTTATATGGTATCAATGGATTTTTTCCCATAAACCACTTGTCACTTGGTCAATTTTTACGGAGGAAATGATAGCACATTATGAGGATACAAAGAGAAACACCTTCTTTAGCCAATTGATAAATCTCAAACAAAATGGTTCAATGGCAGAGCTCATTGTGGACTTCCACAAATTGAATATAAGGGTAATGATATTACAAAGGAGCATATGATTGATATGTTCATAGTGACTTTAAAGGATAACATCCAACATGAGGTTTGCCATGGGGAACCTAATTTTTGGAGAAGGCATTTAGGTTGGCAAGAAAAATTGAAAGAAAAATTATGGCAACAAGGAATCCTACCACTCACAACTATAAAGATGGAAGTGTTGCTGCCCATAGCCTTCCACAACCTGTAAGGTTGACACCACAACAATTTGAAGAAAAAAGAGAAAAAAGGCGTTGTTATAGTTGTGATAGAAAATACCCTAAAGGTCATAAGTGTGCTGAGAAGAAATTATTTTACATAGATTGTGAAGAGGAGGAAGAAAAGGAATAAGAAACGTCAAAAGAAGAGGATACACACTAGGAAACAACGCCAGAGAAAGTAGAAATGAATCTGACCATATCTTGTAATGCATTGGTAGGAACTACCACTCATCAAACTCTCAAGATAGAAGGGAATATCAAAAAGAAAAAGGTAATAGTGTTGATTGATTGGGGTAGTACCCATAATTTTATTCATTGTAAGAGAGCCAAGGAATTGAATTGCTTCCTATATCTAGCATTGGAGTGTCAATTGATGGTTACAAATGGAGGAACCATAAATTTCTCTTGAAAGTGTCATAATATCAAGATATCCATGTGAGAATATGTATTGAATAGCCCAATTCTTTCCATTCCAATGGATGGTGCTGATGTTGTAATAAGAGTCCAATGGCTACAACCTTTGCCTGCGATAACTTTTAATTTTCAAGAAATTTTATTGAATTATTCTTGGGAAGGAAAGGAAGTTGAATTAAGGATTATCACAGGGAAACCGGGAAATATAATCAACTCCAATGATATGAAAAATATTATAGAGAAAGAACAATATGGCGTAATTACACAATTATGTTCACTAGAGGTTCCCACATCAAAATAATCTATTTCTACAGATATCCAAAAGTATTGGAAAATCATTCCAAGGTATTTGAGACTCCCAAAGGCATCCCACCTATTTGTGATCATGATCATGCTATTCATTTGATTCTAGGAAGTGTTCCTCTAAACATCAGGCCTTATAGATATCCATATGCCCAAAAGAGTGAAATTGAATGTATGGTTGCAAAGATTCTAGAGGTTGGCATAATTCAACCTAGTCAAATTTCTTTCTCTGCTCCAGTAGTATCGATTTACAAGAAGGATATATCATGGTGCATGTGTCCGGATTATAGGGAGCTCAAAAATCTCACTATTAAAGATAAATTCCCGACTTTTATCATTGATGAATTATTAGATGAATTACATGGAGAAATTTACTTCACCAAGTTGGATATTCGTTCAGGATATCATCAAATCAGAATGAAGACTGAAGACATTCTGAAAACAACATTTAGAACTCATGAGGTTCATTAAGAATTTTTGGTCATGCCTTTTGGCCTTACCAATGCACCTTCTACATTTCAAGGTTTGATGAATTCCATTTTCAAACGCTTCCTGAGAAAATTTGTGTTAGTGTTTTTTGATGATATACTAATCTACAACAAGTCTTGTAAGGATGATGTTCAACATGTTAACAGGGTCCTTAAGCTATTGGATGAGAAACAATTACAAGAAGAAAACCTCTAAATGTTTCTTTGGAGTATAGTTGGTGGAATATCTGGGTCATATTGTATCTCATGAAGGTGTTAAGGTAGACCCTAGAAAAATTAAATGCATTAAGGAATGGAAAATCCCCACATCCATAAAGCACATGAGAGAATTTCTCGGGTTGACATGATATTACCACAAGTTTGTTAATAATTATGGGAGAATAGAAGCACCTCTAACAAAATTACTGAAGAAAGATGCATTTTCTTGGAATCCAGAAGAAACGAAGGCCTTTTAACATCTTAAAGAGGAAATGTGCCAAGCACTGGTCTTAGCTATGCCAAACTTCACAAAAACCTTTATTGTGGAATGTGATGACTCAAGAAAAGGAATTGGTGTTGTTTTCATGCAATAAGGATGACCAATTTATTTCGAAAGTCATCCAGTCAATCGAAAGTATTTACAAAAAGATATTTATGAGAAGGAAATGTTGGCAATACTACACACACTTAAAAAATGACGACTTGTTGTAGCGGCTACAACCACCCTCCAAAATTTTGACTTAGCTTCGTTTTGGAGCCTCCCTTCCAACCTTCACAACAACTTGCCTTGCTTCATTAGGTTCACAAGCTTCAGTGTTCTGCTTGCACAAAGGAAGCTTGTCGATCATAGCTTGATCCATTCCCCTCACAAGCTATTCACCCGGATTTGGTCTACCTGCAGGTTGAGAAACTTCCCCAAAAAAATTGCGCATCTCTGAAGGGAAACGAGCCTTCCCTCCAGAAATTGTGCAATCCTGCATGGTAGCCTGCTCGGCTCCAAGATTAATTCTTCGAGTCAACACTCCCAGTAGGAATTGCACGATTTCCCCCAACAGTGCTGCTTAGCCTAGAATTTGCACAAATATGGGCAGCATGCACCTGCTCTACCTAGAAATTGTGCAAATCTCCTGGGAAGTCAGCCTAGCTCCCAGCTAGAAATGTGCATTTCCTTCAAGTAACCAAGCAGTCTATTGCATGTGCAATTGAGTTGACCGGTTCCCTCTGGGACCGAGAAAAATGGACTTGCATGCATGGGCTGCTATTCCCAAGGCATCATGCAAAGGAATCCCTTGTTTCAGGGATCTATGTTTGGCAGTTGGAGGTTACATGCAAGGATCATTTCAAAAACCTCCCACCAAGTGTCGCTTTCCCTATATTTGTGGCATGCACGTCACAACCTTGATGTTATCAAAACTCATCAACTAGATGCTGCAAAGCTCATTCCTCACATCAACCTTGCAACTCTGACATCCCACATCACATCTAGGTGAAGTCGGCACATTCAACTCAGTTGTTTTGGGGTGAGCCCATTTCTCATGCCTTGCATTGCATTTTTATTGATTTTTGTGTTTTTGATTGTATGAGCGTTATTTGCTTGATTTCAGTGAATGCTTGTTGTTGTTTACATGTATATTAGCTTGTCCTAACACCATTTTAGTTTTTGTCAACATCTCATTCCTATCGCATGCATGAAACTGTTTTTCGTGAATGGTCCCTGATTCGGAAACTTTCCTCACCCACATGCATGTTGTTCCATTTTATGAATATTTCATTCACCATTTGCATGCATGATCATTCACTTATGCTTACAGTCAGTATAAGCATGCATTCACACTCACATTCACTTTCAGTTGCCCGTCTGTGAGTCTGGCCAACCTCGGCCTAGATTCTACGTCACTAAGAGCCTCACCAAGACAACATTGCATAATCCTAAGAGGGAAGGCTCTGCCTTCCTCTCCAAAAATCCTCATTTCTGCCCAAAAGATGTTCCCAAGGTTGGCTTTGCACAATCCTGAGGGACAATGACTGTTGGCCGAGAAAATTGCGCAATGCAGTCACTGAACCTGCAACTATTGCGACCTGAGATTGCACATTGCACAATTCTAGAAACCAACAACCAGACCAGATTGTGCATTGTGCAGTTCCAACAATCAGCCAGTCTCCCAGTAGCCTAGACTATGCCTTGTGCAGTCTTGGCAGTCGGTCTCCTGACCTCCCGGCTGAAATTGCACAACCTTCATGATCAGTCACATAGGTATGTTGCGAGTCAGTTCTCAAGTCCATTTTGGTTTTTAACTGACAGATTTCTTTCCACGAGTGCTGTAATGTCTCGAGGTATTTTAGGTGTTCATTTTCCTCTTAGTAATGCAGGTACAATGGTTTCCAAGAGAGTGGAGTCGAAGACATCGTTAAGAGCACACTTGGATATGTAGTCAATCAAATGTCTATGAGCTTTCCTACTCATGAAGATATCAAGTTGTTTGTACACAAGAACATCAAGATATCACAACAAGCAGCATCGTGAACAACAGTTGAAGGCAGCAGACCGAACGCAGCGAATACAACGAACACAGCGAATGTAGTGAGTGCAAGGAACGCAACGAATACAGTGAATGCAACGGATGCAATGAATGAAAGAGGAAAAAGAGGTGAAAAAAAGTTACAAGATCAAGCAGATCCACTGATAATGAAAGAAACTTTGGAGACTCAGGCTATGAGGTGGCAACGTGACATGAAGATCGTGCAAAGACATAGAATGGAAAAGAGAAGGAGTTGCATGTGCTGAATTAGCATTTTAGGAAGAACATGAAGTTGCACAAAAAGATGAATGAGTTGCATGAGGAACAGGAACAACAGTGGGTGCAATGTGCACTCACAAATGAAACTGAACCTGGACAAGTTAAAGATCCATCCCAGTAGTTGACACAGAGTAGACATGGTGAGAAATTTTGTTGATCACACAACAGGGATTCAACAACATGCATGTCATTGTGTGCACACATGCAATCCAACCCATTTAACACACTCACCAAGGCGAAAACAAGAAGAAATTCTAACTAGAACTCAACGTGTACTTTGGCAAGTTAATGCACATGACCACTAGCACACACTTGAAGATCAGCACAAACACTATGCATTAGTGTGTTGTTGGTTCAGCCACCCCTAAGAAGACCATGCACATGTTAGCAGATGAGTTGGATGAAAGGGGGATGAACCACTGCACCGGTTGCAATGGAGGAAAGATTTCGTTTCAACAAGATGTCACCATGAGGTGCATGCACACCATCACGGACGACCAAGCTTGGCATCAGGTCACCACCTTCACCATCACAAGCATGCCAAAGAGCTTTTCTCATCACATCAGACCAAGTGTCAATGATGTCTTGCAAGGCTTGCTCAAGCCATGTTTTCTCACATGAGTACATGTGCATTGTAATGTTGAGTCATGTCAAGTGTAAGTCAAGTGTCAATAGTTGGATTTAATAGTCATAGAGTAGGTGAAGAGTCATGAGGGTAGTTGAGCTGTCACAAAGGGGAATGCCAAGGGTCACCCCACCCTTTGCTATAAATAGTCCCTCATAACTCATTGTATAGGCTTTTGGTCAGCCAAGCTTCTAATAAGACTATCTTGGAAAGAGCTTGGACAATATTGTAATGCGCCTTGTCTTCTCCACTGCATGGAGCTAGTTCATATCTTTGGAGGAGTAGGCAGATGTGGCTATAATGTTCCACTGTTGAGGCTAGTGGGATTACACAAATGTATTTTATGATTGGAACTTACACTTCTTTATATAATAAGAGCCAACACGTTTTCACACATGTATTGTATCTGTTGTAAGATTGATCTTTAACACTTGTAATGCATTTTGCTTTAACTTATGTTCTACATTTGAACTAATTCATTTGTTGTAATGCATAATCTATGAATGGAAATGTGTTGTATATGATGTTAATGTTGCCCCATCCATGTTGACTTCTCTACTGGACATCAGAAAAACCTTTCACATGAACCTTGCTATAACAATCGTTGCACTCATTCATATTGATCCATCAATGTTGTACGTGTTATCTTACCTTGTACGTTGTGACTACCACATCCAAGTTGACTACTCCACCGGAAGTTGTGTATGTCTTGTGTGTTATGTGTTCCTAGTTGAGTTGGGATTGATCCATTTCAACCTGGAACTCACCTTCACCCTCATCACAACCCACCTGTGTTAGAACCTCTCATACACCTTCCTTGACTCATTGCAGTAGTCACACCCTTGCTACTGACAGAGTTATCTTACTTGCCTCTGTGCGACATCATGGTCAAGGACTTATCTTATGACCCATTGTTGGGACTCCTACACCAAACGGTCTAGGGTCTAATTGGGACTTATTACTGGGGAGATCCCCTTACATCTTGGTGGGTCCAACATTGTCCTTAAACTATTGGAGGAGAAACAATTATATGAAAAAAACCTCTAAATGTTTCTTTGGAGTATAGGAGGTGGAATATCTGGGTCATATTATATCTCATGAAGGTGTTAAGGTAGACTGTACATAGAAAAATTAAAGGCATTAAGGAATGGAAAATCACCACATCCACAAAGCATCTGAGACAATTTCTCGAGTTGACATGATATTAGCACAGGTTTGTTAAGAATTATGGGAGAATAGAAGCACCTCTAACAACATTACTCGAGAAAGATGCATTTTCTTGGGCTCCGGAAGCAACGAAGGTCTTTGAACATCTTAATGAGGCAATGTGCCAAGCACTAGTCTTAGCTATGCCAAACTTCACAAAAGCCTTTATTGTGGAATGTGATGCCTCAAGAAAAGGAATTGGTGTTGTTTTAATGCAAGAAGGAAGACCCATTGCTTTGAAAAGTCATCCAGTCAAAGGAAAGAATTTAAAAAAAGCTATTTATGAGAAGGAAATGTTGGCGGTACTACACAAACTTAAGAAATGGAAACCTTACCTAATGGGAAGACACTTCGAGGTAAAAACAGATCATGATAGTCTTAAATACTTTTTAGAACAAATATTATGTTCATAATAGCAACAAAATTGGGTTACAAAGATGTTGGGTTATGAATTTGAAATCATATAGCAATTTTTGTTCACACAATTCACAACCATACATGTTACATTATTAATTTTTACTGAGAAGTTTTTTAGTTTTTTATAACTTAGCTTTATCAAAACATCATTCTCATATATGTGTTAGATCAAATGACGTAAATTCCAACTTTTATTGATTTTCCATCAAACAAGCACACATATACATGAAATGATACCGTTTTGTTGGTTTCAACTTTTAATGTCCTATGCCTTTTCCTATTATAATGGTTAAAATTTCTAGTATTTTCATATTTACAACATATTCATAATTCACCAAATTCCTAAATATTAGGTGTCTAACATTTCCCCCTTAATCCAAAGGGATGTTAGTGAGCTCAAGCATCATTCTAATTTTTTCTCTTCAAAGTGCTTTGGTGAAAATACTTGTACTTTTCTCATTTGTGGAACAATGTCTTAGATTAATTTCCTTGACCCCTACATGACATTGAATCAAAATGATACTCTGTGTTAATGAATTTGGTTCAATCATGGAATCTGGGATTCCTGGCCATTTTGATTGGAAAAGTAATGTCAATTAAAAGAGGAGAAAAATTCACTCACTTCTCCTACAAGTATTCAAGAGTTTTCCTAAGCCCCACATTATGCTTTGTTTCTTTTGCAGTTACCACGTATTATGCTTATATCATGGAATCTGTTGGCACGAGAAGAAAAATCCTAATCCAACACTCATAAGATATCTTGAAGTGGATATTCCATTTTCCTTCTAAGGAATATTGAAGTTTAAAATGGGCCTCCTAAGGAAAATAATAAAGTAATAGTAAAATAATAAAACAAGTGCTATGAATTTAAAAAGAAAGAAAACTACTTTTTTTTTTTGTATTTTCTACTTATATCCTTTTAGGTTTATTCAAATTTCAAGTTTGTACACCTATTGGATGTAGAATTAAATTCTACATCTTAGTGGAATAGACTTGGACGGTGGGTGCTTGATGATAAATGAGAAAATTTTATGGAAATAGTTTTGGTATGTCAGCATTGGAAATTGATAGGAATTCCTACCACTCATTTCCATTTTCTCACAACTCATCTAGCTTCTCGGTTGAGCGGTGGCAACATAGAAGACAACAAATGATTAAAATGTTTATGTTCATGTATATTTTAGTTAACATGATATTACTAGATTTCATCCAATTAGTTTGATCGTCGACATTCATGTAGTTCCAACAGCAAGATGGCCAATGGCTAGGATGTAGATGGGAATGGTTTGACAAGGAAAGGTTCTCATCCCTGTCAATAGAAAAAGACTAAAAATAACTCAATAATCGACTAAGTATGGCTCTATGATGACTTTTCCCTAGCGACCAAACCCTGCCTCGCCTCTGGCCTCTGTCTGTGAAACAACAAAGTAAATGGCATACATGCATAATTAATAACATACAAATAGGGAACCCAATACTGAATATTGAATTTTAAATGAAAGGGAAGGTAATGATTTTTTAATCATGCACATACCCATTATAGATGTCTCAATCTCTCCAAATATCACTCCCTCTCTCTAATCTAATTATTACATAAGAGAAGTATTTTAAGAGGGTTCTCATTCAAATCCAACAACCCAAATTTGTCTCCTATATTATTTAACAGAAGCCGAAATATAACTAAATCATCCCTTTTCCATAAAAGCTAAATGACACTCGACTAACTCCCTATAAATTTTGGTTCCTTCTAGACCATATCTAATTTAGTGATTACAATTCAGATGACTTAGAGAACCCAAATTCCCTTGAAAATAAATTAGGGAAACAACTCCCCTAGTAAATGGGTTTTTGACCTAAGGAGGTTAATGGTGAATTTGACTTGTAGATGCCCCTACATCATAAATTGAATTGATAGTAAATTTTGTAAATTATAGTAGAAAATAATATTAAGGATGTTATGTATCTATTTTATTATACCTATAATTCATTGATATCTTGTGTTAGGCATTGAAGACTTGTTCACCAAGTATGTAATGGATTCCATTTTGGCCTTTATTTGGCTCACAATACTTCCTCGAGGGCCATAACTATTATGTTAATGAGAAATTGGTTTAACTTCCTTGAAATATTCAAACTTTTGGCATATAATGCATTGTTTAAGAAAATGGTTCATCATCCTTACATTTGAACATAACTACTTAATTTATCATAAAAATGATATTTAAGGACTCACCAATGACAACTAGCTACTTCTTCTGTCACATCCCCAAGGCTAATTCCCCTTCATTGTAAATATTTCATATATTTTGATTTTAATTAAACATGCCTGAGAATTGGGACACAAATTGTAGAGTTTGAGGAAGGAGGTTGCTTTGGATTTGAAGGAAGCTTGACATGTTTTATGATAGCCATGAATGGATGGTAGGTATGATTTTAATTGGACTTACCATATCAGTTAATGGAGTTGGGAAAGAGGACATAGGAACCATGCTTTCCTTGGATGCATTCACAAGGTAGAAAGGACACAAATTAAGAGGCAACATGGGCTGCATGGGTAGGATTGACAACTTGAATTATGGAAATAGGAAGTTGAAGGGGGATCTAGGAAAATAACATCCCCATGACCACATGAAGATAGAGCCACTATGACTGAGCTAAAAGGATAATGACTGGAGTGTCTACCACCCAACTGAAATGGTTGCATCACAGTAGTGAAAGGACCTACGGAGAAGGCAAGTTTCCATCAACACACATAATTTGGGAAGACAATATTCTCTAATGGAATTCTCATCTACTGAGGGAAAGACTAATCTGATATAGAGAAAAACATAGTACACAAGAAATCAATGCTAAACAAGGGAAAAAGGAAAACTGTCAGAAATATGAGGAGGAGGAATAATTTTGCTATAGAGGAAGAAAGAAAGCCTCAACACAAGGAGGAAAAGAGAACATAGCTCTCTGTTACTACCAAAATGCAAGGAGTAGATCCAACATTCAGTTGAGCACTGGGAGCTAGAAGAATATCTCTTAGGTGAGGACAAAAGGCTCTATATTCCCTATAATACTAGAGGGTGGAGATGGTTTTCTCTAGATTCCCTTGACAACTTGGGTGGAGGCCTATTCCTTGGATTCCTAGAACGAGAGTTCTTTAGCCCCCTATGCTCATTTTTTGGTTTTACAGAGTGGAAAAATATCTCACATGTGAGGATAATAGTCTCTATATTCCCTATAAGACTCCAAGGTGGAGATGGTTTTCTATGAATTTCCTTAAAAGATTATGTGGAGGCTTTTTCCTGGATTCCTGAAAGGAGAGTTCTTTACCTCCCTCTGATTTTTTTCTTGGTTTTTATAGTGAGATCTTGAATATATTTCTGATTTGAGAGTGGAGGCATAAGTTGATACACTCCCTTGTTGATTTGAGGGTGGAGGCATAAGCGTCTCGACTCCCTTGTTGATTTTATGTTGGAGGTGATAGCTTATAGATTGCCTTATTTTGAAAAGAGTGGAGGTAGAACACCTCTGGACTCCCTTATTTGACCGGTGTGTGGAGGCGAGCCTTTGGATTCCTTGTTTAAACCTTTGATATTAAAGCTACATCTCTTGTTGGAGTAGCTAAAGCATGGAGGTGATGGAGCTATGGATTCCTTATGATATATTAACTGCATGAAGTAGTTGAAAGTTGGAGGTGGTGGACCTATGGATTCCATGTAAGATATTGACTGCATGAAGTAGCTAGTGGGTAGAGGTGGATGGTCCTCTCAAGTCCCTATTTCAATTGGAAGAATTAGTTTAATACTTTAATCACTCATCCTCAAGCTCTAGAACTTGGCTTAGGCCTTGGTTGTAGTGTGTCTAAGGTTGGGTGCATAATTGAAGTCCCTATCTCAGTTACTAAGCACATTTGATAAGATAAGGGTATATTGAAGTATTGTACCTTGAATGTTATGACTATGTTTAATGTGTTGGCTTAAGGCCTATAATAGTATTGATTTAATGTGATGGTTATGCTTGTGATCTAATATCAAATGTGATTTTCAGAATGTTTAAATAATTTTGATTTTCGTGTGAGTTTCCTAAGTAAATGAGTGGATTCTTGTATGCAATCACGAGATTATTTTTCTTTTATTATTAGCCTAAGATCCATGTAGATATCTAAACTATTATGGGCTTGAATTTGGTCCAGTGGGCCTAAGTGTAATGGATAGACAAGCCTTTGTCTTATTTATTATGTAACTAACAATTTGGATATCAAGCCTTATTATTGGCTACCAAACTCAGGAAGGATAACATTTTAATATGTCTATATATCTATATATTTCCAATCTGGGTTGAAGCCTCTTTGAGCTCAATAACAATGGAATGGATGCTTTTTATGTGCACACTTTAAAAACTTAGGAGGGATAGCTCTAAGAGATTTACAATAATACATATGCACTGGTATGGAAATTAGTAGGGGTTGAGCCATAAGGCATTAAGGGCCCACCCCTTGAGTCGTAAGTAGGTGTTGTAAACAAGCATTGAAGGAGGAGTATTTTCTAGCATATTTCCATTTATGTTGCGGGGAAAGGAAGTTCAAGGCCCAGAGGAGTAAGGAGCAAGTTTAGATTTTACAAAATTTTAGTTAGTAATATTATTTAATTGGTTGGTCGATTTCTTGGAAAGAGACAATATATGTAATTAACTTGATATATTAGGAACTATAATGAGTCTAAACATTGTATGATTTCAAAAAATCCATGGATGTAGAAAAATTAATTACATATATTGGAAATATTAATAATAAGTGAAAATAAATATTGAGTTTCAATCGAATCATCTAAGAAATCAATGTTTTGAACTATTGAATACAAGGTCATTTAATCGAATACAAGGATATTTTTGCTTTAACTTGTAGTAGTTTCACTTTACCCTACAAGAGTTTCATAATTGTTAGATTCTTTAGATAAGTTCAAGTCAATATTTCCCTATTCCAATAGGGAGAAATTGTTTTCAAACATAATGTGGGGAGAAGTAAATAACTTTTGGTTTGGACATGACATTTTTTCTTTCGCCTGGTCCACACATTTAAGTTGCATATTAGCTGTCTATTCCTTGTAGGAAGAATGAAAGGTGTGATAATAGAGAATTTCAATTTTCCTTCAATGAAGAGAGAAACACCAACCCATTACTTTACTTTAATCTCAGGAACATAAAAAAGTATGATGTTGGTGCTAGATCTTCCTTTGGCTCTTGATCTAGCACTAGTGGAAAAGGAGTTTGATCCCATCATTTATTATTGCTACCTTCAATTCAATATGGGAAATGAAAACGTTCTATGGTTTGGTAGTACCCAAGTCACTCTCCAACAAAGAAAATATTGATAATTGGAAAGGGAAGTAATGGTCAGGCAGTGCATTGCCCATAAAAATAAAGTCTTTATGCTATCTATTTTAAGACGTCATTCATGGAGCATAATAACAAGGTAAAGGCCAGGAATCATAGGATATAGAGAGAGGATATGAGTCGAGGACAAGCTACTTAGAATGGCCTTGGTTTGATAGGGAGCCTTACCTTACTCAATATAAGAAAGAGAGGTTATTTCTATTTTTTCGATCAACCTGCACAATGATGAGATCCACCTTATATTCAACCCACCTTTCCCATGTGCCTACATTACTCATGAATTACGTCATTAAAACATAAGTGATAATACAAGAATATTAGGCTAAGATATATTTCTCCCTCTAAAAAATCTACCTCGAAAAGGAATCGATAGATAAGTCAATCAAATGGGAGATCAGAGCCTTTCGAGATACCATGACTACTATCACTATGAAGGAAGTTCTAGAAGTAATGAAATCTCATACTTATTCAAGTTAGGGGTTTAAAAATACATGAAACATTATAGACTCATATTTTTTCTTTCCAACTTTTAGTAGATAAAAGAAAATGGAGCACTCTTCCAATTGTTAAACATGTAGAACTAATGGTAGATGTTGGGAACGAGAGAATTATATTAATTATTGAAAAATTGTATTTTGTTGCCATATTTGATTTATGTTTAAAAGTATATAAGTTAACCTATATGATTTGAATAGATATAAGAACATTTCTCAAATGCCCATAATAGATGAATATTCAACATATACAAATACAATAACTAGAAAAGAGTTTTTATGAGTTGCTAAGGTGGTAAATTGGAAAAAATCAAAACATGAGATATTCACAACCCATTTTACTTAATTTAAATTAATGAAAGAACTTACTAGTCTATGGTGCAACATTTGATAATTCTATGGTGCATTATTTGATCATTAGATGGTGCGACATTTGTTCATTTATATTACATATTTTACAAATGAAGGAAGAGTTTAATGGGATACAAAATTCATAAACTTGCTTCAAATTATGGATGGAACATCACAATCTATGTATGATGTCGTGGCATCCCTTTTAGTGAAAATGGATCTATCCTTGATCAAGTTAATTGGATTTGGATTTGATGGATATTCATCGAGATTCCATGAGGGGTATTCATGAAGGTTTATCTACTAAGCTTCATTGACATGCCCCTCATTTATTGGATATCCATTACAAGCTCATTAAGAACCATTAGAAACAAATGATGCTTCGTTTTTTTTCATAAAGTTGCAAGTTATCAATAAATTTCCAAATACAATTTATTTATGGCTAGGGAAACCTACTAAAAGATATGGAGAATTGAAATATATAATGGATTAATTTCAAATCACAAGGCTATAAGTGTTACAAATTCATCATATTAGATGGATTTCTAGAGGCAAAGTCCTGGAAAGGCTTATTAAACTCATGCTTTCTTTTTTAAGAAACTATTAGTTAGGGGAAAAATGTATGCGTTGGCTGCAATATTTCAAGTTCAATTTTGCATCCATTTACTTGCAGATGTGCTTATAGAGTAAAATAAGTCGAGTAAAAAGTTCCAATAAGGTATAATTGACATTACATCTATAGGAACTACTTTGGATATTACTATTAGATTGCTTCATATTCAATTTATAAGAGGCATATTTGAGGTAGGTGCAATGCACATATAAACGTTTTTAAGTAAAACACAACAAGGAACTTTTGAGTTTGCAGATTGCATAGGTGTGATACATGTATATGCATTGAGGTTTGACAATTTTCCAAATTCATAAAGATCAATGACACTAGATGATTTCACTATGTTGGGAAAAAAATTGTAATAAATATGAATAACTCTCTAAGTGTAAGATTCACAAGTTAAACCATATTTAATGTTTCTAAGCTTTTTAGTCCTTGTAATTATTACAATGATATGAATGATAAATACTCTCAAACAATAAGATGGATAACATGTTTATGTGAGAAGCTAGGTGATGGGGACTCATCTATTGTAGATAGTGTTATATTTTGGGGAGAAATGGACAAATTTAATTTTAATATGTATAGAGCATACCCAAGAAAACATATGTTTGGAGAATGTGATCTATGTGGAGGTGCACATCAATGGTTTGAAGGATTTCCATATTGTATGAAACTAAGTCAATATATTCTTGTTACTACAACTAGTTCAAAAGTATGTGAAAGGAAATTCTCAAAATTAAATTAAATAAAACATGATGATATATCAAGATTTGTTTTAGAAAAACTAGATACATTAATGTTTCTCTCGCTCAGTGCACCTCATTCTCTAAATGAGATAGATTAGAATGTTATTTATTATGTATGGAAAGAGATGAAAGATTGAGAGCCACTTATAGTAGGAAAACATTTTCATATCTCTAATTATCTAAGATCTAGTAGTTTTGAAGAATGTGAGCGTAAGCTTCGGTCTTTATTATTATCATTGGCTTACTATGTAAAGAACTTGAAAGAACCACTTTTGATTGGTGAATTTTGTCAATTTTGGAACCATTCGAGTTATACTTGTTTGTTCATTTGACCATTTGACTTCTACTTGTTTGTTCTTTGGGAATAATAATTACAAGTAGATGTATGTGCAATTTTGAAACATTTTTTACAAAGTAAAATCCCATTAACGAATATAATACATGGATATAAGAATAACATAATGAATATTATGGTAGTTATTGTTGTAATATGACTTTTTTTTTCTCTCTTGCAATGTTTTCAATTTCGGTAATGAGCTTTACACAAGACCTTATTACAAGAAATTAATATGTTGGCTTTATACTATAATTCCCTATAATGCTCTATCCTTGATCCTAATATCTTATGTAAGGTTATTGACCTACCTATTGAGTGATTTACTTATGTGATTGACTCTTATAAGTATTATTAATATACTTATGAGATATGTATATGCTAGCCACATACCCACTCCTTGCAAGGATACATTAGTTTCCTATAATTAGTATTAAACTTAATTAATAGTTCATCTTAATTAATGGTTGATTAATTCCTTAATTGAGATTAATAATTTATAATTGGGGCAAAAAGAGTGGGAGGGATTATATTTCACCGCAATGAAGAAATAGAGATACAATATGCATGGGGTTTCGGGATTGCTTCTAATAATCAAGTTGAATTTCTAGCTTTGTGGCAAGGGTTAGAATTGGCTATCTTGAGAAGAATTTGACAGTTAACAATATATGGAGATTTTATGATTGTCATCCAACAACTGTGTAAACTAAAATATAATTCAAAGCAAGTCCAATCCTCCATCCTACAAAGAATAAGCCTATAAATACCAAAATGTGAGATTATCAAATTCTACCATGTCAAATTTAAGATTGTCAAATTCTACCATGTAAGCGGACACACCTCAACTCAAAAGTAGATGTGCTAGAAAATAAGGGTGCCTTCTGAGAACAAGGGATCCTATCTCAAGATGATATAAGTGGCATGCATAAATCATTTCCATGAAAATGTTAGGTATAAATTAGAGTATAAGTGCTTTTGATGCAGTAGACCATAAGGGGTCTACAAATAAAAAAATTAACACACACATAAAACTGAAAACCAGGCAATAGGTATGCACATAAAATCTAAAAAATAATTCATTAAGGAAATAAGATATTTACAATGGAATTATTGGCCTATCATTGGCCTCTCATTCCTCACTATCACTTCTACACTTGCATGTGTCATGGGCTCACCTAGAGTTATACAAGTGGATATGAAACCAAAATAGGTTCTAGATCCTAAACAATCTCCTAAAATATCTTTCATGATACATATGTTGGCATTATGATGCATGTGTTGTACTTGATGGAAACCAAATTGTAGAAGAACAACTCAATTGTATATGGTAACTAGATGAATCTACGTAACTAGATGAATTTACAGGAGAGATATTAGATGTGACAGGATGCATGGCAGTCGTGTTTACAAATGTGACACAATGCAGGGTAGTTCAAAGGAATCATTTCAGATGTAATATGGAAAATTATATTATAATAGTTCTATTTAGAGGGAACAAAGTAATGGTACAAGAGAATAAGATGAAGGAAAAAGGGACTATAGATCACAATCAAGAAATTGAAGAAAGAGAATGGTTTAATAAGTATATGTTGTTTCACCTTGTCCAAGTAGCGTATACACGTAGGCTCATGGAATAGAAGAAGCGTATACATATGCATGCGGTTTCACAAAAGGAAATGTGCGTATGGGATGGAAAATAAAGGTTTTGGTCCGAGGTTTTGGTCTGAGGTATTGGTCTGAGGTTTTGGTATGAAGTATTGGTCTAAGGTTTTGGTCTGAAGTTTTTGGTCTGAGGTATTGGTTCAAGGTTTTAGTCTAAGGTTTTTCTTTCTGAGGTATTGATTCGATCTTTTGGTCAGAGGTATTGACAAAGGATCTAAGTATATAAGGAGGAGAAGATCAAAGGGATAAGTGCACAAGTAATGAATATCTTATGAAGTGTTAGATAAAAGGCAAATATGCATGTTATAGGTTTCTGATGCTTTGCTTGATCTAGAATAAGTATGCACCTAAGTGTTTGATGGTGGATGAGATCTAATAATGGATCAGGATCATAACAACTTATCATTATGTGATCTGATAATGGATAGGCAAGATCTGAATGCTAACGAATGTTTTATCCTTTATATGTCTTGATATGGGTACATCTAAAGTATGGAATGGATGTGAAGTTATAAGTAAGTAATTGCAGATCTATACGTTGGTTCGCTTTGGTGAAGTTGTGTATACATGTCGGTTCGACTCTTCCAAGTAGCATATACAAAAGAAAAGTATGATGTTCAGGGATGTCTAATCTATTTTCTCATTACTACTATTTTATGTTTGTCAATGATGTCTTCATTAGATTTGAAAGTAAAATGATTGTATAAGGAGATTGAGTCTGGTTGATTGATTGATTGAGAAAGAAGGGTGATCCTTGTTGCTATATATTTAGAACTCTGTAATATGACAATAGATCTTCAGAATGTCACTAATTGGTATAGTTTTTGGTTCAGAGGTTTTATGATTTAGTATCTTTAGAGGTATATGTAGGCTGGGCTAAAGCAAGTAGTGTATACACACAAGTTGGATTAATTGAAGAAGCCTATACATTCTAACACATGACTTTTGATGTTACAGTTGATCCTGGTTCTTGATGGAGTGTTCTGGGTCCAAATCTATTTACAGGCTACAATGATCTGTCTACTCCAATTGATTGGTTGAATTTGATTAAGTTTGAATTAATGGATGATTCAATTGTGATTGTTTGATTTTGTATGTTAGAGATCTTAGTGAATGATTGATTTAGTTATGTCCGAGGTTCATTGATTGTTTGATTCAGTAGGTTAGAGGTTTCAGTGATTGATTGATTTAGTTATGGTTGATTCAAAGATTGATGATTAGGTTTCAGTTGCATCAGATATTGATGATTGAGTTTCAGTGGTTGGTTGATGCAAATGTATTTGATGGATGTATTGCAATGGCGATTGATTTTTGAGCTTCAATGTTACTAATGGGTCCAGTATGAAAATTTGATGAAACGGGGCCTACATATTGCGTTGTTGTGTACCAGGAGTATGCAGTCTGAAAATTAATGAAACGTGGTCCCTAGAGGATACTGAGGGTTGGAGCTTTGAGTGAGGAAGTCAAAGATTCCTTCTAGTAGTGGCTAGTGATTTAATCGAGGGGTTGGAGCTCCCTTCCAGTAGCACCTAGAGAACGAGTGAAGGTTGTAGCCTTCTATAGGATGACGCCTACGAACTGGTAAATATATCAGCTAGTACAAGATCTAGGGAGTTGTGGTTCCCTTTCAGTAGAAGTTGGAGAACGAGAGAAGGTTGTAGCTTTCTGTAGGTGGGTTCCTGTGTACTGGTATGAGTCTACACCAATACAAGATTGTAAACAAATTATTCTTTATATTAAAAGAAGACATAGAGAACAACAACAAGTGGTTTTTCTCCCACATTGGGTTTCCACCTTAAATCTTGGTGTTCATGTGTGTTGTTTATGTGTGTTGGTTTATTCTTTTATTACTGCACATGGTTACTATTTAATGTTTAATAAAGTATTGATGCACTGATTAAAGATCAAAGTATGATGAATTAACTAAATCATAAGTTCACTGGATATACACTGGTTTCCTTAAGAACAGTTGCGTGCACACGCGAGTTCCCTTCATTGAAGTAGCGTATATAAATATGACTATGGAAATGAAAAAGTTATTGATTTCAGAATATTGATTCACCTCCCCCCCCTCTCATTATTATTCCCAACAATTGGTATCGAGCAGGTCCTTTGGCAGAAGCTTCATCGCTTGAAGGAGATCCATAGTAACAACGGGAAAGAAGCAAAAGAAGAAAGCACCTCAAAAGAAGAAGACATCTCAAAGGAACTGTGACAGTGGGATAGATGATTGGCCATTATGTGGAAGCAACTCTTCAAATTCAGAATCACCTCAAAATCAAGATGAACAATCAAAAGAATTATCAGGTATGAATTTGTCCTCTGGTGATACATTCCTCTATTCATTTGAAGATAATGAATGTGACAACGAAACAACTGAATTTTATCTTATGGGTCAAAGAGAAAGAAATCAAATTGAGGTAGAATTTAAAAAGCTCATAGACATAATTAGAGATTAAAAGCATCTAATTGATAAAAGGGAATGTGCCTACAAAGAAGAAATTACTAGGTTAAAAGCTCAGTTGGAGGAAGGAAACAAAAGAATGAAAAGGAAGATCAAAGTCAAAAGCTACAGGATGAGGTGACATCATTGAGAAATGAAGTGAATGAAAAGGACACAACAACCAAGGAAATTATAGAGAGAGCCAATTACTGTGAAGGCCTTGAAGCTATGATCATTTCTCTAAAGGAAGGTCTTAAAAATTCAAATAAGAAGAATGAAGAACTATTTCAAGCATTTGAAGAACAAGAAAATGAAGTTCTCAAATTAAGGAAACAAGTGGAGCAAGGAAGAAAAGTTGAAGAAATCATGAAGAAGCAGTGTCTTGAAAAGGAAGAGAAATATCAGGTTGAGGTAAATATCCTAAAAGGTAAATTAGAAGAAAAGGATAAACTTTTACGATTTCAAGATAGTACTAAGATTTTGGATGATATTCTTATTAGTCAAAGGTCTCCTACCATCAAATTTGGTCTTGGTTTTAATGAAACTATTGAAGGTGACTCTAGCTCAGAAACTGAAGCAAGGAACTCTAGTGCAAAATCTAAAATGCTCAACAAGGAGATAAGAGGTCAACCCCATCAACAACAAAGGAAAGAAAGTCTTCAAATAAAATCATTTACTCCTAACCATGGAAGTGCTAATCGATTCTTTCCTCTAACAAATAATGTTGAATGTTTTATATGTCATAATTTTGGACATGTTGTAACACGATGCAGAATTGGAATGGTTCAAGCTAATAATTGTCACACAGAAAGATCATCAACTTCTAGGTACTTTAAGGGATATTGTTTTTCTTGCAATATCTTTGGTCACAAAGCTATTAACTACTATAGAGGGAATATGAAGCATATAATATGTTATGATTGTAACAAGTTTGGGCATATAACAAAATAATGTAGGAGAAAATTTTGGCCAACATACCAAAAGGAGCAAACATCATCACACTCCAAGGTATGGAAGAAGAAGGAAGTACAACCAGAAATATGTGAAATAGCTCAGTATACAGACAAAACAAACTCAGGAGGAACTAAAAGGATGAAGTTTCATTTTTTTAATTCTCATACTCATTTATCATGAAGACAAGTCATGTATATACACCAGTTCAAATCTGCACAGTTGCGTATATGTTGGTTTGATGAAGAAACGATGGGACAAACTCAGAAAAATGATCTGATATGGTTCAGGCAATTATCAATTATCTTTTTTGTCTTGATGATTGATGACTAAACTCTGTGGATGTTATTTTGAAGTGATTTTGATCCTCATAAGTTGTTGATGACTTGATATATATCTCATTGATTATTCTTACTGATATTTGCAATGATAAGATCTTACAGTGAACAGTTGGCACAGGTTCAGGGGGAGAATATGTTATTCTTCTATTAACACATTGTTGGCATTATGTTTAGAAGTATTTGATACCTAATGATTTTTATCAATGATGATGATGCCTTCTTACTTTGTGATGATAGGTTGATGATATTTACACTATCATATCTTGGGAACTGATGATGGACATGTTAGGTTCCTATACCAATAGGTTTCATTTTTCATGATTGACTATGGAAATGCCAAATATGTTCATCTTTTCATGCTGCAAAGGTTCCATATTTTGTATACAGATAGAGAGAATTAAAAAATGTATAGAGGGTATGCCCTAAAAGAATAATCAAAGGGCAAGAAAAATGAATTCGTCAGAAAGAATAAAAGAAAATGAACCCCAAACCAAAAGACTAGGAGAGTGGCCAGTCAAAATGCCACTGCTATCTCATTTGCAAGCTCACAATGTGCAAATACTGTTGCTATCACATTTGATGGATGGCCCAACAGTTCAATCTGGATCATTCCATGTTTAAATTGCTTATTGTGGAATAGAGAATGAATATCTGTCCAAACAGTTCAAGCTTGGCAGATGAGTAGATAGAGAAAGTAAGGAGCCCAACTTCTTAATCTGGGCCCTTGGAAGAGATAAGGGTAGATTTAGATAGGAGGGCAGTCAAAAGAAAAGAGGACAATCAGTGTTTGTTAGTTCAAGTGCACCCAATCAAAAGGAAGAAAATATGTTAGGTGTATTAGGCTGGGTAGGTAGTTTGAAGTTGCAAAAGCAGATGAATGCTCATTTTTGTCTTATCAAAGAAGACTCATCTCATCAACAACATTGGTACCATGGCAGTTGCTTAGTTGCATAACAATGGAAGCATGACTAATTTCCCCTTCAATTCCCCATAAACCTTTGACTAACATCCCTTCAAGGACCTTGGGATCTACCCAAGGGTCCTATTTCACTTCATTTCATGATAAAATGCTGAGTTGAGTCTTGACTCCACTTAGTGGAAAGAAGCCACATTTCTTGTGTAAAAATCATTCCTCCATGCTCCTTTCATCTTCTTATGTCTAAGTTCTTACTCCACATACTTAGCATTCACCCATACAATTTCAGTTCATAAGGTCATATTAACCTCTAATTCTATTATTTAGCTCCCTAACTCATTTTCCTATCCCTATAATACAAAAAACTATATAAAAAACCCCAAAAAAGTGTAAATATCCCCACCCCTTGGCACTATAGCTAAATAACCTAAGTTTGGGAAATACTAAAGTCCATTTGGGACTTATATTAGCCCTTCCGCGTATATACCTTGGGATTAATTTAATATCTGGTTAAATTAATAACCATGCCCCCCCCTCACACATAAACCATACTTTATTAACCTTCCGCATTCATATATTCTGGGGTTTGTTTGATATTTTAATTAAACAAACAACCATTACCCCAGCACCAACACATACCCATATAACCTAAAGTTTTGTACCCCGCATGTATTATAAAACATTAAAATATGCGCGGGCCCCGTCATTCCAGAACCACGCAGCTTTTAATGTCCCGACTGCCATCCGATCCAGGGCTTTAAATCCAACGCTCGGCGGCTATATCGTGCGCCCCGATCTGCCGGAGATTAGCATCCAGGGGATGGGCGGTATTGCTGCCGTACCCCCGCCACGCGTCGATCTCCCAGCGTGATCGGAGGCCCTCTTTGCAAAACCGCCGCGGGTCAAAAGTGGTGCAGGGAAAACTGGAAACCACCCGCCCTTGCTCAATAACGTCAGGCCCCCGTCACCCTCTGATGTCGCGGCACGTTGGCCTGCCGTTGCCCTGTACCACTGCCACATCATCCGCCGATGTCACTGCCCCACCACCGTGTCATGCCACGTCACCTCACACGTCAACTGCCACGTCATCTTCCGTACCCGCTACGCACCAAAAATACGTCATGCTGACGTCATCACCGAAAAGCGCCAAAATGACCAAAATTCAATAAAAAGTCGTGAAAACGACTATTTTGTTTGTTTTCTATTGTGCGCCCGTGGATCTGTTTGCATGCGATTTTACGTTCAAGTCGCCCACCAACCTGCACATTGCATCCACCCACGAATTCGTCACCATAGCTCAACTCCATAGTTCAAGGCACCCCTACAAACTATCCTCGGCGCCATAAAAAACAGGTATTTACCCGCTGTTGACCTATAAACCTTGTTTTTCCATAGTTTCCCCATTAAAGTTGATTAAACATCTGAAAATCTACACTAAAAGGCACTCGGCCCCCTGAAATTCTACCTATAAACTCACTTGTCAACCCCTTGTTCAAAGGTAACCTGGCAAACTTGCCTGCCTCTGCAAATTCACTGGTAAAAATGCATTTTGAGCTCGTTTCCACCGGCAGGTTCCCCAAACTATCCTGGCATTCACTTCCTTTGCCAAAATTCTCTGTAAAATTTCACTCCTTTGGCTAGAAATCCCCATTTCCCCTGCAGTTTACCAACAAAGCCTATCAATCCAATGATTTCATTTAAAGAAAAAAATGTCTAAACTCTGCAGAGTCTGCTCTCTTACCATAAATTACACACACTGAAGGCCAATTCCATATCTAATCCCATTCTACAACTTCCTCGCAAAGTTTCCAAGGCAATTCTCACTGTTTAGTTGTTTCACCAATTCAAATTTCAAATTACAGCCGCAAAGCATGCAATATGGCCACTCCAGTAGCCTTGAACATTGCTCCCCCTAATGCACCTCACAAGGAACTTGAAGCATTACCCCTGGCTGATAGGGACCACCTAATTCAGGATTTGGTTGGGGAGAGAAACCACTTGCAGACCTTCTGTTAGCTGAGAAACAGTTACCTGAACAACAATGATATTTATGGAATTTGGGAATCAAATTTGCCCATCTACTTTCTCCCCTTTGTAAATATTTTCCCTGAAATCATTCGCCTCTATTGTGAAAACTATGACCCAACTCAAAGAGCTGTCAAGTATCCATTTGGGAGCACCCTCTTCCAAACAACTCCTGATTCCATTAACCAAATGTTAAACTTCAAACAAACCTAGCTTCAGGTTCCCCTCTCTATGAAATTCTTGCTTGATGAAGGTCCTAAACTCTCCAGCTCAGAAATATCCCGAATTGCCAAAGTTTTTATGAGAGCAGACCACCAGCCTACAGGGCCACCTCCTTTTCTCTATGAATGTTTCAATGAAGTGGGCAAATTGTTAGTAGATATGATATCTTATGTACTGGGCTTCAAGACAAATGAACATATTGATCAAACCATATTGGTCTTACTATCTGCATTCAGTCTAGGACAGCCCCCTGCTGTCAAGTACAATTATGCTGAATTCATTTCCAATAAGATACATGACCAACTGGTAAAACTGGATAGGGAGGGAGTTTTCAAATATTCATCATACATTTATCATCTATTCATGTTTTATCAGCCAGACTGCTTCCAATGCCCCATCAAAATATTGGACTCTAAAGGAGAAAAGAGGTCTGTGATTTTCTGGACCTCAGTCTTTCATGAAGTCCACAGCTCCCCCTACTCTTACTGTGAGTTCATTGGCCTATTTTTCTATCCAGTCTCTTGTCTCCTAATGAGAACTCCTCCTGCTAGGTTATCCTATGACATGCAGAAAATATTTCAGCTTTCAAAGAGCTACAAAATAGGTGACTGGTACTTTTACCAGAATCACACTATCATTAGGATCTATGGCTGTGAGCTCTGTCCCTACAGGCTCCCAAGATATGTACCAACTAGGCCCCTTTGTGATGAATAAGAAAGAAGGTTGGCAAGATGCTGACCAAATATTGGGGGAGAAACTCAAGTTGAAAAGGAGTTTATGATCCAGAGGGCTTCATTAGTGCCAGAAAAGTAAAATATAGGCTGACAGCCTATGAACATTGTAAAATCCCACAAATTGAACAATATGCCAACCAAGATGAGTGGATGGTAGGGACACTAGTTGAGGAGTTTACCCAAGAAGAAATTATGGAGAAAAATGTCAAAGATTTGGAAAAAACTCTTGACTTGGATTCTTTTGAGCAGGTAACTTTCAAACTGCCACAACAAGTCGGAGAAGGCCCATCAACTACTGTAGCTTCACAAGCTGCCCAATGAAGGTCTACACCAGCAATAGGTACAACAAAAGGCAAGGAGCCAATGGATGCAGAACAAGAAAAAATGACAGAACAACCAACCACCTTAAGGGAGCAAGGTCAAGGGAAAGCCCCTCCACAGTAGACTGAGGCACCACAGATTCCAGCTTTACAGACCCCTCTTAATGAGGAAAGAGGTAAAAAGAGGGATAGGGAAGAGACCACACCTCCAAGTGGGTCAATCCAGCAACCAGAAGCCAAAAGACAAAGAGTTGATCCTCAAGTTGAGGAAGAAATTATTGAAGAAGTTATAGAGAGCCCGAGGAGTGGAAGAGAAACAAGCCAGCAGACAGCTACTAGCTCATTCTAGCAAGAGCAAGAGAAGCAGCATGGTATGGAGGTGTCTTCCTCAAGGCAGCAAAGAAAGCAACTGCCTGGCATCAAAGCAACTTTCATGGAAATCAAGGCTCATAATGAATTGTTAAGAGTGCAGCTATATGATCAATTCCTCAAGGCAACACCCTCCAAATAGTAGAGATTAATGGTAGCTTATGACTTCAAGGAGGAAAAGATGATTCTGAGTCATTTTAAGCCCAAGATACCACAGCCCCAGACAACTGCAGATTATATAAAGACAAGCTTAGAGGTCCTCTCCAAGGACATACATCCGATGGACCAGATAGAGCTGCACAAGCAAACAGGTGAGATGGTCTATGCCACCCTAGTAGACAAGGCCATGCTGGCTCATCAACTTAAGGAATCATTGAAAAACACTAACACTCAATTGGATTTGGAAAGAATGTCTTCCTCTGCCAAAGATAACTGAATAAAGACATTGGAGGAAATCATTGTGGATCTAGGGCATGATCCTAAGAAGGATGCTAAAGCCATCCAGGCCCTCATAAGGAAAAAAGAGGATGATATTGCTGCACTCACAAAACAATTGAGGCTACCTTCAACTATGCACCCACAAACTGCAGAACTTGTACAAGAGAAAGAAGGTGAGGATACAATGGATTTGCTGATGCAAATGAACCAGAGAATAATTCAGATGGAAGAAGAGTTGGAGAGAGCACTGCAAGGCAAGCAGGGAGAGTCGACCTCCCAGCCACCTCAAATAGCTCCAACTGTGGTCACTGTTCCTCCTACACAAGCAATAGCAATCCCTCCTATTATCCCAACATCCACAACAACTGAAACAACCACATATGCTACAGCAGAAACAACAAGAGCACCTGAATCTAGCATGAGCATGGAAGAAATGATGAAAGCAGTCAAGGAGCTAGAAGTTTAGGTAATAGAGGTAAAACAGGCCAAAGAAAAGTTGGCCAAACTGGAAGTAAGCTATGACAAGTCCAAGATGATAGTAGCTGAAAAAACAAGGGAAATAAAGTCCTTGAATGACAAAATAAATGCCTTAGAGAAGGAGCTTAATTTGGATAAACTCTAGCTGAAATAAAGAATATTTTGTGGGCCAAAATTGGCCAATCAATCACTGACCAGTGGCGATCGATTCAGGCCATATATGAACAAATACAATTGATAGGCCTATCTCAATTTGAGAATCAAAGGGCTAGAGCAGCATTGGGAAATATGCCTGAGCAAGCCAATAAAATGATTCACTTCCTAAACACTCATACTAAAGAGGAGTTGGCAACATTAGACATCAGTAACAGGACAGATACTATTCTGACAGCAAAGCAGGTGCTGACCCTAAGAATTTTTGTGCAAACTCTAGAAAGAAAGTGTCAGGAAATGCAAGTAGAAATAGATGACTTCAAGCTGAAAATGGCATCATTGCAGAGCAGAGGATTGCCCAGCCTATTGACCAGCGCTGGAAGACTGCTGACTCGTGAGCATTATGCTACCAGGATGAATAATTATATTTCAAATTAGATTACAGAATCCTCCAGTACCTCAGAGGAAACAGGGCCTCCCTCAGGACAGAGTCTTTATCACAAGTTAGAGAACCTGTTTATATTGAACATGAAATAAATCATCTTTTTGAGGTTCCACCAAATTTCTATAGATACACTGAAGCTGATGAAACACTCATAAAGATACAAAGACATCGACTCCCTAAAGAATATTGGTGGCAAGCAATGCTGGAGATTTTGCCAAGCTAATTTCGGCCCTTTCCCTCTTTTGATCAGCTTCAGATTTTGGTCAGCTACAGGTTAGCGAAATTGGGTACACAGGCCACCGGTTATAGCATGAAGACACCAGGCAAAAGAAGTCAAAATATGACTACAACAATTTTATAAAAGGCCAAGTATGCATGCCAAAAGTAGGACAACAAAGCAATGACTCAGCAAAGCACCAGCAAAGCAAACACAGAAACCGTAAATTAAAGACGCAGCTTCAGCCGACTCAGTTGGCCCAAAAAGTCAAATTTCTCTGACAAAGTGAATAGCTAGGGCACCAACAATTACTGGAGCATTTATTTCTTTCATTTACTTCCTTGAATAGTTGGTGAGGGAACTTATTACATGAAGACTTATCTGCAAGATATTTTGTATCTCATTTTTGTATAAATACCTCCCCATAGAATGTATTTGGGGTTGGTGATTTTCTCTCTAAGCTACGCTGTAATTTCTGAGACTTTCTAATACAAACGACTGTTGAAGTTCATGGTTTCTGCGCTGTCTGAATGTGCAAACAATGTTCTGGGACCTGCTACTGAATTCGTGAGACAGTCAATGGAACAATAAGTTATTCTAAACTGTGTTTTATGTTTTCTATGTTTACAAATTTCACATATGTTTCATAATCTTGATAACAGAGAGAAAGAATAGCCCAGGATTTGTTTAATCACACCCCGTGCTCAATCTCTGTTATTACTTATGTTTTCCTCAGAATTAGTCATAGATATGAATTCTTAACTGCTCATGTTTGCACTAATACCTTCATTTTGAATACTGTTTGGGAATTCTTAATTGCTCCTAGACAATACTCATACATTTTCCCTCTGCCAGCATAATGAAAGACTCTTGATTGCCTTTCATTCCCTGACTTCATTCCATCATTTCTAGATTTGAAAATTGTTCCAAAACTGCCTATCTTGCTCTGTAGCACTACCATCTATCCAAGAAACACTTTCAGCTGTACACCACCATCGACTCCATAGCCCAATGGAACAGACTGTCTTAGACTTTCACCCCAGCTTCGCTTGAAATCACCTTCCAACAAACTTAAAACAAAAACCTGTGCATCATAACTAGCCTAAAATATTACAAAACAAAGCTAAATTACAAAGACAGAGCCCTCTCTGGTTGCAGGTAGGCTAGGATCTGCAACTAAAATATTGGTTAGTGGTTACCTCAGCCGTATTCCCTCCAGGAGGCAGGGAACAACCTGAGTGATAACATCATTGGCGACTCCACTGGGGATTGAATGACTGTTTGCCACTGTTGTCCATTCCCTACAAGTTTAGGATTTAGACAGTTGTTCCAAAGATTTGATCAGTTTCCTTATTTTGAACGTATTCAAAAGAAATCCCAAGGCCTCCCCTATTTCAGAGTAACTCTTGTAGAAGATTGTAAAAAACTGAGTATAAAATATTTCCTAAAAATACCAAAAAACTGATTTAGAAGTTGGCTCCGAAGAAGAAAACTCGATACACCAGGTCAAACCCTGACCCAGATCCTCCAGCTATTTTTGAAAATTCCAACTTGATCCCTAAGGCCCTTAGGAGACAAGAAGCTCAAGAAAATTCTGCTGATTTAGACCTTGAAACAGTTAAGCAGAACTATATCCCAACTCCTGCTAAACCCTAAATCCGTCTTCACATTACTATTTCTTCCCTTAGTTCTTCATCCACCTCTCAAAGCACATTCTCCACTCCTCCATCCACAACACATATTTCAACTCCAGTCCCTGCTGTTCCAGCTGTCCCATTTCTTCCTATTGCCCCATTTATCCCTGTAAATATTGCAAACCGTTATGCCCCTCTTCAGTTGCGTGCAAATCTAGGGGCTATGCCTCAGGATTATCAAAGTAAAATCACATATTTTGATGGTACTGGTTCTTATACAGACCAGCAACATGCTAAGAAAATGCAAGATTATTTTGAGAATTATGAAATAGATGATGATGATGTGAGAATGAAGATTTTTGTCCAAAGTCTAACTGGTGATGTGAGGATTTGGTTTAGAGCACTTCCTGTAAATTTCATAGCTAATCCAGAAGCTCTTTATCAATCTTTCTTAAATAGATGGGAAAAGAAGAAAGACCCTTTACACATCTTAACAGAATATGACAATTTAAAAAGAGGCCCACAAGAAACTGTCCAAGACTATTGTGCTAGGTTCAACAATGTTTATAATGCCATTCCTCAAAACCTTAGACCTCCACCTGATCTTGCTTTGATCAAATTTCCCAATGGATTTGATTCTGACATGGCATACCAACTGAGGGAAAGAGCCCCTCCAAGCCTAGCAAACATGCAGAATATAGCTGTTAGTGTGGAGGCAAACCTAATTGCTAAACGAAATCGGGCAAGAGCTGTAAGAAGGACAACTTTCAAAGAGGAACCTTCAGCATTTGAACAAAAACTTGATGCAATCATTAAAGGCATGGATAGACTTGGGGATAGGGTAGAAACTATTGAAAGAAAATCATCATGGGCAGGTCAACCAAGTAACACTGCTAGAAACCCAAACTTTAGAAAAAATCAAAATCCAAATGTTGGAAGGGCTGGCCCTGACCAGAACATCAGACCTCCATTTCAAGAGAACTATGCCGAGGCCTCAACATCTAGTGAACCAACAGAGGACACTCAAATCAACCTAATGGGATTAAACAGTGACCAACAAATTTTTCTGACACAAGATGACCAAGAAGCTCACAATTTTAATCAATTCCAAACCAAATCCGGAGAGTCATTTGATTTTAGGGAAGGCTATGATGCAGCAGTCTATGAGGTTCATAAACAGTACAAATTAAGAAGTAGAACCATAGATGTGCCTGAACCTACCAAGCTGAAGGATACCAAACAGCCAAAGAAAGCGAAAGATAAAGCTGTCCTAACAGAAGCTTCTAATAAAATAGACTCAGACCCAAAAGAAGTCACCGTGGAAGATGTATCAGACTCACAGTCTTTAAAAAAATAGCCATACATATCCCATTCTTCAAAGGAAAGTCCAAACTGCTCTCTTGAAAATAATTTCAAATCAGAAATACCTCAAAACAACACCCATAATCAAGAGAAGATCACAAAAAATCCAGCTGAAAAGGAAAAGTCTGCTATCCATAATGCAAAAATACAGATAGAAAAACCTTTTAACTTGGAAACGGAAATAGGTAAGCTGAAAATAGCTATTCCTCTCTCTGAATTAGCCAAACATGAAGTTTACAGACAGCAAATCAATCGGTCACTCCAAATACCAGAGAATAAGGATGTAGTCAATGTTCTAGATGATCAACCAGAGTTGAGTTTCGGTCCGGAAGTCAATGGTAAAACAGTAGATGGAGGAGTTCCTCCATTCTATGTAAGATTGAACATTCATGACAAAGTGCTACATAATGCAATGTTTGATTCAGGAACTTCCCATAACCTAATGCCAAAATCTGTGATGGAGAGACTGGACCTAGACATCACAAGACCCTACAAAGATTTATTTTCATTTGATTCCAGCCAGGTTAGGTGTCTAGGCCTAAACAAAGATCTTTATGTATCTTTAGTCCAATATCCGGCTAAAACAATCTTGATGGATGTGGTGGTAGCTGATATTCCACCTAAGTATGGTATGCTTTTGTCCAGATCTTGGGGTGCAAAACTCCAAGGATCTTTGCAACTAGACATGTCCTATGCCACTATTTCAGTCTTTGGATAGCCAAAGAGATTATACCGGGAAACATTAATGAAATATGTGGTTAGCAGTCAAGAAAAGCCCCAAAACTTCCCCATCTATTCTATGCATTCCGACATGGATTCATTCATCTTATACAATGCTGGGATGTGTTCCACAACTGATATCAAACTCATAGAAGCAGCACCAACACAAAGCATAGAAGAAAAGTCTAATACTCAAGATCAAAAAACTGTTGTTATGATTGATGCAACAAAGGGAAATGATATATCATGTGACATACAAGAGCCAAATCTGCCCTCTGAACAAGCTTCTAAAACTCTTAAGGCTAGTCATAACCAAGAGGTCTTATGGTACTTAGAGTTTGATGGCTCGGTAAACAAATTAGGAGCAGGGGCAGGGGTTTGGATCCACAACATGCAAAATGACCATGCTGAAGGTCATGCATATAGATTGAATTTCAGATGCACAAATAATATGGCTGAATATGAAGCCCTGTTGTTAGGACTCAAACTGATCAGAGGTCTAGGGACAACTGAGGTTTCAATACTAGGGGATTCAGAACTGATCATACAGCAGATGAAGGGAAATTTTGTTACTAATGATCTTAGGTTGAGAGCTTACAGAGGGGCAGCCATTGAAATACTTAACACTTTCTTAGAATCTCAACTCACCAAAATTCCAAGAAAGCATAATTTACATGCACATAGCTTAGCAACTTTTGCCAGCACTTGCAAGCTGCCTTTTGAACCTAACCACCACTTCACTGCTGAAATTAAACATAGGCCTGTTGTCCCAGATAATGTCAAAAACTGGCAGGTCTTTGAAAATGATACACAGATAAATAATTTCCTGACTTTGAAAGAGGAATTCTCTAGCATAAACATTGATAAAGCACCATGGAGGATTCACAACAGATAGAAAAAATTGAACAAAACATATCAGCTGAAACAACAAATCTGATTTTGCACCCAATAACTTTTGATGACAAGAATTTACAAGAGCTGAAGCAAACAGATTTAGATGAAATAGCTAAGGCAGAAGCTGAAGTAATTGAACTAAAAGACAATTTTCTGCCCACAGGCTTAACTCCTTTGGAGGATTTATTTGATTCAAATGATATTTCAAGGAAGCCAAAAATGCAACCACTCAATGCACAAATTGAGGACTGTAACATTGGAACCATAGAAAATCCCAAAATGGTAAAACTCTCCAAAGCACTGCCTGTTGATCAGAAGTTGAAATACATTGACTTGTTTAAAGAGTTCCAAGATGTGTTTGCCTGGAGTTATGAGGACCTCAAATCTTATGATACTTCAGTCATCCAACACACTATACCTCTGAAAGAGAATCAAAAACCTTTTAAACAAAAGCTTAGAAGAGTGAATCGTGTCCTCCTTCCCCTGATTGAAAAGGAAGTTAAACAGATGTACAAAGCTGGTATCATTGCACCTATCAGGTTCTCAGAGTGGATTTCAAATCTAGTCCCCACTAGGAAGAAAACCGGAGAGATAAGACTATGTGTTGACTTGAGAAATTTAAATAAAGTATCTCTCAAAGACCATTAACCTTTACCAAAAATGGATCATATCCTACAAAGGGTAGTGGGAGCCTCTAGGATCTCATTGCTAGATGGATTCTCAGGATTCAATCAGATCTTAGTACACCCGGATGATCAAGATAAAACTGCCTTTACAACACCCTGGGGAACCTTGAAATATGTCAAAATGCCTTTTGGACTCAAAAATGCAGGAGCTATTTTTCAAAAAGAAATGGACATAGCCTTTGCCAAAGAGATCCATGACTTCTTAGTCATATACCTTGATGACCTCACTGCTTTTTCAAAATCAGACCAAGAACATCTAGAGCATTTGAGGCAAGTGTTCCTAATTTGCAGAAAATATGGCATATCATTGAACCCAAAGAAATCACTGTTTGGCCTAGAAGAAGGCAAGCTCCTAGGTCACATAATTTCAAAAGATGGCATTAGGATTGACCCGGACATAATTCAAGCTATCCTTCAAGTGCCTCATCCAAGGAACATCAAAGAACTGCAAGCTTTTTTAGGAAAGATCAATTTCCTAAGAAGGTTCATTCCCAATTTGGCTGAGCTTATAAGACTGTTGAATAATATGTTGAAGAAAGATTCTAAAGTCAAATGGACGATGGAAGCTAAACAAGCCTTTGAGGACATCAAAACAACTTTGACAAAAACACCAGTCCTCACAAGTCCCAAGTTTGATAGAGATTTCATCATTTTTTCCTTTGCATCTGAGCATACTATTGTTGCTGTCCTATTACAAAAAGATGACCAAGGATGTGAGAAGCCCATTGCTTTCTTTAGCAAAGGCCTTAGGGATGCACCCTTAAAATATCAGATCATGGAAAAACAAGCTTATGCCCTGGTAAAGGCCATCAAGGATTTCATAGTTTATATCTTATACTCAGACGTGATAGCCTATGTTCCAAACGTTGGGGTCAAAGACATCGTAACTCAGGAAGGAATTGAAGGTAAAAGGGGCAAGTGGATAGCCAACATCTTAGAGTATGACATTGAAATCAAGCCTACAAAACTGATAAAAGGACAAGGATTAGCCAAACTGGTGGCTGAAACTAATCTTCAAGCCCTTGACATCAATGAACTTGACAATGAACAAGAGATGGCGACTCCACAGATCAATCAAGCCTTTTTACAATCTCCTTGGTATGCTGATATATGTTTTGTATTGTTAAAACTGCAAGCTCCTCCAGGGTTGTCCAGAACTAAAAAGAGATTCTTGAAAATGAAAGCATCAAAGTTTTGCATTATAGACAATGTTTTGTTGTGGAAAAATCATGAAGGTATTCTACTTAATTGCCTAATATTGGATGAAACTGACAAAGTAATCAAGGAATTTCATACAGGAGACTGTGGAGGGCATTTGTATTGGAAATCAATAGCTGATAAAATCCTAAGGGCTGGGTTTTATTGGCCCTCGCTGTTTGCTGATGTGAAAAAATTTGTAGTTTCATGCCATAAATGCTAGATCTTTGAAGGCAAGAGAAAGCTGTTACCTTTACCCCTCAAACCTATTTCAACTGAAAGACCATTCCAACAATGGGGTTTAGACTTCATTGGCGAAATTCAACCCTCCTCTTCTGGCCAACGCAAGTGGATTTTGACTGCCACAGACTATTTTACCAAATGGATAGAAGCCATCCCTTGTAGGCAAGCCAATGACTCAATCATCATGAAATTCCTAGAATCCAACATCTTGTCTAGATTTAGCTTTTCAAAAAAATTATTACAGACAATGCTACTGCATTCAAATCCAAAAGAATGATCAGTTTTTGCCACAAATACCACATTACCTTAGGCCATTCCACAGCCTATTACCCTCAAGGTAATGGCCTAGCTGAGTCCTCCAACAAAAGCCTCATCAACATCATTAAAAAGGTCTTGGAGGAGAACAAAAAGAATTGGCATAAGAAGCTTGTAAACGCACTATGGGCAGACAGATTGACCACCAAAAGATCTATTGGTACAAGTCCATATGAATTGGTTTATGGAATGGAGGCAAGATTCCCTTCATCTTTGGGAATCCTTGTGATCAAGTTGCTGCAAGAAATACAAGCAGAGCCTAATGATATTCAAAGAAGGATCAATCAAACTATTCACTTGCAGCAAACAAGAGAGGAAGTATATCATAGAAGTCAGGTTTTACAAGAGAAGCTAAAAAAGATGTTTGAAAAAAGAACAAAAGATGAAGATTTCTTCATAGGAAACAAAGTGTTGAGATGGGACTCAAGGAGGGAAGATAAAGGGAAGCATGGCAAATTTGATTTCCTGTGGAAGGGACCTTATGTTATTCAGGCAGTACAAGGCAACAACACCTATTTTTTGAAGAGTTTGGATGGCACAGATAATGAGGAAGGCCCAGTCAATGGGCGAATGCTCAAGCACTATTTTGATTCCCTGTAATTAGCATAACACCACTGTATATTGTACATAAATATTTGTATTTCCATCAGTTTTCATTTACAGCAATTAAATAAGGAACACCATGCAACAAATTTTGAGGAAAGAGTCAAAGAATCACACCACTTTTGGTGTACATTTTGAATTCACCATAAGAGATCAAAGAGAAGACTTGGGAACTACATAAATGATAATAAATACTCAGAAAATCTAGCAAAGAGAGAGCTGTAATTTTTGCACCAATCAGCTCATAAGCACTGCACACAGACTACAAAGGTTCAGATCATTGGTTTCCAGCAGAAGGAAGTTTTAAATTACAACAGCCAACTGAGAATAAGGCAATCTGACCTGCTGTTCTTGGCTTTTCACCAGGAAAAGCCATCCCCAAGTGGAGCCACTGTTAGGTTCCTATACCAATAGGTTTCATTTTTCATGATTGACTATGGAAATGCCAAATATGTTCATCTTTTCATGCTGCAAAGGTTCCATATTTTGTATACAGATAGAGAGAATTAAAAAATGTAAAGAGGGTATGCCCTAAAAGAATAATCAAAGGGCAAGAAAAATGAATTGTTCAGAAATAATAAAAGAAAATGAACCCCAAACCAAAAGGCCAGGAGAGTGGCCAGTCAAAATGCCACTGCTATCTTATTTGCAAGTTCACAATGTGCAAATACTGTTGCTATCACATTTGATGGATGGCCCAACAGTTCAATCTGGACCATTCCATGTTTAAATTGCTTGTTGTAGAATAGAGAATGAATATCTGTCCAAACAGTTCAAGCTTGGCAGATGAGTAGATAGATAGAGAAAGTAAGGAGCCCAACTGCTTAATCTGGGCCCTTGGAAGAGATAAGGGTAGATTTAGATAGGAGGGCAGTCAAAAGAAAAGAGGACAATCAGGGTTTGCTAGTTCAAGTGCACCCAATCAAAAGGAAGAAAATATGTTAGGTGTATTAGGCTGGGTAGGTAGTTTGAAGTTGCAGAAGCAGATGAATGCTCATTTTTGTCTTATCAAAGAAGACTCATCTCATCAACAACATTGGTACCATGGCAGTTGCTTGGTTGCATAACAATGGAAGCATGACTAATTTCCCCTTCAATTCCCCATAAATCTTTGACTAACATCCCTTCAAGGACCTTGGGATCTGCCCAAGGGTCCTGTTTCACTTCATTTCATGATAAAATGCTGAGTTGAGTCTTGACTCCACTTAGTGGAAAGAAGCCACATTTCTTGTGTAAAAATCATTCCTCCATACTCCTTTCATCTTCTTATGTCTAAGTTCTTACTCCACATACTTAGCATTCACCCATACAATTTCAGTTCATAAGGTCATATTAACCTCTAATTCTATTATTTAGCTCCCTAACTCATTTTCCTATCCCTATAATACAAAAAACTATATAAAAAACCCCAAAAAAGTGTAAATATCCCCACCCCTTGGCACTATAGCTAAATAACCTAAGTTTGGGAAATACTAAAGTCCATTTGGGACTTAGTCACTTATATTAGCCCTTCCACGTATATACCTTGGAATTAATTTAATATCCGGTTAAATTAATAACCATGCCCCCCCCCCCCTCACACATAAACCATACTTTATTAACCTTCTGCGTTCATATATTCCGGGGTTTGTTTGATATTTTAATTAAACAAACAGCCATTACCCCAGCGCCAACACATACCCATATAACCTAAAGTTTTGTACCCTGCATGTATTATAAAACATTAAAATATGCGCGGGCCCCGTCATTCCAGAACCCTGCAGCTTTTAATGTCCCGACCGCCATCTGATCCAGGGCTTTAAGTCCAATGGTGGGCAGCTATATCCCGCGCCCCGATCTGCTGGAGATTAGCGTCCGGGGGATGGGCTGTATTGCTGCCGTACCCTCGCCGTGCGTCAATCTCTCGGCATGATCGGAGGCCCTCTCTGCAAAACCGCCACGGACCAAAAGTGGTGAGGGGAAAACTGGAAACCACCCGCCCCTGCTCAATAACGTCAGGCCCCCGTCACCCTCTGATGTCGCGACACGTTGGCCCGCCGTTGCCCTGTACCACTGCCACATCATCCACCGACGTCACCGCCCCGCCACCGTGTCATGCCACGTCACCTCACAAGTCAACTGCCACGTCATCTTCCATACCCGCTACGCGCCAAAAATACGTCATGCTGACGTCATCCCCGAAAAGTGCCAAAATGACCAAAATTCAATAAAAAGTCGTGAAAGCGACTATTTTGTTTGTTTTCTATTGTGCGCCCATGGAGCCGTTTGCATGCGATTTTACGTTCAAATCGCCCACCAACCTGCACAGTGCGTCCACCCACGAATTCGTCGCCATAGCTCGACTCCACAGTTCAAGGCACCCCTGCAAACTATCCTCGGCACCATAAAAAACAGGTATTTACCCGCTGTTGACCTATAAACCTTGTTTTTCCATAGTTTCCCCATTGAAGTTGATTAAACATCTGAAAATCTACACTAAAAGGCACTCGGCCCCCTGAAATTCTACCTATAAACTCACTTGTCAACCAAAGGTAACCTGGCAAACTTGCCTGCCTCTGTAAATTCACTGGTAAAAATGAATTTTGAGCTCATTTCCACCGGAAGGTTCCCCAAACTGTCATGGCATTCACTTCCTTTACCAAAATTCTCTGTAAAATTTCACTCCTTTGGCTAGAAATCCCCATTTCCCCTGCAGTTTACCAACAGAGCCTATCAATCCAATGATTTCATTTAAAGGAAAAACTGTCTAAACTCTGCAGAATGTACTCTTTTACCATAAATTACACATAGTGAAGGCCAGTTCCATATCTAAGCCCATTCTACAGCTTCCTGACAAAGTTTACAAGGCAATTCTCACTGTTTAGTTGTTTCACCAATCGAAATTTCAAATTACAGCTGCATAGCATGCAATATGGCCACTCCAGCAGCCTTGAGCATTGCTCCCCTTAATGCACCTCACAAGGAACTTGAAGCATTACCCCTGGCTGATAGGGACCACCTAATTCAGGATTTGGTTGGGGAGAGAAACCACTTGCAGACCTTCTGTCAGCTGAGAAACAGTTACCTGAACAACAGTGATATTTATGGCATTTGGGAATCAAATTTTCCCATCTACTTTCTCCCCTCTGTCAATATTTTCCCTGAAATCATTCGCCTCTGCTGTGAAAACTATGACCCAACTCAAAGAGCTGTCAAGTCTCCATCTGGGAGCACCCTCTTCCAAATAACTCCTGATTCCATTAACCAAATGTTAAACTTCAAGCAAACCCAGCTTCTGGTTCCCCTCTCTATGAAATTCCTGCTTGATGAAGGTCCTAAACTCTCCAGCTCAGAGATAGCCCGAATTGCCAAAGTTTTCATGAGAGCAGACCGCCAGCCTACAGGGCCACCTCCTTTTCTCTATGAATGTTTCAATGAAGTGGGCAAATTGTTAGTAGATATGATATCTTATGTACTAGGCTTCAAGACAAATGAACATATTGATCAAACCATATTGGTCTTACTATCTGTATTCAGTCTAGGATAGCCCCCTGCTATCAAGTACAACTATGCTAAATTTATCTCCAATAAGATACATGACCAACTGGTAAAACTGGACAGGGAGGGAGTTTTCAAATATTCATCATACATTTATCATCTATTCATGTTTTATCAGCCAGACTGCTTCCAATGCCCCATCAAAAGATTGGACTCTAAAGGAGAAAAGAGGTCTGTGATTTTCTGGACCTCAGTCTTTCATGAAGTCCACAGCTCCCCCTACTCTTACTGTGAGTTCATTGACCTATTTGTCTATCCAGTCTCTTGTCTCCTAATGAGAACTCCTCCTACTAGGCTATCCTATGACATGCAGAAAATATTGCAGCTTTCAAAGAACTACAAAATAGGTGACTGGTACTTTTACCAGAATCACACTGTCATTAGGATCTATGGCTGTGAGCTCTATCCCTACAGGCTCCCAAGATATGTACCAATGAGACTGTTTGCCTTGGAGTATTATAGGCAACTCATCAATTCAGATTTAACTCATTTTCACAGTGCCAAGAAAAAGGCTCGCCTGAAATTCAAAGACCAACTAGGCCCCTTTGTCATGAATAAGAAAGAAGGTTGGCAAGATGTTGACCAAATATTGGGGGAGAAACTCAAGTTGAAAAGGAGTTTTTGGTGGGTTCCTTATGACCCAGATGGCTTCATTAGTGCCAGAAAAGTAAAATATAGGCTGACAGCCTATGAACATTGTAAAATCCCACAAATTGAACAATATGCCAACCAAGATGAGTGGCTGGCAGGGACACTAGTTGAGGAGTTTACCCAAGAAGAAATTATGGAGCAAAATGTCAAAGATTTGGAAAAAACTCTTGACTTGGATTCTTTTGAGCAGGTAACTTTCAAACTACCACAACAAGTCAGAGAAGGCCCATCAACTACTGCAGCTTCACAAGCTGCCCAACAAAGGTCTACACCAGCAACAGGTACAACAAAAGGCAAGGAGCCAATGGATGCAGAACAAGAAAAAATGACAGAACAGCCAACCACCTTAAGGGAGAAAGGTCAAGGGCAAGCCCCTCCATAGCAGACTGAGGCACCACAGATTCTAGCTTTACAGACCCCTCTTAATGAGGAAAGAGGTAAAAAGAAGGATAGGGAAGAGACTACACCTCCAAGTGGGTCAATCTAGCAACTAGAAGCCAAAAGACAAAGAGTTGATCCTCAAGTTTAGGAAGAAATTATTGAAGAAGTTATAGAGAGCCCGAGGAGTGGAAGAGAAACAAGCCAGCAGACACCTACTAGCTCATTCCAGCAAGAGCAATAGAAGCAGCACGGTATGGAGGTGTTTTCCTCAAGGCAGCAAAGCAAGCAACCGCCTGGCATCAAAGCAACTTTCATGGAAATCAAGGCTCATAATGAATTGTTAAGAGTGCAGCTATATGATCAATTCCTCAAGGCAACACCCTCCAAACAACAGAGATTAATGGCAGCTTATGACTTCAAGGAGGAAAAGATGATTCTGAGTCATTTTAAGCCCAAGATACCATAGCCCCAGACAGCTGCAGATTATATAAAGACAAGCTTAGAGGTCCTCTCCAAGGACATACATCCGATGGACCAGATAGAGCTGCACAAGAAAACAGGTGAGATGGTCTATGCCACCCTAGCAGACAAGGCCATGCTGGCTCATCAACTTAAGGAATCATTGAAAAACACTAACACTCAATTGGATTTGGAAAGAATGTCTTCCTCTGCCAAAGATAACCGAATAAAGACATTGGAGGAAATCATTGTGGATCTAGGGCATGATCCTAAGAAGGATGCTAAAGCCATCCAGGCCCTCATAAGGAAAAAAGAGGATGATATTGCTGCACTCAAAAAACAATTGAGGCTGCCTTCAACTATGCACCCACAAACTGCAGAACTTGTACAAGAGAAAGAAGGTGAGGATACAATGGATCTGCTGATGCAAATGAACCAGAGAATAATTCAGATGGAAGAAGAGTTGGAGAGAGCACTGCAAGGCAAGAAGGGAGAGTCAACCTCCCAGCCACCTCAAACAGCTCCAACTGTGGTCACTGTTCCTCCTACACAAGCAGCAGCAATCCCTCCTATTATCCCAACATCCACAACAACTACAACAACCACAGATGCTACAACAGCAACAACAACAACACCTGAATCTAGCATGAGCATGGAAGAAATGATGAAAGCAGTCAAGGAGCTAGAAGTTCAGGTAACAGAGGTAAAAGAGGCCAAAGAAAAGTTGGCCAAACTGGAAGTAAGCTACGACAAGTCCAAGATGACAGTAGCTGAAAAAACAAGGGAAATAAAGGCCTTGAATGACAAAATAAAAGCCTTAGAGAAGGAGCTTAATTTGGATAAAACTCTAGCTGAAATAAAGAAGATTTTGTGGGCCAAAATTGGCCAATCAATCACTGACCAGTGGCGATCGATTCAGGCCATATATGAACAAATACAATTGATAGGCCTAGCTCAATTTGAGAATCAAAGGGCTAGAGCAGCATTGGGAAATATGCCTGAGCAGGCCAATAAAATGATTCACTTCCTGAACACTCATACTAAAGAGGAGTTGGCAGCATTAGACATCAGTAACAGGACAGATACTATTCTGACAGCAAAGAAGGTGCTGACCCTAAGAAGTTTTGTGCAAACTCTAGAAAGAAAGTGTCAGGAAATGCAAGCAGAAATAGATGACTTCAAGCTAAAAATGGCAGCATTGCAGAGCAGAGGATTGCCCAGCCTATTGACCAGCGCTGGAAGACTGCTGACCCGTGAGCAGTATGCTACCAGGATGAATAATTATATTTCAAATCAGATTACAGCATCCTCCAGTACCTCAGAGGAAACAGGGCCTCCCTCAGGACAGAGTCTTTATGACAAGTTAGAGAACCTGTTTTATATTGAACATGAAATAAATCATCTTTTTGAGGTTCCACCAAATTTCTATAGATACACTGAAGCTGATGAAACACTCATAAAGATACAAAGACATCAGCTTCCTAAAGAAGATTGGTGGCAAGCAATGCTGGAGATTTTTCCAAGGTAATTTCGGTCCTTTCCCTCTTTTGATCAGCTTCAGATTTTGGTCAGCTACAGGTCAGCGAAATTGGGTACACAGGCCACCGGTTAAAGCATGAAGACAGCAGGCAAAAGAAGTCAAAATATGACTACAACAATTTTATAAAAGGCCAAGTATGCATGCCAAAAGCGGGACAGCAAAGCAATGACTCAGCAAAGAACTAGCAAAGCAAACACAGAAACCGTAAATTAAAGTCGCAGCTTCAGCCAACTTAGTTGGCCCAAAGAGTCAAATCTCTCTGACAAAGTGAACAGCTAGGGCACCAACAATTATTGCAGCATTTATTTATTTCATTTACTTCCTTAAATAGTTGGTGAGGGAACTTATTACATGAAGACTTATCTGCAAGGTATTTTGTATCTCATTTTTGTATAAATACCTCCCCATAGAATGTATTTGGGGTTGGTGATTTTCTCTCTAAGCTACGCTGTAATTTCTGAGACCTTCTAATACAAACGGCTGTTGGAGTTCATGGTTTCTGCGCTGTCTGAATGTGCAAACGATGTTCTGGGACCTGCTACTGAATTCCTGAGATAGTCAATGGAACAATAAGTTATTCTAAACTATGTTTTATGTTTTCTATGTTTACAAATTTCACATATGTTTCATAATCTTGATAACAGGGAGAAAGAATAGCCCAGGATTTGTTTAATTACACGCTGTGCTCAATCTTTGTTATTACTTATGTTTTCCTCAGAATTAGTCATAGATATGAATTCTTAACTCCTCATGTTTGCACTAATTCCTTCATTTTGAATACTGTTTGGGAATTCTTAGTTGCTCCTGGACAATACTCATACATTTTCCCTCTGCTAGCATAATGAAAGATTCTTGATTTCCTTTCATTCCCTGACTTCATTCCATCATTTCCAGATTTGAAAATTGTTCCAAAACTGCCTGTCTTGCTCTGTAGCACTACCATCTATCCAAGAAACACTTTCAGCTGTACACCACCATCGACTCCATAGCCCAATGGAAGAGACTGTCTTAGACTTTCACCCCAGCTTTGCTTGAAATCACCTTCCAACAAACTTAAAACAAAAACCTGTGCATCATAACTAGCCTAAAATATTACAAAACAAAGCTAAATTACAAAGAGAGAGCCCTCTCTGGTTGCAGGTAGGCTAGGATCTGCAACTAAAAGATTGGTTAGTGATTACCTCAGCCGTATTCCCTCCAGGAGGTAGGGAACAACCTGAGTGATAACATGACATATACAGGTTGTTGATCATTGAGACTCTGCAAATCCAACTTGATGAAAAGGAACAATCTCTTGAAAAATTAGAATATGAAATTGTTGGGCTTCGAAAAGAAATTGAGAAAACAAAGGCTCTCAATCTTAAATTTTTTAAAGGATCTGAAACTCTGGATGAGATCATCAATGTGCAACATTCTCCATTAATCAAGACATGTCTGGGATATAATGGAGAAGCATCTCAAGCATCCACCTCTAAAAGTGATCTTGATGCAGCAAGAAGGAGCGATCAAAGGCCCAATAGAAATCATCAAGTGAATCAGGGACAATTTATCTCAAGAACGAACAAAAATTATCAAGAAAATCGAAGGCAAGCTACAAACAGAAGCTACGACCAGCCACAGGTAAAATCTTCCCAATTTGCCTCAAGAATGGATGTTGGTAGAAACTACAATCGGTTTGATGACAGATTTGATAATTGCAGAAGTTTCTTCAATGGGCAATGTTTCTCTTGCCATATTTTTGGTCACAAAGCAGCTCAATGTGTTGCCTATAAGACAATCATGACTAGAGAAGCTCAAAAACAAAGAAGTATGTCTGGAATCAAGAAGAGGACCTATAACAATTTTTCCACCCTAGAAAGTGAAATTGAATGTTCCGTTTGTAATAACTTCGGTCATGAAGAATCTGAATGCAGGAGCAGGTTTCAGAAGACAACTCAGAAGGAACAAAGCCCGAATGCCAGAACATGGAGAATGAAGGAACCACAACCAGAAAGATGTGGAATAGCCTTTTACACAGAAGGACAAGAAAATTTATGGTTTATCGACAGTGGATGTTCGAAGCATATGACAGGTGATAAAGAAAAACTTGAATCATATACTACTCTAGAAAAGGGAAAGAAGGTTTCTTTTGGAAATGATACTCCTGCGGCCATAAAAGGACAAGGCACTGCTCAGTTGAAAGAAAAGGTCAAGGCTGGAAATGTTTTGTACGTTGATGGATTGAAACATAATCTTCTAAGTGTCAGTCAGATGTGCGATCAAGGAACCGAGGTAATATTTAGATCAAATGGATGTCGTGTTCGTGATCTTGATACAGGTGAAACATTGATCAAAGGCAAAAGAACTCCAAACAATCTATACATATTTCAAGAAGGACAACAACAATGCTATATGAGCAAGGATGATGAGCACTGGTTATGGCACCGGAGGTTGGGGCATCTAAGTTTTTCACAAATAAGGAAAGCATGCAAGTATCAGGCAGTTCGTAATCTTCCAGATATCAAAATTCCAGACAACACAATATGCAAATCATGTCAGTTTGGTAAACAAACCAGGACTAACTTCCCTGAGAAGGAAGGATCAGCCAGCAAACCTCTCGAACTTATTCATACAGATGTATGTGGTCCATTTAGGACAAGGACACCTCGAGGAGAGGAATACCTTATATTATTCATTGACGATTTCTCCAGGTTTGCTTGGTTAGGACTTATGAAGCACAAAGACAAAGCATTTGAAAAATTCAAATCCTTCAAAGCCTTGGTCGAAAATGAATCAGATCACAAAATTAAGTGTCTCAGGTCTGACAGAGGTGGGGAATTTACCTCAAATGAATTTTTTGATTTCTGTGAAGAGCATGGAATAAAAAGGGAATTCTCTATAGCAAGGACTCCTCAGCAAAATGGAGTGGTGGAAAGGATGAACAGAACAGTCCAACAAATGGCTCGTGCCATGCTTGATGAGTCTGGAACTCCCGCAACCTTCTGGGGTGAAGCTGCATATGCCGCGGTTGTTATTCTCAACAAAACAAATGTCCGAGTGAACAGCACTCAAACTCCTCATGAGCTCTGGTATGGTAAGACTCCTTCGGTAAAGCATTTTAAAATTTTTGGAAGCAAATGCTATATTAAGAATACTGATGAACAGCTTGGCAAATTTGAGCCTAGAGCAGATGAAGGCATTCTCCTTGGTTATTCGCCTTATAGTAAAGGATATAAGTGTTACAATAAAAGACTTGGAAAAATTGTTGACAGCATTGATGTAGTGGTTGATGAAAAAGGATACATTCCTAGGCAAGTAAATCATGAAAATAACAAAGAAGATGAAGACTACCCTCAAAGACAGAATGATGAAGAAGAAGAACCTCAAGAAGCACCAGAAGAACAGATAAGGATAGAAGAAAAGACTCCATCCAGGTATGTACAGAAGAATCATCCAGAATCTCAGATTTTGGGACAAAAAGAGGCAGGCGTACAAACTAGAAGAACAACTGCAGAAGCTTCAAGCTATTTGGCATTACTCTCCTCCACTGAACCAGAAAATGTAAGAGAGGCATGCAAGGATGAATGTTGGGTCAAGGCAATGGATGAAGAACTTGAACAGATCGAAAAGAACAACACTTGGGAGTTGGTTCCTAGACCAAAGGATAAGAATGTCATAGGAACAAAATGGATCTTCAAAAATAAGTTGAACGAAAATGGGGAGGTAATTAGAAACAAGGCAAGACTGGTGTGTAAAGGGTATGCCCAACAAGAAGGAATAGATTTTGAAGAAACATTTGCTCCTGTTGCAAGACTTGAGGCCATCCAAATGTTCCTTGCTCTCTCAAGCTTTCAAAAGTTCAAAGTATTTCAAATGGATGTGAAATCAGCTTTTCTGAATGGAGACTTAGAAGAAGAAGTATACATTGAGCGGCCAGATGGTTTCATTCTTGGGAATGATCCAAATCTTTTATGCAGATTAATAAAAGGCTCTATATGGTCTTAAACAGGCTCCAAGGGCTTGGTACTACCGTTTGGACAAATATCTTCATCAACAAGGTTTTTCAAAAGGATCAGCAGATAGCAATCTTTATATAAAAATTGAAAATGACAAGTTGCTAATACTTGTTGTGTATGTAGATGATATTATCTTTGGCAGAAATGAAGAAGCTATGAGTCAAAACTTTGCCTCGGTAATGTAGAAAGAATTCGAAATGTCCCTACTAGGTGAACTGACATACTTTCTTGGATTGCAAATCCAACAAAATAAAGACGGTATCTTCTTGTCACAAACCGAGTAGCTCAAGCAGATTTTGAAGAAGTATGGCATGGAAGATTCAAAGCCAGTATGTACCACCATGGTTACAGGATGTAGTCTTAGTGCGAATGATGAATGAGCTGCAGTTCATCAACCAACATACAGATCTATGATTGGAAGTCTTCTTTATTTGACAGGTACCCGACCAGACATCATGCATGCAGTTGGAATAGCTGGAAGATTTCAGGCAAATCCAAAGGAAACTCATCTTCAGGCAGTAAAGAGAATCTTCAAATATCTTCAAGGAACTCAAAACTATGGTTTATGGTATCCTAGAGACACAGATCTCACACTTCATGCTTACACAGATGCAGATTGGGCTGGAAGTGTGGATGACAGGAAAAGCACAAGTGGTGGTGCTTTCTTTATGGGTTCCAGATTAGTATCATGGTCCAGCAAGAAACAGAGTTCAATTGCCTTATCTACAGCTGAAGCAGAATATGTAGCTGCTGCATCTTGTTGCACCCAACTTCTTTGGATGATGCAGACCTTACAGGATTTCCAAATTACTTGTACTCCACCTATCTCCATCTTATGTGATAATACAAGTGCAATCAGCATTTCAAAGAACCCAGTCATGCATTCAAAAACCAAGCACATACCGATCAAGTATCATTTTCTCAGGGAACAAGTGCTTGAACAAAAGGTCAAGTTGGAATATGTTTCTTCTAAGGAACAAGTGGCTAATATATTTACCAAACCATTGCCCAGGGAGACTTTTGAATACCTCAGGCAAAATCTGGGGGTTGTCGACGCATCATCCTATTGTTAATTCTCATATTGATGCTTGTACGCAAGGTTCGTATGGGGTATACGCGTACAAGGCTCAGGGGGAGCATATCTAATCCATTGTTGGCATTATAGTATTGCACCATATTTGATCTCAGTAGGAGCAAACCGGGCGAATGGCGGTCCTCGGTAAGTTCTTGATTAAAGGTGCCGAGTTCGATCAGCGGCACGAGCAGAAGGGAAAACATGGCAGTGTCTGTATTATAAGAAGCCAGTAGCTGTGGAGTGGAATGATTACCCGAAAAATCTGAAGTTGATATCGCTTTCAGCATCCGGTTCATAATCAGGTGGAACAGGTCCTCAGGGGGAGAAATCAAGAGGAGCAAGCTCTCAGGGGGAGAAATAGTTAGGAGATGTAGATATTTGCCCTTTGCCCTTGATGTCAAAGGGGGAGAGTGATTTTTGTGCTTTTTGGTCGGTGTTGTTGCCATCAAGTCCAAAGGGGGAGATTGTTGGCATTATGGACATGTGTTGAACTTGATGGCAACCCTCTCACAGACAGACATTTCTCTTGATGGGGACAAGAAGAGCCAAAAGGAGAGAAGAGGGGCCATTTACATATGCTTATTGGAACGTTTGAGCCATTGGGAACTTATCGGAGCAATAGAGGCTCTTTCTCATATATAAAGAGCTTATCGGGAGTGATCAGGCCTCATATGCATGTATTAGTGTTATCGGGAGGTGTTTGGGTGCTTAAAACCCATATATGTATGCATTATCACTATCGGGAGCTATCGGGCTTATTAAAACCCATATATGCATGCATTTATATTGCCAGGAGTTGGTTGGGTGCGTAAAACCCATATATATGCATTATATCCCCTTTTCGGCGGTTACATGAATAATATCATTGCGGCATCAAAGTTTCGGCATATCGCATAACAATTATATATATCTATATATATATATATATATATATATATATATATATATATATATATATATATATAGATATATATATATATATATATATATATATGTTTCGGCACATCGGCGCATTGGGGTTTCGGCTGTGTAACCCGGAAGCATATCGCAATGGACCTGACGGTGGCATTAACTCTGGCTTATAATAATATCGCATCCGCAGTTCGGCATATATGTGCATCGGACTTCGTTGAAACCTCTGATTGCGGTCGGACCCGATGGAGGCATCAAACACGGTTTATAATATATCGCGTCCGCAGTATATCGGAATACATAAAGGGTCACCCACCCCAATCCTCCGATTGCGAGCGGACCCGATGGTGGCATCAAACATGGCTTATAATAATATCGCATCCGGCTATGTGACTTTGGTGAAATCCTCTGATTGCGATAAGAGGGGTCGGACCCGATGAAGGAATTAAAAGCATTTCATATTAAATCGCATCCGCGGTGTTCGCCCATAAGCCTCCCACTTCAAATCGCCGATAGTGATGAAAGGAGCGGACCCGATATATTAATAAAGGCTGGTTAATGGGGCATATCGCATCCGATCCATCGGATCGGACGTCGGGCATGTATTGTTAGCAATGAGAGCGGACCCGATATATTATTAGTGTGGATGCATTATGTTAAAAGTCCGCATTTGTGGTTTTGGGACCATTTTCATAGTTTTTCCCGCTTAAGCCTATTCTTAAGAGATTGGTCAAAACAATTGCGCCTCAGGTTTTCGGATCCTCTGGTTTCGATTCATGGTATTATCAAAAGCATGATTATATAAAGAAAAAGGGGATCCGGTGGCAAAGCATCGATTATGAATTGAAGATCTTAAGGAAACTATGCAGCCGCAGACATGCAAAAGGCAGAAGTCTCTTCGGGTGTGGAGAATCGCTATTCAGGAGGTGATGTGGGAGCGGTCACCCACAGGTTCTTTTTAACAAAGCTGCAATCATTTCTTATATATGCTCTAGCCGCTTCTGCTGTTTACTAAAGGGTTCTAAGTGCGCAATATTAAGTTTTTCTTGTTTAGCCTTCGGGTGTGCAGCAGTATGTAAATCCTCTGTTTGGGTCTTGATATCAGCCTCTGTTGTCTATATCGGGTGATAACTATCATGTATATGGATCTGGTGCTTGGGTTGGCCCTTGAGTGATTCTGATAGATCTGCTGTTTGGGTAATTCTGAAGATTTGTTTGTACTTGATGACCATTTTATCTTCTTGGATCCAGTCTGAAAATTAATGAAACGTGGTCCTTGAACGAAGTAGGGGGTTGTAGCTCCCTTCCAGGAGAGACTAGAGAACGAGAGAGAGTTGTAGCTCTCTGCAGGTTGCAGCCTGCGTACTGGTAAAGGACTGCACCAGTACAAAATCATTGTAAAAGAAATTCTATTTGAAAGAAGATAGAGACATATTGCAGCAGGTGGTTTTCACCCACATTAGGTTTCCACCTTATATCTGGTGTTCCATTGTGTGACTATCTGTTTTTTCATTATTATATAGTTATGATATACAAGTTAATTATCAATATCAGAAGAATACTTTAAAGCATAAGTCTGGATGGTTTATTGAAAAGAAATTAATAATACTGATTCACCCCCCCCCCCTCAGTATTATTTCCAACAATTGGTATCAGAGTGGGTCCTTCAGAGAAGCTTGATCGCTTGAAGGAAGACCGTTCATCATGAGCAACCAAGGATAATTTTAGGGGCGAATGTTCGCCCTTTGGCGAAATTAAGGGGTTTTAAATTTTTAGTGGGCGAATATTTTGCATCATAGTACATTTTTACAAATCACCTCAAATAGCCCACCTTATTTTAAGGGAGAGGGTAAAAAAGGTAAATTTAGCCCTTGAAATTAGGACTTACAACCTTCCATTCGCCCATTTTCAAGAATAGGTTTTGTTTAAGTGAATCCATTCGCCCATTTTCAAGAATAGGTTTTATGTAAGTGAATCCTATGGGCCAAATACCATATTTATAAAAGAGGTATGGTAAATTAATAAAAATATAAATAAATGAGAGGTATGGTAAATAAATAAAACATTTTTTTATATTTACTCCATAAGTCACCTTATATACATGTAAGGGTGTAAACAAATAAAAATATAAGTAAAGTGGAGGTATGGTAAATAAATAAAACCTCTTTTTATACTTACTCAAAAGGTATGGTAAATAAATAAAAATATAAATAAACTAGACGTATCGTAAATAAATAAAACCTCTTTTTATATTTAGTCCATAACCCTCGTTCTATTTATGAAGGCTCAAGAAAGAGGTTTTATTTAAGTGAATCCTATGGGCCAAATACCATATTTGTAAAAGAGGTATGGTAAATTAATAAAAATATAAATAAACGAGAGGTATGGTAAACAAATAAAACATTTTTTTATATTTACTCCATAAGTCACCTTATATTTACGAACACTCAAAAAATGGGTTATATTTAGGTGAAACCTATGGCCAAAATACTATGGGACAAATACCATGGACTAGATTGTTATTAATACCATGCAAAAAACCATTATTAATCCTAATATTAGAATTAATAAAAATAAAAATGGCACATGGTATTGACCCATGGTATTCACCAAAATGGCACATGGTATTGACCCATGGTATTCACTTGGAATGTAGCCTATTTAAATGGGGGAATTAAACCAGCATGTAGCCTATGCTAAGATTCACTAGGACTTTACAAAGTTTTATTATTTAGTGGAAGACTCGCCAAGATCTTACAAGATTTTATAATTGAGTAAAATATTCGCCATGCCTGGTGAGAGATTTGCCAAAAAATTATATATACATATTATATTATTGATAAAATTACCTTCCATTTTTCCTATATACCATGGAGATTCGCCCATTTATTATATTTATAAATTTAGGGGGGGTTCTAAAAATTTTCCCTATGAGCAACTACGAGAGGGAAGCATCAATCAGGCCACCGATTTTTGATGGGACAAACTTCAATTATTGGAAGGTAAGAGTTACTGCCTATCTTCAATCACTTGGTACAGAAGTTTTGGATATCATAGAGACAGGCTACACTTTTCCTTCAGCGACTCCTACAGATCCGGCCGAGAAGAAGAAATATGAAACAAATGCTAAAGCAGTCAATACTCTGTTGGGATGCTTATCTCAATCAGAATTCGTGAAGGTTATGCAATATAAATCCGCAAAAGAAATATGGGACAAGATTGTCTTGAGCTACGAAGGAGATGAACAGGTAAAGCGTGCTAAACTTCAAACCCTCAGGATTCAGTATGAGAATCTCAGAATGTATAATGATGAAAGTGTGGCTAACTATTTCCTTAGGGTGGATGAGATTGTTAATTGCATGAAAAACTTGGGTGAAGAAATAAAAGAGGCTATTGTGGTTGAAAAAGTTCTAAGATCCTTGTCCCCCAAGTTTGAATCTAAAGTGTCCGCCATAGAAGAAAAGGAGAATCTACGAACTCTCACCATGTCACAGCTGCACGGAATTCTAACTGCTTATGAAATGAGAAAAGGAGGTCCTTCAGACAGGAGAGAAGCTGCCTTCAAGGCTTCAGGCAAAGGAGAGTACTTTGAATCAAATCATGTGTCAGAAGAAGAAGAAGAATCAAATTTTGTCAGAAATCTTCAACGAGGTGCTGGTAGATTCAGAGGTAAGTTACCCTTCAAATGTTTTGCTTGTGGAAGAGTAGGTCACTATGCTGCCAAATGTCCTCATAAGGATAAGATTGACAAGGGAAAGGAACCTGTTGGATGGAACAAGAAACAGAATGCAAATAAGAAGAGCTATTACACCCATGAAGACAGTGATGGTCTATCAAATAGCGACGAAGATGAACGAGGTAATCCCTATAAACTTTTAATGGCTTTTGAAGATGATGATTACATGGATGCTCTAGATATAGATAGCTATTATGAGGAGATGTCTAGACTCAAGACATGCTTAGAAGAAAAGAATGTGATCATTGAGACTCTGCAAATCCAACTTGATGAAAAGGAACAATCTCTAGAAAAATTAGAATATGAAATTGTTGGGCTTCAAAAAGAAATTGAGAAAACAAAGGCTCTCAATCTTAAATTTGTTAAAGGATCTGAAACTCTGGATGAGATCATCAATGTGCAGCGTTCTCCATTAATCAAGACAGGTCTGGGATATAATGGAAAAGCATCTCAAGCATCCACCTCTAAAAGTTTCTTCATGCAGCAAGAAGGAGCAATCAAAGGCCCAATAGAAATCATCAAGTGAATCAGGGACAATTTATCTCAAGAACGAACAAAAATTATCAAGAAAATCGGAGGCAAGAAAATCTTCCCAATTTGCCTCAAGAATGGATGTTGGTAGAAACTACAATCAGTTGGATGACAGATTTGATAATTGCAGAAGTTTCTTCAATGGGCAATGTTTCTCTTGCCATAATTTTGGTCACAAAGTAGCTCAATGTGTTGCCTATAAGACAATCATGACTAGAGAAGCTCAAAAACAAAGAAGTATGTCTGGAATCAAGAAGAGGACCTATAACAATTTTTCCGCCCTAGAAAGTGAAATTGAATGTTCCATTTGTAATAACTTCGGTCATGAAGAATCTGAATGCAGGAGCAGGTTTCGGAAGACAACTCAGAACGAACAAAGCCCGAATGCCAGAACATGGAGAATGAAGGAACCACAACCAGAAATATGTGGAATAGCCTTTTACGCAGAAGGACAAGAAAATTTATGGTTTATCGACAGCGGATGTTCGAAGCATATGACAGGTGATAAAGAAAAACTTGAATCATATACTACTCTAGAAAAGGGAAAGAAGGTTTCTTTTGGAAATGATACTCCTGCGGCCATAAAAGGACAAGGCACTGCTCAGTTGAAAGAAAAGGTCAAGGCTGGAAATGTTTTGTACGTTGATGGATTGAAACATAATCTTCTAAGTGTCAGACAGATGTGCGATCAAGGAACCGAGGTAATATTTAGATCAAATGGATGCCGTGTTCGTGATCTTGATACAGGTGAAACAGTGATCAAAGGCAAAGAACTCCAAACAATCTATACATATTTCAAGAAGGACAACAACAATGCTATATGAGCAAGGATGATGAGCACTGGTTATGGCACTGGAGGTTGGGGCATCTAAGTTTTTCACAAATAAGGAAAGCATGCAAGTATCAGGCAGTTCGTGATCTTCCAGATATCAAAATCCCAGACAACACAATATGCCAATCATGTCAGTTTGGTAAAAAAACCAGGACTAACTTCCCTGAGAAGGAAGGATCAGCCAGCAAACCTCTTGAACTTATTCATACAGATGTATGTGGTCCATTTAGGACAAGGACACCTCGAGCAGAGGAATACCTTATATTATTCATTGACGATTTCTCCAGATTTGTTTGGTTAGGACTTATGAAGCACAAAGACGAAGCATTTGAAAAATTCAAATCCTTCAAAGCCTTGGTCGAAAATGAATCAGATCACAAAATTAAGTGTCTCAGGCCTGACAGAGGTGGGGAATTTACCTCAAATGAATTTTTCGATTTCTGTGAAGAGCATGGAATAAAAACGGAATTCTCTACAGCAAGGACTCCTCAGCAAAATGGAGTGGCGGAAAGGATGAACAGAACAGTCCAACAAATGGCTCGTGCCATGCTTGATGAGTCTGGAACTCCCGCAACCTTCTAGGGTGAAGCTGCATATGCCGTGGTTGTTATTCTCAACAAAACAAATGTCCGAGTGAACAGCACTCAAACTCCTCATGAGCTCTGGTATGGTAAGACTCCTTCGGTAAAGCATTTTAAAAATTTTGGAAGCAAATGCTATATTAAGAATACTGATGAACAGCTTGGCAAACTTGAACCTAGAGCAGATGAAGGCATTCTCATTGGTTATTCGCCTTATAGTAAAGCATATAAGTGTTATAATAAAAGACTTGGAAGAATTGTTGACAGCATTGATGTAGTGGTTGATGAAAAAGGATACATTCCTAGGCAAGTAAATCATGAAAATATTGAAGAAGATGAAGACTACCCTCAAAGACAGAATGATGAAGAAGAAGAACCTCAAGAAGCACCAGAAGAACATATAAGGATAGAATAAAAGACTCCATCTAGGTATGTACAGAAGAATCATCCAGAATCTCAGATTTTGGGACAAAAAGAGGCAGGCGTACAAACTAGAAGAACAACTGCAGAAGCTTCAAGCTATTTGGCATTACTCTCCTCCACTGAACCACAAAATGTAAGAGAGGCATGCAAGGATGAATGTTGGGTCAAGGCAATGGATGAAGAACTTGAACAGATCGAAAAGAACAACACTTGGGAGTTGGTTCCTAGACCAAAGGATAAGAATGTCATAGGAACAAAATGGATCTTCAAAAATAAGTTGAACGAAAATGGGGAGGTAATTAGAAACAAGGCAAGACTGGTGTGTAAAGGGTATGCCCAACAAGAAGGAATAGATTTTGAAGAAACATTTGCTCCTGTTGCAAGACTTGAGGCCATCCAAATGTTCCTTGCTCTCTCAAGCTTTCAAAAGTTCAAAGTATTTCAAATGGATGTGAAATCAGCTTTTCTGAATGGAGACTTAGAAGAAGAAGTATACATTGAGCGGCCAGATGGTTTCATTCTTGGGAATGATCCAAATCTTTTATGCAGATTAATAAAAGGCTCTATATGGTCTTAAACAGGCTCCAAGGGCTTGGTACTACCGTTTGGACAAATATCTTCATCAACAAGGTTTTTCAAAAGGATCAGCAGATAGCAATCTTTATATAAAAATTGAAAATGACAAGTTGCTAATACTTGTTGTGTATGTAGATGATATTATCTTTGGCAGAAATGAAGAAGCTATGAGTCAAAACTTTGCCTCGGTAATGTAGAAAGAATTCGAAATGTCCCTACTAGGTGAACTGACATACTTTCTTGGATTGCAAATCCAACAAAATAAAGACGGTATCTTCTTGTCACAAACCGAGTAGCTCAAGCAGATTTTGAAGAAGTATGGCATGGAAGATTCAAAGCCAGTATGTACCACCATGGTTACAGGATGTAGTCTTAGTGCGAATGATGAATGAGCTGCAGTTCATCAACCAACATACAGATCTATGATTGGAAGTCTTCTTTATTTGACAGGTACCCGACCAGACATCATGCATGCAGTTGGAATAGCTGGAAGATTTCAGGCAAATCCAAAGGAAACTCATCTTCAGGCAGTAAAGAGAATCTTCAAATATCTTCAAGGAACTCAAAACTATGGTTTATGGTATCCTAGAGACACAGATCTCACACTTCATGCTTACACAGATGCAGATTGGGCTGGAAGTGTGGATGACAGGAAAAGCACAAGTGGTGGTGCTTTCTTTATGGGTTCCAGATTAGTATCATGGTCCAGCAAGAAACAGAGTTCAATTGCCTTATCTACAGCTGAAGCAGAATATGTAGCTGCTGCATCTTGTTGCACCCAACTTCTTTGGATGATGCAGACCTTACAGGATTTCCAAATTACTTGTACTCCACCTATCTCCATCTTATGTGATAATACAAGTGCAATCAGCATTTCAAAGAACCCAGTCATGCATTCAAAAACCAAGCACATACCGATCAAGTATCATTTTCTCAGGGAACAAGTGCTTGAACAAAAGGTCAAGTTGGAATATGTTTCTTCTAAGGAACAAGTGGCTAATATATTTACCAAACCATTGCCCAGGGAGACTTTTGAATACCTCAGGCAAAATCTGGGGGTTGTCGACGCATCATCCTATTGTTAATTCTCATATTGATGCTTGTACGCAAGGTTCGTATGGGGTATACGCGTACAAGGCTCAGGGGGAGCATATCTAATCCATTGTTGGCATTATAGTATTGCACCATATTTGATCTCAGTAGGAGCAAACAGGGCGAATGGCGGTCCTCGGTAAGTTCTTGATTAAAGGTGCCGAGTTCGATCAGCGGCACGAGCAGAAGGGAAAACATGGCAGTGTCTGTATTATAAGAAGCCAGTAGCTGTGGAGTGGAATGATTACCCGAAAAATCTGAAGTTGATATCGCTTTCAGCATCCGGTTCATAATCAGGTGGAACAGGTCCTCAGGGGGAGAAATCAAGAGGAGCAAGCTCTCAGGGGGAGAAATAGTTAGGAGATGTAGATATTTGCCCTTTGCCCTTGATGTCAAAGGGGGAGAGTGATTTTTGTGCTTTTTGGTCGGTGTTGTTGCCATCAAGTCCAAAGGGGGAGATTGTTGGCATTATGGACATGTGTTGAACTTGATGGCAACCCTCTCACAGACAGACATTTCTCTTGATGGGGACAAGAAGAGCCAAAAGGAGAGAAGAGGGGCCATTTACATATGCTTATTGGAACGTTTGAGCCATTGGGAACTTATCAGAGCAATAGAGGCTCTTTCTCATATATAAAGAGCTTATCGGGAGTGATCAGGCCTCATATGCATGTATTAGTGTTATCGGGAGGTGTTTGGGTGCTTAAAACCCATATATGTATGCATTATCACTATCGGGAGCTATCGGGCTTATTAAAACCCATATATGCATGCATTTATATTGCCAGGAGTTGGTTGGGTGCGTAAAACCCATATATATGCATTATATCCCCTTTTCGGCGGTTACATGAATAATATCATTGCGGCATCAAAGTTTCGGCATATCGCATAACAATTATATATATCTCTATATATATATATATATATATATATATATATATATATATATATATAGATATATATATATATATATATATATGTTTCGGCACATCGGCGCATTGGGGTTTCGGCTGTGTAACCCGGAAGCATATCGCAATGGACCTGATGGTGGCATTAACTCTGGCTTATAATAATATCGCATCCGCAGTTCGGCATATATGTGCATCGGACTTCGTTGAAACCTCTGATTACGGTCGGACCCGATGGAGGCATCAAACACGGTTTATAATATATCGCGTCCGCAGTATATCGGAATACATAAAGGGTCACCCACCCCAATCCTCCGATTGCGAGCGGACCCGATGGTGGCATCAAACATGGCTTATAATAATATCGCATCCGGCTATGTGACTTTGGTGAAATCCTCTGATTGCGATAAGAGGGGTCGGACCCGATGAAGGAATTAAAAGCATTTCATATTAAATCGCATCCGCGGTGTTCGCCCATAAGCCTCCCACTTCAAATCGCCGATAGTGATGAAAGGAGCGGACCCGATATATTAATAAAGGATGGTTAATGGGGCATATCGCATCCGATCCATCGGATCGGACGTCGGGCATGTATTGTTAGCAATGAGAGCGGACCCGATATATTATTAGTGTGGATGCATTATGTTAAAAGTCCGCATTTGTGGTTTTGGGACCATTTTCATAGTTTTTCCCGCTTAAGCCTATTCTTAAGAGATTGGTCAAAACAATTGCGCCTCAGGTTTTCGGATCATCTGGTTTCGATTCATGGTATTATCAAAAGCATGATTATATAAAGAAAAAGGGGATCCGGTGGCAAAGCATCGATTATGAATTGAAGATCTTAAGGAAACTATGCAGCCGCAGACACGCAAAAGGCAGAAGTCTCTTCGGGTGTGGAGAATCGCTATTCAGGAGGTGATGTGGGAGCGGTCACCCACAGGTTCTTTTTAACAAAGCTGCAATCATTTCTTATATATGCTCTAGCCGCTTCTGCTGTTTACTAAAGGGTTCTAAGTGCGCAATATTAAGTTTTTTCTTGTTTAGCCTTCGGGTGTGCAGCAGTATGTAAATCCTCTGTTTGGGTCTTGATATCAGCCTCTGTTGTCTATATCGAGTGATAACTATCATGTATATGGATCTGGTGCTTGGGTTGGCCCTTGAGTGATTCTGATAGATCTGCTGTTTGGGTAATTCTGAAGATTTGTTTGTACTTGATGACCATTTTATCTTCTTGGATCCAGTCTGAAAATTAATGAAACGTGGTCCTTGAACGAAGTAGGGGGTTGTAGCTCCCTTCCAGGAGAGACTAGAGAACGAGAGAGAGTTGTAGCTCTCTGCAGGTTGCAGCCTGCGTACTGGTAAAGGACTGCACCAGTACAAAATCATTGTAAAAGAAATTCTATTTGAAAGAAGATAGAGACATATTGCAGCAGGTGGTTTTCACCCACATTAGGTTTCCACCTTATATCTGGTGTTCCATTGTGTGACTATCTGTTTTTTCATTATTATATAGTTATGATATACAAGTTAATTATCAATATCAGAAGAATACTTTAAAGCATAAGTCTGGATGGTTTATTGAAAAGAAATTAATAATACTGATTCACCCCCCCCCCTCAGTATTATTTCCAACAATTGGTATCAGAGTGGGTCCTTCAGAGAAGCTTGATCGCTTGAAGGAAGACCGTTCATCATGAGCAACCAAGGATAATTTTAGGGGCGAATGTTCGCCCTTTGGCGAAATTAAGGGGTTTTAAATTTTTAGTGGGCGAATATTTTGCATCATAGTACATTTTTACAAATCACCTCAAATAGCCCACCTTATTTTAAGGGAGAGGGTAAAAAAGGTAAATTTAGCCCTTGAAATTAGGACTTACAACCTTCCATTCGCCCATTTTCAAGAATAGGTTTTGTTTAAGTGAATCCATTCGCCCATTTTCAAGAATAGGTTTTATGTAAGTGAATCCTATGGGCCAAATACCATATTTATAAAAGAGGTATGGTAAATTAATAAAAATATAAATAAATGAGAGGTATGGTAAATAAATAAAACATTTTTTTATATTTACTCCATAAGTCACCTTATATACATGTAAGGGTGTAAACAAATAAAAATATAAGTAAAGTGGAGGTATGGTAAATAAATAAAACCTCTTTTTATACTTACTCAAAAGGTATGGTAAATAAATAAAAATATAAATAAACTAGACGTATCGTAAATAAATAAAACCTCTTTTTATATTTAGTCCATAACCCTCGTTCTATTTATGAAGGCTCAAGAAAGAGGTTTTATTTAAGTGAATCCTATGGGCCAAATACCATATTTGTAAAAGAGGTATGGTAAATTAATAAAAATATAAATAAACGAGAGGTATGGTAAACAAATAAAACATTTTTTTATATTTACTCCATAAGTCACCTTATATTTACGAACACTCAAAAAATGGGTTATATTTAGGTGAAACCTATGGCCAAAATACTATGGGACAAATACCATGGACTAGATTGTTATTAATACCATGCAAAAAACCATTATTAATCCTAATATTAGAATTAATAAAAATAAAAATGGCACATGGTATTGACCCATGGTATTCACCAAAATGGCACATGGTATTGACCCATGGTATTCACTTGGAATGTAGCCTATTTAAATGGGGGAATTAAACCAGCATGTAGCCTATGCTAAGATTCACTAGGACTTTACAAAGTTTTATTATTTAGTGGAAGACTCGCCAAGATCTTACAAGATTTTATAATTGAGTAAAATATTCGCCATGCCTGGTGAGAGATTTGCCAAAAAATTATATATACATATTATATTATTGATAAAATTACCTTCCATTTTTCCTATATACCATGGAGATTCGCCCATTTATTATATTTATAAATTTAGGGGGGGTTCTAAAAATTTTCCCTATGAGCAACTACGAGAGGGAAGCATCAATCAGGCCACCGATTTTTGATGGGACAAACTTCAATTATTGGAAGGTAAGAGTTACTGCCTATCTTCAATCACTTGGTACAGAAGTTTTGGATATCATAGAGACAGGCTACACTTTTCCTTCAGCGACTCCTACAGATCCGGCCGAGAAGAAGAAATATGAAACAAATGCTAAAGCAGTCAATACTCTGTTGGGATGCTTATCTCAATCAGAATTCGTGAAGGTTATGCAATATAAATCCGCAAAAGAAATATGGGACAAGATTGTCTTGAGCTACGAAGGAGATGAACAGGTAAAGCGTGCTAAACTTCAAACCCTCAGGATTCAGTATGAGAATCTCAGAATGTATAATGATGAAAGTGTGGCTAACTATTTCCTTAGGGTGGATGAGATTGTTAATTGCATGAAAAACTTGGGTGAAGAAATAAAAGAGGCTATTGTGGTTGAAAAAGTTCTAAGATCCTTGTCCCCCAAGTTTGAATCTAAAGTGTCCGCCATAGAAGAAAAGGAGAATCTACGAACTCTCACCATGTCACAGCTGCACGGAATTCTAACTGCTTATGAAATGAGAAAAGGAGGTCCTTCAGACAGGAGAGAAGCTGCCTTCAAGGCTTCAGGCAAAGGAGAGTACTTTGAATCAAATCATGTGTCAGAAGAAGAAGAAGAATCAAATTTTGTCAGAAATCTTCAACGAGGTGCTGGTAGATTCAGAGGTAAGTTACCCTTCAAATGTTTTGCTTGTGGAAGAGTAGGTCACTATGCTGCCAAATGTCCTCATAAGGATAAGATTGACAAGGGAAAGGAACCTGTTGGATGGAACAAGAAACAGAATGCAAATAAGAAGAGCTATTACACCCATGAAGACAGTGATGGTCTATCAAATAGCGACGAAGATGAACGAGGTAATCCCTATAAACTTTTAATGGCTTTTGAAGATGATGATTACATGGATGCTCTAGATATAGATAGCTATTATGAGGAGATGTCTAGACTCAAGACATGCTTAGAAGAAAAGAATGTGATCATTGAGACTCTGCAAATCCAACTTGATGAAAAGGAACAATCTCTTGAAAAATTAGAATATGAAATTGTTGGGCTTCAAAAAGAAATTGAGAAAACAAAGGCTCTCAATCTTAAATTTGTTAAAGGATCTGAAACTCTGGATGAGATCATCAATGTGCAGCGTTCTCCATTAATCAAGACAGGTCTGGGATATAATGGAAAAGCATCTCAAGCATCCACCTCTAAAAGTTTCTTCATGCAGCAAGAAGGAGCAATCAAAGGCCCAATAGAAATCATCAAGTGAATCAGGGACAATTTATCTCAAGAACGAACAAAAATTATCAAGAAAATCGGAGGCAAGAAAATCTTCCCAATTTGCCTCAAGAATGGATGTTGGTAGAAACTACAATCAGTTGGATGACAGATTTGATAATTGCAGAAGTTTCTTCAATGGGCAATGTTTCTCTTGCCATAATTTTGGTCACAAAGTAGCTCAATGTGTTGCCTATAAGACAATCATGACTAGAGAAGCTCAAAAACAAAGAAGTATGTCTGGAATCAAGAAAAGGACCTATAACAATTTTTCCACCCTAGAAAGTGAAATTGAATGTTCCATTTGTAATAACTTCGGTCATGAAGAATCTGAATGCAGGAGCAGGTTTCGGAAGACAACTCAGAAGGAACAAAGCCCGAATGCCAGAACATGGAGAATGAAGGAACCACAACCAGAAAGATGTGGAATAGCCTTTTACGCAGAAGGACAAGAAAATTTATGGTTTATCGACAGCGGATGTTCGAAGCATATGACAGGTGATAAAGAAAAACTTGAATCATATACTACTCTAGAAAAGGGAAAGAAGGTTTCTTTTGGAAATGATACTCCTGCGGCCATAAAAGGACAAGGCACTGCTCAGTTGAAAGAAAAGGTCAAGGCTGGAAATGTTTTGTACGTTGATGGATTGAAACATAATCTTCTAAGTGTCAGTCAGATGTGCGATCAAGGAACCGAGGTAATATTTAGATCAAATGGATGCCGTGTTCGTGATCTTGATACAGGTGAAACAGTGATCAAAGGCAAAGAACTCCAAACAATCTATACATATTTCAAGAAGGACAACAACAATGCTATATGAGCAAGGATGATGAGCACTGGTTATGGCACTGGAGGTTGGGGCATCTAAGTTTTTCACAAATAAGGAAAGCATGCAAGTATCAGGCAGTTCGTGATCTTCCAGATATCAAAATCCCAGACAACACAATATGCCAATCATGTTAGTTTGGTAAAAAAACCAGGACTAACTTCCCTGAGAAGGAAGGATCAGCCAGCAAACCTCTTGAACTTATTCATACAGATGTATGTGGTCCATTTAGGACAAGGACACCTCGAGCAGAGGAATACCTTATATTATTCATTGACGATTTCTCCAGATTTGTTTGGTTAGGACTTATGAAGCACAAAGACGAAGCATTTGAAAAATTCAAATCCTTCAAAGCCTTGGTCGAAAATGAATCAGATCACAAAATTAAGTGTCTCAGGCCTGACAGAGGTGGGGAATTTACCTCAAATGAATTTTTCGATTTCTGTGAAGAGCATGGAATAAAAACGGAATTCTCTACAGCAAGGACTCCTCAGCAAAATGGAGTGGCGGAAAGGATGAACAGAACAGTCCAACAAATGGCTCGTGCCATGCTTGATGAGTCTGGAACTCCCGCAACCTTCTAGGGTGAAGCTGCATATGCCGCGGTTGTTATTCTCAACAAAACAAATGTCCGAGTGAACAGCACTCAAACTCCTCATGAGCTCTGGTATGGTAAGACTCCTTCGGTAAAGCATTTTAAAAATTTTGGAAGCAAATGCTATATTAAGAATACTGATGAACAGCTTGGCAAACTTGAACCTAGAGCAGATGAAGGCATTCTCATTGGTTATTCGCCTTATATTAAAGCATATAAGTGTTATAATAAAAGACTTGGAAGAATTGTTGACAGCATTGATGTAGTGGTTGATGAAAAAGGATACATTCCTAGGCAAGTAAATCATGAAAATATTGAAGAAGATGAAGACTACCCTCAAAGACAGAATGATGAAGAAGAAGAACCTCAAGAAGCACCAGAAGAACATATAAGGATAGAATAAAAGACTCCATCTAGGTATGTACAGAAGAATCATCCAGAATCTCAGATTTTGGGACAAAAAGAGGCAGGCGTACAAACTAGAAGAACAACTGCAGAAGCTTCAAGCTATTTGGCATTACTCTCCTCCACTGAACCACAAAATGTAAGAGAGGCATGCAAGGATGAATGTTGGGTCAAGGCAATGGATGAAGAACTTGAACAGATCGAAAAGAACAACACTTGGGAGTTGGTTCCTAGACCAAAGGATAAGAATGTCATAGGAACAAAATGGATCTTCAAAAATAAGTTGAACGAAAATGGGGAGGTAATTAGAAACAAGGCAAGACTAGTGTGTAAAGGGTATGCCCAACAAGAAGGAATAGATTTTGAAGAAACATTTGCTCCTGTTGCAAGACTTGAGGCCATCCGAATGTTCCTTGCTCTCTCAAGCTTTCAAAAGTTCAAAGTATTTCAAATGGATGTGAAATCAGCTTTTCTGAATGGAGACTTAGAAGAAGAAGTATACATTGAGCAGCCAGATGGTTTCATTCTTGGGAATGATCCAAATCTTGTATGCAGATTAAAAAAGGCTCTCTATGGTCTTAAACAGGCTCCAAGGGCTTGGTACTACCGTTTGGACAAATATCTTCATCAACAAGTTTTTTCAAAAGGATCAGCAGATAGCAATCTTTATATAAAAATTGAAAATGACAAGTTGCTAATACTTGTTGTGTACGTAGATGATATTATCTTTGGCAGCAATGAAGAAGCTATGAGTCAAAACTTTGCCTTGGTAATGCAGAAAGAATTCGAAATGTCCCTACTAGGTGAACTAACATACTTTCTTGGATTGCAAATCCAACAAAATAAAGACGGTATCTTCTTGTCACAAACCAAGTAGCTCAAGCAGATTTTGAAGAAGTATGGCATGGAAGATTCAAAGCCAATATGTACCCCCATGGTTACAGGATGTAGTCTTAGTGCGAATGATGAATCAGCTGCAGTTCATCAACCAACATACAGATCTATGATTGGAAGTCTTCTTTATTTGACAGGTACCCGACCAGACATCATGCATGCAGTTGGAATAGTTGGAAGATTTCAGGCAAATCCAAAGGAAACTCATCTTCAGGCAGTAAAGAGAATCTTCAAATATCTTCAAGGAACTCAAAACTATGGTTTATGGTATCCTAGAGACACAGATCTCACACTTCATGCTTACACAGATGAAAATTGGGCTGGAAGTGTGGATGACAGGAAAAGCACAAGTGGTGGTGCTTTCTTTATGGGTTCTAGATTAGTATCATGGTTCAGCAAGAAACAGAGTTCAATTGCCTTATCTACAGCTGAAGCAGAATATGTAGCTGCTGCATCTTGTTGCACCCAACTTCTTTGGATGATGCATACCTTACAGGATTTCCAAATTACTTGTACTCCACCTATCTCCATCTTATGTGATAATACAAGTGCAATCAGCATTTCAAAGAACCCAGTCATGCATTCAAAAACCAAGCACATACCGATCAAGTATCATTTTCTCAGGGAACAGGTGCTTGAACAAAAGGTCAAGTTGGAATATGTTTCTTCTAAGGAACAAGTGGCTGATATATTTACCAAACCATTGCCCAGGGAGACTTTTGAATACCTCAGGCAAAAGCTGGGGGTTGTCGACACGTCATCCTGTTGTTAATTCTCAGATTGATGCTTGTACGCAAGGTTCGTATGGGGTATACGCGTACAAGGCTCAGGGGGAGCATATCTAATCCATTGTTGGCATTATATTATTGCACCATATTTGATCTCAGTAGGAGCAAACAGGGCGGATGGCGGTCCTCGGTAAGTTCTTGATTAAAGGTGTCGAGTTCGATCAGCGGCACGAGCAGAAGGGAAAATAGGGCGGCCTCTGTATTATAAGAAGCCAGTAGCTGTGGAGTGGAATGATTACCCGAAAAATCTGAAGTTGATATCGCTTTCAGCATCCGGTTCATAATCAGGCAGAACAGGTCCTCAGGCGGAGAAATCAAGAGGAGCAAGCTCTCAGGGGGAGAAATAGTCAGGAGATGCAGATATCTGCCCTTTTCCCTTGATGTCAAATGGGGAGAGTGCTTTTTGGGCTTTTTGGTCGGTGTTGTTGCCATCAAGTCCAAAGGGGGAGATTGTTGCCATTATGGCATTATGGACATGTGTTGAACTTGATGGCAACCCTCTCACATACAGACATTTCTCTTGATGGGGACAAGAAGAGCCAAAAGGAGAGAAGAGGGGCCATTTACATATGCTTATTGGAACCTTTGAGCCATTGGGAGCTTATCGGAGCAATAGAGGCTCTTTCTCATATATAAAGAGCTTATCGGGAGTGATTAGGCCTCATATGCATGTATTAGTGTTATCGGGAGGTGTTTGGGTGCTTAAAACCCATATATGTATGCATTGTCACTATCGGGAGCTATCGGGCTTATTAAAACCCATATATGCATGCATTTATATTGTCGGGAGTTGGTTGGGTGCGTAAAACCCATATATATGCATTATATCCCCTTTTCGGCGGTTACATGAATAATATCATTGCGGCATCGAAGTTTCGGCATATCGCATAACAATTATATATATATATATATATGTTTCGGCATATCGGCGCATTGGGGTTTCGGCTGTGTAACCCGGAAGCATATCGCAATGGACCCGATGGTGGCATTAACTCTGGCTTATAATAATATTGCATCCGCAGTTCGGCATATATGCGCATCGGACTTCGTTGAAACCTCCGATTACGGTCGGACCCGATGGAGGCATCAAACACGGTTTATAATATATCGCGTCCGCAGTATATTGGAATACATAAAGGGTCACCCACCCCAATCCTCCGATTGCGAGCGGACCCGATGGTGGCATCAAACATGGCTTATAATAATATCGCATCCGGCTATGTGACTTTGGTGAAATCCTCCGATTGCGATAAGAGGGGTCGGACCCGATGAAGGAATTAAAACCATTTCATATTAAATCGCATCCACGGTGTTCGCCCATAAGCCTCCCACTTCAAATCGCCGATAGCGATGAAAGGAGCGGACCCGATATATTAATAAAGGCTGTTTAATGGGGCATATCACATCCGATCCATCGTATCGGACATCGGGCATGTATTGTTAGCGATGAGAGCAGACCCGATATATTATTAGTGTGGATGCATTATGTTAAAAGTCCGCATTTGTGGTTTTGGGACCATTTTCATAGTTTTTCCTGCTTAAGCCTATTCTTAAGAGATTGGTCAAAACAGTTGCGCCTCAGGTTTTCGGATCATCTGGTTTCGATTCATGGTATTATCAAAAGCATGATTATATAAAGAAAAATGGGATTCGGTGGCAAAGCATCGATTATGAATTGAAGATCTTAAGGAAACTGTGTAGCCGCAGACACGCAAAAGACAGAAGTCTCTTCGGGTGTGGAGAATCGCTATTCAGGAGGTGATGTGGGAGCGGTCACCCACAGGTTCTTTTTAACAAAGCTGCAATCATTTCTTATATATTCTCTAGTCGCTTCTGCTGTTTACTAAAGGGTTCTAAGTGCGCAATATTAAGTTTTTCTTGTTTAGCCTCCGGGTGTGTAGCAGTATGTAAATACTCTATTTGGGTCTTGATATCAGCCTCTGTTGTCTATATCGGGTGATAACTGTCATGTATATGGATCTGGTGCTTGGGTTGGCCCTTGAGTGATTCTGATAGATCTGCTATTTGGGTAATTCTGAAGATTTGTTTGTACTTGATGACCATTTTATCTTCTTGGATCCAGTCTGAAAATTAATGAAACGTGGTCCTTGAATGAAGTAGGGGGTTGTAGCTCCCTTCCAGGAGAGACTGGAGAACGAGAGAGAGTTGTAGATCTCTGCAGGTTGCAGCCTGCGTACTGGTAAAGGACTGCACCAGTACAAAATCATTGTAAAAGAAATTGTATTTGAAAGAAGATAGAGACATACTGCAGCAGTTGGTTTTCACCCACATTGGGTTTCCACCTTATATTTAGTGTTCCTTTGTGTGACTATCTATTTTTTCATTATTATATGGTTCTGATATACAAGTTAATTATCAATATTAGAAGAATACTTTAAAGCATATGTCTGGATGGTTTATTGAAAAGAAATTAATAATACTGATTCACCCCCCCCCTCTCAGTATTATTTCCAACATTCTGCAAATGACTAGTCATCTTCATCTCCTTTTTACCTTGCATAAGTTACTTTGTACTCTACTTCCTTTGCTACAAGCTTCTACAATATCTCTTGTCTTTACAATACATTGACCAAACTTTGGGTGTCAGGCTCTATAGATCATGCACCCATTACATTCAATAACTCAAACTTAAATGCATTTTTGACTGAATAAATTACTTTCTAACTCCAGACTTCTAATTTGGTATCAAATTTTAAATTAATGGATCTAATCCTTACATTGAGAAACTCTTTCATTCATAAGATCTCAATGTCACATAACTCTCTTCCCATTTACAAACACTACAAACTTTTCCAAAAATCACTTAATTAACCACAAAATCAAATTATTCAAGGCCACATAATGTTATATGATGCCACTTTTATGTATATTTTAAATAATAATGAGGAAACCTTTTTTTTTTTTAAATAGTCACTTATTCTTTCTCTTATGACTCACAATTCCACTTGACTTCAACAAAATAGATCCTTTCACTCACACTGATCTTGAAATTATCCTGATCCACTACTTAATGAGTTCGAGATGATCACCATGACATAAAACATAAATCCTTATTAATGTCACATTAAATCATTAATACCATTATCTTTTTCACTTCTTTTATAAGATAGACCACTTTTTAAAATATTTAATTTTGGTAATTTAGACATGCACTTACCTTTTCATTGTCATTTCTCAACACTGTTTAAAAGTTCAATCTACTTTGACCTCCATCAAGAATTTTGTTAATCACCCGTAATTTGTAATATCTAAATAACAATAGTCTAGTTGATCCACAATGCATTGGCCACTGTCTCAAATCACTTGAATCAGACAACTCCACATAACACCATGACACGGCAATGTTGGTTTGGTCCATATGCTGACTAAAAATTCAGTGGCACGATCTTCTCCAGGATGCTCCACATATATTCAGCCAAAGTTTTTTATCATTATAATACTTAACTCAAAATAATATGGCCAAACTTACCATAAACATTTTTCCCATTGTGGTCCTGCAAACATGCCATGTTCTATACTCTATTCAAAAGTATCTTCCAATATTTTCTTTAGTTTGATGAATCCCTGCCAGTCTTGGTCAAGTTTCACTTCATTTAGTTAACATGTGTTATTCTTTATCCCAGTTCCAAAAGATTTTAAATTTGGTGCAGTGAAACAATCCAATTTGCAAAATATAACTCATCCACCACTCTTTTTAATATAAATTACACGCTTGGTCATAAATGTACGCTTGGTCTCATAAGATCTCAGGCTTATCTAATTCTTCAAACAATGTTTAGGCCAACAATATACTCAACATACCAACAATCTTAGTGGATTTAACAACTAGATGGCTTTAGTTTTCAAACTTCTTCCTCACAATTTCAATGCATAACAAGAACGTTAAATTTAGTCACTTACCAATCGAACCATGCTCTTCCTCTGTCGAGCTCAGCCTCCGCGTATGCCAGAGTCTCAGTTATTAGCATAAATTCTTACAACAGGTAGTGATCCTTTCAGAAGATAGTCTTCCAGCAAATTTCCATGATATGAATTCCTTAACTTATCTCAGCACTGGCTCCTCCTCTGCTTGTATGAAGTCTCTATAGGCTCGACTTTCACAGACAAACTTCAACGCTAAAATGCTCCTTCAGGTTCCTCAAATGATGTTTCTCACACAGGCTTTATGATGTTGCGCTTTGATTTTCTGCAATAATGATGTCAACAATACTCCTTTTGTAGTCACCTTCTCTCTTTCACCTCACACAACTTCAATACAACTTTCATACATCTCCCTTGGAATCAATTTCTCATTGTGAACATAGATCGACTCTTAGCCATAATAACGAAAATAATCCATGAACGTGCTTCAACAAATCAATGTCAGTTCTCACTTAGTTCGCCACCATAATTTTTTTTCTACACCTAAACTCAATTCTTAACACATGCAGATGAGGTCTCAATAGGAATAACTTCAAAAATAACTGCACCATTCCAAGTCGAGGTTTAGTTTTGAGGCATCACAGGCTTCACGATGTATAGACTCAATGCTGGAGACCCACGAACAATACATGCAGTTCCTTATTCAACTCAATATGAAACTCATCTTGCTCATAACACCTTCTCTGCCTCTTGCTATGATACAAAAAATGATGTAGCAGACCATAGAGGGTCTGAAAATTAAAAATTAACACACACATAAAATTGAAAAATAGACAATATGTATGCACATAAAATCTAAAAAGTAAGATATTTACTAGAGAATTATTGGCCTATCATTGGCCTCTAATTCCTCACTCTCACTTCTACACTTGCATGCCTCATGGGCTCACCTAGATTTATACAAGTGGATTTGAACCCAAAATAGGTTCTAGATCCTAAACAAACTCCCAAAATATCTCTCATGAACCATAAAATATCTCACCTAATCCCTTATCCCTATATAAGATCTAACTAACCCATAAATATATCAACTCTTCCAAAATACTCTCAAACCTTCTCCTATCTACAATAATTCTCATTCTCTCCTAAAACTATAAGAAAATACAATAAATAATTAAATCCTAACTTAGGAAAATAACTCCTTTAGTAAACATTCAACCCTAGGTTAGATGCTCCTATATCAACTTTGATCACTTTAAGTAGTAATAAAGATGGGTTTATTTTATTGTCGGTCTGACAACCTATTTCTCGACTACAATCAAGTATTTTGAATCCCGAGTCTCTTTCCATAGCATTCTGACAACCTCTCCACTTTGAAGGGATCTAGTTCCATGCTTCCACCTGGCTAGATCATGTGTTAACATGCTAAGTCAGAGACAAATGGATGTTAGTTCATATCTTGCATGACAATTATGACTCTATTTAGGGAGTCAAGTGTTTTGATAATCAATGGTTTATGCAAGCAGGTGCAGGTTATAACACAGAAATCATTCATTGTTGATTTTTTGCTTGTGCTTTGAATGTTGGGTGTAGCATTGTGATGGAATGGTCATGAGCCAATTGCATGCATAAACAAGATACATTTATAAATGTGATAAATATATATTATAAATGTTGGGTTGTGTTATATTCTTTCTACGACTAGCAGGGGGGTTATATTTGGTGCATGGTATTATGTAGATCCGGTCAAGGGAACTACGATTATGTTCTAATCCAAGGTTAATGGATTAGGGTGTATGGATGTTTCAACATTTATATATATGTATTGTAACATTGAAAGGAATATAATGAAAAATCAATTTGGTAGTATCGATTTTGGGATCCAGGGGAAAATCTTTGTGTATATTTGTTTTATGTACTATTCTATCGCTATTGTTTATTTTTTGATTTTATAATTTGTATGCAGGTAATTTTTAAACGGGGCTAAAACATACATTTGGTATCAGAGTTGTTTTGGCTTCAAGGGGAAGCCTTTACTGCTTAGCGGTTTTGCTCAAGCCTGTGATAAACCGTGCTTAGTGGGAGATTTGCAGGATCGATTCTTGTGGTGAAAGATGATCGTGAGCAGTGGAAAGATAGAAATCGCGAAATTTAATGGTCAAAGTTTTGAGTTGTGGAAACTCAAGATGGAGGATCTGTTGGTGGATAAAGATCAGCGGATCGCGGTAGATACAAGTACTAAACTAACGAGAGTGTCTAATAAAGAATGGAAGAAGTTTGATCAGAAGGCAAAGATCACAATACAATTGTGTGTCTCAGATTTAGTATTGCTGAATGTATCAGGGGAAGCTACGGTGAAGGCTTTGTCGGACAAATTAGGGATTTTGTACAAATCTAAGTCTTTGGTGAATAAACTGTTCCTACAAAAAAAGTTATATAACCTGAGGATGAAAGATGGAGACTCAATTACAGAGCATCTGAATGCATTTAATATTGTGGTAAGACAATTATTATTTGTTGATATTAAAATTTTAGATGGAGGTAAGTGCATCAGTTTATTGTGATCTCTACCAGATTCGTGGGATAGTCTGGTTATTGGAATAGGTAGCAATGCAATTGCCTTGCAGTTTGATGAAATAGTCTCATCCTTGTTGACGGAGGGAATGAGATGGAAAAATATGGAGAGCTAGAATAGTGATGCCTTGTTTCTATGAGAACGGTCCCATAACAGAAAGAAAAAGTCATCGAGTGGGAGATCTAAATCTAGAGGGAGATCTAAATCTCCAAGAATATTTGTAAAGGTGTGCTGGAAATGCGGAAAGGAAGGGAATTACAAAAGGGATTGTAAATATAAAGCTCCTGATAAAGGAAATGGATCTGATGAAGGTGGGGATGTGTAATTGGATTATTCTTTAAGTAGACACATAGATCATGAGGCATGGTTGATTGAATCAGGTGCACCCTTTCACTTCACTCCCCATAGAGAATGGTTCTGTGAGAATGAGAAATATGATGGTGGTGATGTCTTCTTGGGGGATGATAGGAAGGCTAGAATCGTTGGTCATGGAAAATTTAAGTTGAAGTTTCAAGGTGGAAGGATTAGAACACTTTTGGGTTTTATGCATATTCATGCATTATCTAGAAATATGATTTTTGTAAGCAAGCTGGATGATGTAGGTGTAAAAACATTGTTCAAGAAAGACACCTACAAGATGGTTTGGGGAGCACTGGTATTGATGCGGGGAGTTCGGACTGGAACTCTATACAAGATGAAAGGTAGCACTATTATTGATGGGTGCAACAGTTCTGTGGTTCCTGAAAGTGGAGCAGAAAATCTAGTGGTCTCTGGAGAAAAGACCATGCTATGGAATCAAAGGCTTGGACATATTGGAGAGAAAGGAATTCGAATACTTCATGGTAAAGGTATGGTACAAGGTATGACTAATAGCTCTTTGGATTTTGATTTCTGTGAAAATTTTGTATATGGGGAGAAGAATCGAGTGAGTTTCCCATCTGGTGGTAAGAGGGAGAAACATATGTTAGAGCTTGTGTAGAGTGATGTGTTTGGACCTGTGAAGGTTCAATCACTGGGTAAGTCTGTGTGCTATGTATTATTTATAAATGACTTCTAAAGGAATACATGGATATATTTACTCAAGAAGAAATTTGAAGTTTTTGACAAGTTTAAAGAATTTAAGGCTTTGGCAGAAAACCAGACAAAGAATAAGATAAAGGTGTTGAGGACAGATAATGGTGGAGAGTTTGCAAGAAGGAATTTGAAGAATTTTGTAAGAAGTGTGGTATAGCATGTCAGAAGACTACTCCATACACACCTAAGCAAAATGGAGTTGCAAAAAGAATGAACAAGACGTTGATGAAAAGGGAAAGCCGCATACTCAGTGGTGCCGAGTTAGGACAAGAATTCTGGGCAGAGGTGGTGGAGACTGCATGTTACCTGGTCAATAGATAACCTTCATTAGCGTTGGAGGATAGGACGCCACAAGAGGTATGGACTGGTAAGAAATTACCTTCTCTTTCACATCTAAGGGCATTTGGATGTAATGCATATGTACAAGTTCCAAAGGAGAAAATAAAAAACTTGGATAGTAAATCTGAAAAGTGCGTCTTTATTGGGTATAAGGATGGCTTAAAGGGTAAGTTTTGGAACCCAGTAACAAGGAAGGTTGTGTACAACCGAGATGTGGTGTTCAGAGAGGTGAAAGATGTTATTAAACATGAAATCCAACCAAAGGAACATGAGAAGTTAGAGTTTGAGCTTAAGGAGGAAGAATGAGACTCTACAATAGAAGAGGAATCAGAAGATGAATAGCCACAAACTCCGGTTGTGAGAAGATCAGTTCGAGAAAGAAGGAAGCCAGAAAGGTATAGTCCATATGATTTATGTTCAAATTTTTCTTTATCTATTACTGATGATGATCCTGGAACTGTGAAGAAAGTAGTAGATTCAGAGGATGGAAAACTCTAGAAAGAGGCCATGGTTGATGAAATGGCATATTTACACAAAAATGAGGCTTTGGATTTGGTGGAGTTGCCGGCTGGAAGGAAATCCATTGGTAGTAAATGGATGTTCAAGAAGAAGGTGAATGCATAAGGAAAGGTGGAGAAATACAAAGCTCGGTTGGTAGCAAAAGGTTATTCCCAGGTGTCAGGAATCGATTTTGGTGATAATTTTTTTCTTGTTGCTAAGGTAGCTTCTATTAGATTACTTTTATTTGTTGTTGTTGATTTTGATTTTGAGGTAGAATAGATGGATGTGAAGACAACATTTCTTCATGGGGATCTCGAAGAGGAGATCTACATGAAGAAACCTAAAGGCTTTGCGGTGAAGGGTAAGAAAGAATTTGTATGCAAGTTAAAAAGCCTTTGTATGGGTTAAAACAATGAGCAAGGATGTGGTATTAGAAATTTGATACATTTATATGGGGACTTGGCTTCACCAGCAGCAAAGAAGATCACTCTGTGTATTTTAAATTAATTGGTGACTGTATTATTTATCTGGTCTTGTATATGGATGGTATGTTGCTGGTTGGAAATGACAAAGAAATTATCCAAGATTTGAAGACCCAATTGTCCTCCAAATTCGACATGAAAGATCTTGGTGATGCAAACCATATTTTGGGCATGGAAATTAAAAGAGATTGGGCAAAGAGGAAGCTCTAGTTAAACCAAAGGAAGTATGTTGAGACAATACTACACAGGTTAAATATGCAGGATAGTAAACCGGTGAATGTTCCTATTCTTGTAGGTGTAAATTTATCTGTTGAATAGTGTCCCAAGACACAAGAAAAGGAAGAGGACATGTCCCGTGTTCCATATGCAAGTGCATTTGGTAGCCTGATGTATGCGATTGTGTATACTAGACCATACATTGCACATGTAGTGGGAGTATTAAGCAAGTTTATGTCAAAACTAGGGAAGGATCATTGGAGAGAAGTGAAGCGGGTTTTCAGGTATTTGTGTGGCACTAGTGATTATGGTTTGTGCTACCAAGGAAGGCCGGGATTTGACAGAAGTTTGGAAATCTATGGCTTTGTTGATGCATACTGGGCTGGAGATTTGGATCAATGAAGATCTACAATTGGGTATGTGTTTAACCTATTTGGAGGTGCAGTCAATTGGATGAGTAAGAGACAATATGTAGTGGCACTATCAACTACAGAGGCAGAATACATGGCATCCACTCATGCAAGTAAGGAAGAAGTTTGGTTGTAGAAATTTTGCTCAAGTATGGGGTTAGTACATCGAGATATAAGGATATACTGTGATAGCCAAAGTGCAATTTTCTTGGCAAAGAACGCTACTTATCATTCAAAGACAAAGCACATTGATGTTCAGTATCACTTTGTGAGGGATATGATAGAAGACAAAAAGGTATTGCTGGTAAAGGTGGACACTTTGAATAATACTGTATATGCATTGAAAAAATTTGTGAGCTCTGAGAAGTTCTCTTGGTGTAGAGAAACAATGGGAGTTGCAGGGATGGATAAATGACTAAGCTCTCTTGTGGCCCCTTATGGAAAGAAAACAATAAGTGGGATAATGTTGGGTTGTGTTATATTATTTCCATGACTAGCAGGGGGTTACAGGGGGTGTGGTAACCCCCTTGTCAGGGGGTATGCAGGGCCCCCCCTGCATGGGGTCCAGGGGGCAGTGCCCTGGGATTTTTTTTTTTCAGACCCTATATTACCTATGGTTTTGTGCATGGATTTTGCACATGGTTTTTGGCGCGATGGTTTTCAGTCCATGGTATTATGTAGATCTAGTCAAGGGAACTACAATTATGTTCTAATCTACGGTTTATAGATGCTTCGGCATGTATATATATGTATTGTAACATTGAAAGGAATATAATGAAAAATCAATCTGGTAGTCTCAGTTTTGGGATCCAGGGGAAAATCTCTGTGTATATTTGTTTTATGTGTTATCCTCTCGCTATTGTTTATTTTCTTTTTTAGAATTCATATGCAGGTAATTTCTGAACAGGGTTAAAACCTACAATAAAATGGTAGAACCTAATGCAACATATGGTTTCTAATTAACCCCTTGAGATTGTAGAAGTCATGAATTTATGGCCTTGGAAAAGAAACTGAGCTTAATGGTTACTACCAACCTTAGCAAGAAGGCCGGCCTATGGAATTGAGAATGTTGGTTAAAATTTTAAAGGGGTTGATTTTCTTTAGAAAAAAATATAATGCTAGTCTTGGTAAGGAGGAAAAATATAATTAATGCTAATGGTTCTCGTAAAAGACCGATTTTTAACTCTATTTAGGCATGATTATAAATGAACTGATATGCTCATGTGCACAAAAAGTTTGATTTTGAAAATTATGTTGAGATATAAGTATGCCTAATTATGTCTTATATTTTGAGACATATGACTAATGAATAAATTGATATATGTTTGCAGTTGTAGGACATCATGCATGGTATAGCATGACAAGGCAATATCTAATGTCTAAATCACATGGATGATGCTAACAATTGAATGTATGTGGAAGTGGATAAAGAGACTCAGTACAACAAGAAAACAGGCACTTATATGGAATCTCAGACACTTGAAACAACATGGTATAATGCCGGAGGAGAGGGAAGAAGAGGGGTGCTCCTTCAAAACTCTCTAATAACAATTGAAGGCTTCCTCTTGAGAGAAAATGGGGAGGTTGTACAAGTTCAAAAGCCTACCATGAAATATTGAAGAAGGCTCGGGCTGAGATTTATTCATGAAGCAATGTAAACATAAAAACTCATGGGGATTGAGTTGTGTTTGTTGAATATTTTATGTTTTATGTTCCTCGATTGGTTTTATGCTTGATTTTTCATTTTGATTGTTGACTTTTGCATGTCCATACTATTTTTCTTAGTGATTTTATGACTGTTGTCATGAATTTCTTTCTTTTTACTCTTTCCCTCTTTTACTTTGGATTTTTCCTTCCATTTTTCATGCTTTGGGGAGCTTGGGAACATTGGCTTGACATAGAAGGAAAACCATGAAGCTTTGTGGAGAGGGTTGTCGGGAACCCAATGGAAGTATGTAACCTGGGTAAGGCCCTTGCATATAAATAAAAACATGAGTAAAAATGAGAAAGGCTAGGGTTGGGCAATGGGCAGGGAAAGACCATCGTTGATGTATTATGGAGCATAACTCCTAATATAAAAAGCAAGAACGAATTATGCAGGTTGAAAACTGTTTATGTGAAAAATAACAACAATAGACGGAGTTCTCTAAAAACATGGATTTATTTAACATGTGCTAATATATAATATGTTCATGACTAAATGGATAGTATTATGATAGCCAAGAAGGTTGGTTAGGTCCATGAGAAATAATGGATAGTGGAATGACAACCATAAAAATGGCACAAAGGAGGTTCTCTTGACGTTAACCCAATTTACATATATAAATGTGTGATCTGTTAAAGATCATGGAAATGTTTATATAAAAATATGAATGCCATTGTGACTGATAGGTTCTGTCAGAAGTCATTTTTGTGGAACAATTATGGTTTATATTTATTTAATGTAAATGTGGATGGCATGTAAAGTTTCTGGTTGTGTGAGGAATTAGTTGGACAAAAGTAGCCCTCATTGATCTATGATTTTAATATCATGTGAATATGTTTCTTATATTATTCCTGAATTTGCATCATGAAAAGGGAAAGTTGAAGGATATATTAGCAGCACAAAAACAACGTGACATGAAACATGCTTGAACAAGAATGGACAATTGAAGGAACCACATAACCATTTGTTCTATGGGTGCACAAGACAAAAACATGGAAAAATACAATTTTCATGTGAAGGAATAGGGTGATATAGATTCTCAGTTTGGGTGGAGGCCTTGTATCCTTTGGATTCCTGATTTATATGGGTGGAGATGGTATAGTCTTTGGAATCCTGATGATATGAGACAACATGCTTGCAGTTAGTTATAATTTTGGACACATGTTGTATTGTGCCATGTGTACATGTCATGTTGTATATGTGTATATGTTGTATCATGCCACATGTACATTATATTATGCCCTATGTATATGTATATGTGTTGTGTAATGTGTTTAGGACATACATGTATCGGACTATATGGGCCTGTGTGTTGTGTATTCTGTTAGGGTGGAGATATAAGGCTTTGGATTCCCATGAGGGTGGAGGTATAAATCTTTGGATTTACTTTGTGATTGAGGGTGGATGTGGGACACATCTAGACTCCCTTGATAGACTAGGGCACACAAAAAGAGGTATAATTTAAACTCTTAGAATTTCCTTATGATGAATCTCATGAGAGATTGTATGCCATGTTACAGGGAAGCATGGGAATTTCCTAGTTTGGGTGAATTGAGTTGGCTATGGGACCAACAAACAACAACTTGAAGATATCAAAGTGCACACCAAAAGCACAAAGAATACTACAAAATAACCACTAAAATATGATCGATTTAATGGGTATATATACATTGAGTTGTTGGGAAAAAACTGTATATGTGAATTGTAATTGTAATCAAGCTATAAATATAAGGATCCAAATCAATATTTCTTAGTTTAAGCATGTTTTAATTTGTGTTTGGGAATCAAAATAGTGCGGACGGTGTTCATCCAAGGGTGAGGAGTTTGTGACCCCACAAGGCTAATTTCCCTTCATTGTAAATATTTCATATACTTCAATTTTAATTAAAAATGGCTGAGAATTGGGACAAGGGTTCTAGAGTTGAGGAAGGAGGTTTCTTGGGATTTTAAGGAAACTTGACATATTTTGTGATAGCTATGAATGGCTGGAAGGTATGCTTTTAATTGGTTTAACCATGTTAGTTAATGGATTTTTGAAAGAGGAAAGAGGAAACATGACTACCTTAGATAAATTTACAAGATAGAAATGAAACAAAATAAGAGGCAACATGGGTTGCACATGAAATTGATAGCTTGAAGTCAGCAAATGTGAAGTGGAAAGGGGACTGGCATAACAATATCCCCATGACCATGTGAAGCCAGAACCACCATGATTGAGCTGAAAGGACACCGATTAGATTGTTTTCCACTCAACCAAAATGGTTGTAGAATAGTAGTGAAAGGACCTACAAAGAAGGAAAATTTTCCTCAACACAGATAATTCAGGAAGAAAACATTCTCTAATGGAATTTTCACACATTGAGGTAAGACTAATATGATACAAAGAAAAATAGAGAATGTAGAAGAGCACTACTAGACAAGGAAAATAGCAAAACACTTAGAAACATGAGGAGGAGAAATAATTATGCTATAGAGGAAGAAATATGTAGGTTTTAACCCCGTACAAAGACTACCTGCGTATGAATTCTAAAAACATAAAATAAACAATGGTGAGAGAATAAAACATAAAATAGATATACACAGATATTTTTCCATAGATCCAAAATTGCGATTACAAGATTGATTTTTCATTATATTCCTTTCAATGTTACAATACACATATATACATGGCGAAGCATCCATAAACCCCAATCCATTAACCATAGATTAGAACATAACCGTAGTTCCCTTGACCAGATCTACAAAATACCATGGGCAGAAAACCATCATGCCCAAAACCATGTGCGAAAACCATAGATAAAACCATAGGTAGGTCTTCCCACCTAATATAGGATCCAAAAGAGAAATTTCCGTGGGGCACTACCCCAGACCATGTAGAGGGGGGCGAATGCCCCCGTTAAAACCCCTGATACGGGGGCTCTCACCCCCCCTGTGACCCCCCTACTGCGCCCGACACAATAATAGGAGGGACTTCTGCCCACCCGTCCATGTGGCTAGTCCTGGAAAGAATATAGCACACAGCCAACATTCTCCCACTTGTTGTTTTTTTTCCATGCGGGGGCACGTGATAGCTTAGTGATTGTTCCAACCCTACAATGCCCATTATTTCTCTACACCAAGAAAAATTATCAGTGCTCACAAAATTTTTCATTGCATCTGAAATATTCTTCAAAGTGTCCATTACCAGCAACACCTTTTGTCCTCAACCATATCTCTCACAAAGTGATATTGAACATCAATGTGCTTTTTCTTTGAATGATAAGAAGGGTTCTTTGCCAAGAAATTGCACTTTTCCTGTCACAGTCTATCCTTATATCTTGTTGTACCAACCCCATACTTGAACACAATCTCTACAACCAAATTGCTTCCTTTCTTGCATGAGTGATTGTCATGTATTCCGCCTCTATAGTTGAAAGTGCCACTACAAACTATCTCTTGCTAATCCAACTGAATGCACCTCCAATTAGGTTAAACACATACCCACTTGTAGATCTTCTCTAATCCAGATCTCCGACCCAATTTGCATCAACAAATCCATGGATGTCCAAAAATCTATCCAATCCTGGTCTTCCTTGGCAGCACACACCATAATCACTAGTGCCCTATAAATACTTGAAAACCCGCTTCACTATTGTCCGATGCTTCTTCCCTGGTTTTGACATAAACTCGCTCAATACTCCCACTACATGTATAATGTTTGGTCTAGAGTAGACCATTTCATACATCAGGCTACTTACTGTACTTGCGTATGGAACATGGGACATCGCCTCTTCCTCTTCTTGTGTCTTGGGAAACTATTTAGCAGACAATGAATCACACTTGCTGGTTTGAAACATATCGACAAATGCATTCTGATGTGATTATCACTAAAAGCCTTCTCAATAAAATATATAATTTTACACCAACGGGAATAGGAACCTTTACCGGTTTACTATCCTGCATATTAAACCTCTGCAATCCTGTCTCGGCATACTTCCTCTCGTTTAACCAGAGATTCATTTTTGTCCGATCTTGTTTAATTTCAATGCCCAAAATATAGTTTGTAGCACCAAGATATATTGTGTTGAATTTGGAGGACAATTGGGTCTTCAATTCTTGGATAATTTAGTTGTTATTTCCAATCAACAACATATCATCCACATACAATACAAAATAAATAACATGGTCACCAATTAACTTAAAATACACATAGTGATCTGCTTTGCTTCTCGCGAAGCCAAGTCCCCATATAGATGTATCAAATTTCTGATACCACATCCTTGGTGACTGTTTTAACCCATACATAAACTTTTTTAACCTTCATACAAGTTCTTTCTTACCCTTCTCCACAAAGCCTTCAGGTTGCTTCATGTATATCTCTTCTTCCAGATCCCCATGAAGAAATGTTGTCTTCACATCCATCTGTTCTACCTCAAAATAAAAATTTGTAGTAACAGATAAAAGTAATCTAATAGAAGCTACCTTGGCAGAGAGAAAATATCACCAAAATCAATTCCCGACACCTAGGAATAACCTTTTTCTACCAACCAATCTTTGAATTTCTCCACCTTGCCTTTTGCATTCATCTTCTTCTTAAAAACTCATTTTTCTACCAATGGGTTTCCTTTCGGCTGACAACTCCACTAGATTCCAAGCCACATTTTTGTGCAAAGATGTAATTTCATCAACCATGGCTTCTTTCCATAGTTTTCCATCCTCTGAATCTACTTCTTCCCTGATAGTTCTAGGATCATCATTAGTAATAGATAAAGTAAAATTTGAATAGAAAGAAGCTGGACTATACCTTTCTAGCTCCCTTCTTTCTTGAACTGATCTTCTCACAACTGGAGTTTGTGGCTCTTCATCTTCTGGTTCTTCTTCTACTGTGAAGTTTGATTCCTCCTCCTTTATCTCAAACTCTATCTTCTCAGGTTCCATTGGTATGAATTCATGTTTAATAAAATATTTCACCTCTCTAAACACCACATCGCGGTTGTACACAACCTTCCTTGTTTCTGGGTTCCAAAGATTATAACCTTTTAAACCATCCTTATACCCAATAAGATACAACTTTCAGATTTACTATCCAATTTGATTCTTTTCTCCTTTGAAACATGTACATACACATCCAAATACCCTCAGATGTGAAAGAGGGTTTCTTACTAGTCCATACCTCTTGTGGAGTCTTATCCTCCAACACCGATGAAGGTGTTTTGTTGACTAGGTAACATGCAGTCTCCACCACTGCTGCCCATAATTCTTGACCTAACCTGACACCACTAAGCATGATTCTTTCCTTTTCAATCAATGTCCTATTCATTCTTTCTGCAACTCCATTATATTGAGGTGTGTATGCAGTCTTCTTGCATGCTATACCACACTTTTGATAGATCTCTTCAAATCAATTATTGCAAAACTCTCCATCGTTACCTCTCCTCAACACCTTTATCTTCTTCTTTGTATGTTTTTTCACAAGAGCCTTAAATTCTTTAAACCTGTCAAAGAATTCAAATTAATTCCTGAGGAAATATATCTATCTATTCCTTGAGAAGTCATATATAAACGATACATAGTAGGCAGACTTACCCAGTGATGGAACTAATATAGGTCCAAACACATCACTGTGCACAAGCTCTAATATCTGTTTCGCCCTAGAGGGGAAACTCACCCGATTTGGCTTCCCATATACACAATTTTCATAGAAATCAAAATACAGAGAGAAATTAGACATAACTTGTACCATACCATTACCATGAAGTATTCGAAGGCCCTTCTCTCCAATATGTATAAGCCTTTGATGCCATAGCATGGTCTTTTCTCCTTATACCACTAGATGTTTTGCTCCACTTTCATGAACGAAAGAACTATTGCACTCGTCAATAACAGTGCTACCCTGAAGCTTGTACATAGTTCTAATCTAAACTCCCCGTGTCAATACCAGTGCTCCCCAGGCCATCTTGCATGTATATTTCTCAAACACTATTTTTACACCTCTATCATAAAGCTTGGTTACAGAAATCAGATTTCTGGCCAATGCAGGAATATGCAGAACACACGGAAGTGTTCTATTCCTTCCACCTTGCAACTTAAACTTGACTTTTCCATGACAAACTATTATAACCTTCCTGGCATACACTAAGAAGACATCACCACCACCATATTTAGCATACTTGTGGAACCACTCCATGTGGGGAGTGAAGTGAAAGAATGCACCTGAGTCAATTAACAATGCCTCATGATCTACATGTGTACTTGAAGAAGAAGCCAAGTACACATCCCCACCTTCATCTCAGGTGGTTTTCACCTCTGAAAAGGAGCATCATCAGATCCCTTTTCTTTCTCAAGAGCTTTAGATCTACAATACTTTTTAAAATTCCCTTCCTTTCCGCATTTCCAACACACCTTTATAGGCTTTCCTAGAGATTTATATCTCCCACTCAAGGATTTATTTTTGTTTTTGTTATGGGACCATCCTTGTACAGACAAGGCATCACCATTCTGGCCCTCCATATTTTTCTGTCTCATCTCCTCTGACAAAAAGAATGAGACTATATCATCAAACTTCAAGGGAGCCACATTGCTACCTATTGCAACAACCAGACTATCCCACGAATCTAGTAGAGAACACAACAAACAGATGCACTTATCCTCATCTGAAATTTTTATATCAATAGATAACAACTGGCTTACCAAAGTATTAAAGGAATTTAGATGCTCTGTCACCAAGTCTCCATTGTTCATCCTCAGGTTATACATCTTTTTCTATAGGAACAGACTATTCACTAGAGACTTAGATTGGTACAAAGTCCCTAACTTGTCCCACAAAGCCTTCACCGAAGCTTCCCCTAATACATTCAACAATACTGAATCTGAGATAGACAACTGTATTATGCTATTTTCCTTCTGATCCAACTTCGCCTAGTCTTTAGCTGACATTGTCATTGGTTTAGTACCCCGATCTATTGTGATCCATTGGTCTTTATCCACCAACAGATCCTCCATATTGATTTCCCAAAACTCAAAACACTGACCATTAAATTTCTTGATCTGTATCTTTCCACTGCTTTCGATATTTTTTCACCATAAGAATCAATTCTGCAAATCTCCCACTAAATAGGGTTTACCATAGGGCCAAGCAAAACCCCTCAGTAGTAAAGGAATCCCCTTGAAGCCAAAACAACTTTGATGCTAAATGTAGGTTTTAACCCCATACATAATTACTTGCATAAGAATTTTCAAAACAAAAAATAAACAATGGCGAGAGAATAAAACATAAAACATATATACATAGAGATTTTCCCCTGGATCCAAAAACCGAGTGTGCCATATTGATTTTTCATTATATTCCTTTCAATTTTACAATAGATATATATATACACGCCGAAGCATCCATAAACCCGAATCCATTAACCCTATATTAGAACATAATTTTATTTCCAATAACCTGATCTACGAAATACAATGGGCAGAAAACCATCATGCCCAAAACCATGTGCGAAAACCACGCACCAAACCATAGGTAGGTCTACTAACCTAATATAGGGTCCAAAAAAAAACTTTCCCTGAGGTGCTACCCATGACCTTGTAGAGGGGGGCTATCGCCCCCTTGTGACCCCCTTGCCATACCTGACACAATAAACAGGTAGAGCTTGTAGGTTTTAACACCATACAGAAATTACCCACATACGAATTCTAAAACATAGAAAATAAACAATACGACGACATAACACATAAAACACATATACATAGAGATTTTCCGCTAGATCCCAAAACCGAGACTACCAACTTGATTTTTTATTATTTTCCTTTCAATGTTACAATATATATTTATACATGTCTAAGCATCCAATACCATGGACCGAAACCATCGCGTCCAAAACCATGCACCGAAAACTATTGCATCCAAAACCATGTGCAAAGAATCATGCACAAAACCATAGGTAAGTCTGCCCAACCTAATATAGGGTCCAAAAACAAAATTTTCTAGGGCACTATAGACCCCATAGAGTGGGGTTACCTGCACCCCTCAAACCCCCTGTGATGCCCCCCGCTACGCAATCAGGGCAACAAAGGGGGGGCTCCGCCCCCTTCTAACCCCCCGGTTAACTACGTGGGCTAGTCATGGAAAGAATATAACATAACCAAACATTCTCCCACTTGTTGTTATCTTTCCACAGAGGGCCACAAGAGAGCTTAGTCATTTATCCAGCCCTGCAATGCCCATTGTTTCTCTACACCAAGAGAACTTCTTAGAGCTCACAGATTTTGTCAATGCATTTGCAGTATTCTTCAAAGTGTCCACCTTTACCAGCAACACCTTTTTGTCTTCTATCATATCCCTCATAAAGTGATACTAAACATCAATGTGCTTTGTCTTTGAATGATATGCATGGTTATTTGCCAAGAAAATTGAACTTTGGCTGTCACAATCTATCCTTATATCTCCCTATACTAACCCCATACTTGAACACAATCTCTGCAGCCAAACTGCTTCCTTGCTTGCATGAGTGACTGCCATGTATTCTACCTCTGTAGTTGATAGTGCCACTATAGATTGTTTATTACTCCTCCAACTGACTACACCTCAAAATAGGTTAAACACATACCCACTTGTAGATCTTCTCTGATCCAGATCCCCAGCCCAGTATGCATAAACAAAGCCACGAATATCCAACATTCTGTCCAACCCTTGGTAGCACAAACTATAATCACTAGTGCCACACAAATACCTAAAAAACCACTTCACTGTTGTCCAATGCTCCTTCCCTGGCTTTGACATAAACCTGATCAATACTCCCACTGCATGTGCAATGTCTGGTCTAGTACAGACCATCGCATACATCAGGCTACTGACTACACTTGCATATGGAACGTGTGACATGTCCTTTTCTTCTTCTTGGGCCTTGGGACACTGATTAGCAGATAACTTTACACCTACAGGAATAGGAACCTTCACCAGTTTACTATCCCGCATATTAAACCTCTGCAATATTGTCTCAACATACTTCCTCTAGTTTAACTAGAGCTTCCTCTTTGTCCGATCTCTTTTAATTTCCATGCCCAAAATATAGTTTGCAGCACCAAGATCTTTCATGTCGAATTTGGAGGACAAATGGGTCTTCAAAACTTGGATAATTTATTTGTAATTTCCAACCAGCAACATATCATCCACATACAAGACCAGATAAATAACACGATCACCAATTAATTTAAAATACACACAGTGATCTGCTTTGCTTCTCGTGAAGCCAAGTCCCCATATAAATGTATCAAATTTCTGATACCACATCCTTGGTGACTATTTTAACCCATACAGAGACTTCTTTAACTTGCATACCAGCTCTTTCTTACCCTTCAATGAAAAGCCTTCAGGTTGCTTCATGTACATCTCCTCTTCCAAATCCCCATGAAGAAATGTTGTCTTCACATCCATATGTTCTACCTCAAAAACAAAAGAAACAACAAGAGGTAAAAGTAATATAATAGAAGTTACCTTGGAAACAGGAGAAAAAATATCACCAAAATAAATTCCCCGCACCTGGGAATAACTTTTTGCTACAAACCTAGCATTGTATTTCTCCACCTCTCCTTTTGCATTTGTCTTCTTCTTGAACACCCATTTTCTGCCAGTGGGTTTCGTTCCAGCCAACAACTCCACCAGATCCCAAGCCTCCTTTTTGTGCAAAGATGCCATTTCATCAACCATGGCCTCTTTCCAAAGTTTTCCATCCTATGAATCTAATGCTTCCTTCATAGTTCTGGGATCGTCATCAGTAATAGATAAAGAAAAATTTGAACAGAAAGCAGATGGACTATACCTTTATGGCTAGCTTCTTTCTCGAATTGATCTTCTCACACCTGGATTTTGTGGCTCTTCATCTTCTGATTCCTCCTCTGGTGTAGAGTCTGATTCTTCCTCCTTTAGCTCAAACTCTACTTTCTCAGGTTCCTTAGGTTGGAATTCATGTTTAATAACATCTTTCACCTCTTTGAACACCACACCTCGGCTGTACAAAACCTTCCTTGTTACTGGGTTCTGTTGAGGGCCCCAAAATCGGGTCAACAACAAGGGGGATACCCACCCGGTCGGGAACCTGGTTGGCGGCTCCGTGCCCGTTTGGTGTAGCGGGTCCGACTGGGGATGACGGGACCAGCTTCCCGTTCTAAGGGGTGTGTGTGTGTGTAGAAAATGGTGATGTGTGTGTGTAGAAAATGATAGTAGAAAATCTGTAATTATTCCTGAACTAATCTAATTCTAAATTCTGAAATGACTTTATACTACTTTAATCTGACAAAAACAATACATCTAATCTACACTAACCCGGGACAGAATTTTTCCATTATGCAATCTAGAAAGATTTCACATAATAACTGGTAATGAAGATTATTCAGCTATCATGAGAATATAAATCAATTAAGATGAACCATCTTGCGTAAGAAGTTAAGCAAAACGGTTGTGAACAGCATATTGCATAATCAACTATTCATGTATTAAGCACAAATCAATGACTCCACTGTACAAAAGTGCCAAATGGTAGTCCACTCATTCATACGTTAACATATAAATAACATCAGCTGTATATTACTCTAAGAATGCAAGCAGAAAATAGTCAAGAGATAAAAGTACCATTTATGACTGATTTTAAACTTACAGACCTTAAGCAATAATGATCTATTTCTACTTGCTTCTAATGCCTACTAAGAGTACAGAAGTGCAACATCAGTAGCAGGTATTAAAATGCAAACATAAATAAATCTTGATCCGTCCATTCATCAAAAACCCCCTACGAGGGTGCAAAAGTGCATGTTCTGAGGACAAGTTTTTTGACAAAATTTCGGACCCTTCTCCAATGCAACGAGAAGGGTTAAATACTAGTAACCGACTAATTTTACTTTACACAAATTCAGGAAACGGCTTCAAATGACTGCCCTTTTACTAAAAACAAATTTATTTCTAAAAACTGAATCTAATTTCTAACCGTTTCTGTATCTGTTCCTTAGTGCTGTAAGCAATGCGCTGTTCACCCTGAAAGAGTTGGCTAGTTGTCCTTTCCTTTTGTTCGAGCTTGAAAATTAGAAACAACAAGCGCTGGCACCTCTTTCTGTTAGATTAGAAGATATTTTCGAAAACCTTTCTCTAGCTGGGTGTATTCGCTGTGCGCACACTTAGTACAACCCAGTTTCTTTTCGAACTGATTTTGCTGTTGCTATTTCGGTTTCTGGTCATGCGAATGACTCAATGAGTTTAGAAGTCGCGCTGTATGGACAATCCCTTGTTTCGAGAACTGTTTCCGTTTTTTGTTCCACGCTTTTCTGGAGCGTCTTTCTTCTCTTGCGCTTCTTTCTCTGCTTTACCAAGTCTGAGCTTCAGGATCTTTTGTAAACATGCTGCTTTTGTGCGCCTTTGACTCTGAGTCTTGGACAGTCTATTTTCATCAGTGCCTGTTGGGCGATACTCTGGAATCCGCGGTTCTGCTGCATGCGGCATCCAATTGCGGAGGCATCTTCTCTCTGTTGTATTATTGGCGCTCTTCCCTTCTCCTTAGATGTTTCCTACATATAGATTTATATCAGTTGCATGTCTTGCAGTTTACGCAAAGAAGAAGGGAAATGACGAAAATATTGACATGAAAGCATTAAATTCTAATGAATGCGAAATTAATGACATTCATCACAACTTGACTCTTCGATAAATGCGATGCAATCATTTCTGGATATTCGAGCATGCGGTCATTAATTTCCCTTAAGGCGCGCTTTCAAATTTGGATCTACCGTGTATGTCAGAGAATTCTTGCAATGAGTTTTTTCTGCGATTGGTATCACAGTGTCGATGGCTGCGACGTTATTAAGTGTTATCATAGATCGCTAATATCGCAGATCGCAGATCGCTAATATCGCAGATCGCAGATCGCTAATATCGCAGATCGCAGCTTTTCATGGTCGCAGATCGCAGATCGCAACATCGCAAGGTTTTCACTTTGTCATTTTGTGCTGCTCGTGTGGCATTGCGATGTGCGACGTCGCATATCGGCCGTCGACGTTTCTTTAGGTTCTCCTTTTTCAAATGCTCTTAATGCGCGCGATGTGATGGGTTCTTGCATCACTCCTTTTTAGTGTATTTATGCGCTTTGGGCAAGCGCTCCTTTTTCCGTTGCGACGCGATATAGATTTTAGGGAGCTGATACAAAAGAATTTTTTAAACAAAAATATTTTTTGGATTTTTGGCTAAGGGTCCCCCTTTGCTTGATGTTATTACTAATATCAAACGAAGAGGGGGGTTGTTGGTGACCACAACAATGGCGATTCACTGTGAAGAACCAGTTATCTCTGCGTTTCTATTGACCGTTCACTTCCGAAACAGCAAAATTCTTATATGTCTAAATTTTGTTATGAACAGATAGAGTAGACTACCCCTCACCTTGTCAATGATACTTTGTCTCAACCTTTTTTAATCTCAATTGCTTGCTTCCTCAGGCTTTTTCTTACATTCGCACCAAACATAACTTGGTCTTGATTAAAGATAAAATAAGGTCTTCTCTGCGTACTGGCTTAAAAGTATACTCATTTGTCATAGGTAGAGCCTCTGCTGCCCGCAAGCGTCCATAGCCTCGACAGGGTTACCATGTTATCCAGCAATGATCCTTTTTCCTGCTTGAGGTTACTCGCAACATTCCAGAGAAAAATCCTTTTTGACACACTTTTCGTTTTTTAATTCTCTAAAGAACAATGTCTTGGTTTGGTGGCCAAATTATGACACAGTCATTCACTTGATTTACACTTTTGCTGAACAAGCCGACTCGTGATGAGACCTCTTGTCTTTTGATTGCAATAATCTTAAGTCGTTGCCCTGTTTTGATAGACAGTATTGGTAAAGTCAGCAAGTTATAATATCTGTGATCATGATAAGCCGGCTCGTGATGAGACCTCTTATTCTTTGAGATATAGTGTTTTGCTTGGATTATTTCTCTGAGTGCTGCAATTTCCTTTTAGCAGGGAGGAAGTCATTGTTTTTCCTTAAGAAAGCTCTGGACGACAATAATAGAGTTTTTTGAAAACAACAGCTTTGCAGAGAGTACTTATTTTATTATTGATGATACCTTTCATGGTGCTGATACAAAACAATTTTTTTACCAAAGGTTGCCTTCGTCAAAGTTCTTTGAGGTTGAAACTAATATCGTTGTTATAGACAATTTTGTGCCTTGCAGCATCAGGCATGAATTGTCAATAATCCAAGGGATCCAAAGTCCCTAAACATGATGTTCCTACCCCTAGAGGAACAAGGTCAGCAAACCAACAGCTCTCAGATCAGTTCTCCACCTGAAAACACTCAAAAACAAGCAATCCTGAAATCAAAGCAGGTGCTCCACTAGGCTTCTGCGCTGAAACTCAACTCCTCCATGGTGTACCTGCATTGCAAAGCAAGTGGAACAAAGGCCACCTGCGCTGAGCGAGATGGGACAAGTGGCACACTGAGTCATTGCTCTGGAATCTTCCAAAAATGACACTTGGATTAGGGATTTTGCCTTGTGATGAGTCAGAGGCTCTGTTTCTCCAAGTGGAAGCAAGGTTCTCCAAGTGGACTCAAGAACTGAAGATCAACTGAAGAGAGAGAGGACACAAGGCAGCTACACATCAGTTGCAAGCTGACTCATCCTTTCTCAATTCATCTATATATTGAGCTCTCTCCTATGAGCTCAGGAGGCTGGAATTTTGCGCAAAGTAATGATATGCTGTTGGTTTCACTATAAAACTATTGGGTGATTGCTTGAAGGAGGTGAAGAGGAGAAATTCTTTCTGCTGGGAGGTGTTGCTGGATTGGGGCCTTCAATGGTTGTAACACTCTCAGAACTTTACTTCTTCTATTAATAAAAGCTATTGAGGTTCTTCTATATACATTTGTTTCAATGATGTGTTGTGATAATTGTATATTTGATTTATGCTAATCCTTGAATCAATTATGATTGCATGCTTCTTGTAGTTTCCTTCTTTGTTATTTTACAGGATCTCATTGTAGCTGGGCCAGTAAAAGAGCAAGGAGCTGGGAGCAAGCAAGCAAAGAGAAGAGTTTGGATTCGACATTAAGCGCAAGGCAACGGTTAGTGCATTTCTTCATTCTCTCTTGCTTTCATAAAGAAGTAAACCTTAAGTAGTTTTCTTTACAGTTGTTGCTGAGGTACTATCACCCTTAGAGTGGGATAGGGTCATCCGAATCGGATACTTTTCCCTACAACAAACTGGCGACTCCGCTGGGGAACGTATCTGTTTGATTGTTTGTAGTATTTTGCTATTCATTTCCTGAACAAAAGAGTACCAAATCGAAAAGCTTTTGACTATATCAAAAGCGAAGTAGAGGGCAGCTACTCTGGCTCATTTCTGAGCATGTTCATGATTTGAAGAGCTGATCTACAAGGATCCTTGTAAGCTCTTAGTGATAGCTTTTCATCCTCCTAATCATCCCTTTGTGTGTGCTTGACTGATTGCTTCTGATTTGAGCAAAAACTGTGCATTTTTGAGAAAATTGTGACCCGGAAACTGAGAAAACGCAACTTTCGTTTTCCAAAGCAGGTAGTACACAGGCTACCTTCTTTGCAACGCAGGACCCGAAGGGGCTACCTGCGCTGAGAGCCAGACTGGCTGTGCAGCACCTGCGTTGGCCCAATTTTGCCTAGGGCAGTTGGGGTTTCCTCCCTTTTTCTTGCCTGTTTTCACTATAGATTTGGCAGCCAGTTACCAGTCTTGTACCTGTTCTGAAACCAACCTTACTTGCCATCATTCCGCCTCTGTTATATAATGAAATTGTACTTGTTCTTTTGTATTTCTTACATCATTTACAATTTCCCATAACGAAAGTGAACTAGTCTTGCTTTGGCCTCTTAGATCTGAACCTGTGTTAGGCATTTTGCTGGTCTAAAGAGTTAGCTTGTTTGTTGTCCATAATTGATTAGTCTTTTTACTTTCGTCATTATGGTTTGATTTCATGTATTTCCAGTGATTAAACAAGTAAATCTTAAGGTGTCTTTTGATTTTGGACAAGCTTGTTTGTTTTCGCTTTAAATCGAAATCAAAGTTATATAACAACTTTCTTTTTGTAATACATCAACATTAAGAAAGGGAAAAGAAAATACATGCATTGTGCATTTTGCATTTGACTGTTTACATGCTGATTTAGGAAATTTTGCATTAGTGTGTGCTCTATGATCTGTGAGAAAAGATTTGCCTTTCTTCTCCTCAGTAGTTAAGATTTTCAAAGTTGAAAGATTGAAAAGTTTGCTTCTCATCTTAGACTGCATTCAGGAATTTGTTACATACATCTCGTGGTGATCCTTAAAGGCAAACTGCTAAGCAAGATCAACATTAAAATAAATTCAATTTACATAACAACGCTTTGTAACATAACGCAAACACATAGAGGTCTAGGTAGAGACGTGTTCCGGCGTCGTTAAACATAGTGACTGTCGATCTCTACAAAGGTGGGTGATTCCTCCTGAGAGTCGGTGGCACTAATACGGACTTGTGCTCCCACGTACCGTCGCGTATATATTGGGAGACCCCTATAGGAACAAAGCCTTTATCCATAGGAAGCCGTGTCGGCCACCCTACTGATCGCGATGCAGTGAACACAGCATTCACGAAGATCGACCACCCGTACCGTAAAACGTATTCTGTGGTTTCGCGAAAAGTTTGGCACACCCTCTGCCTAGAACTCCAGAGCAGTTTCTTTTGGCCTTTTTCAAACTCTATAACTGAAAAAGTCCATCCGAGCATTTGTCACTTCGGGCTCGTTAAAACATCGAAGGGGACTAGAGTCATCTTTAGCTTTTTCTCGACTCTTAAAACATGAAAAAGCAAAGTTGTGTCTAAAGCGTCGTTAATAAAATTTATTTTAAACGGAACATAATCACCTCTTATTCCCACGTTGATCTTTCAGTTGAAAATTATGGAGCCCACCAACCAAGGAAGTCACCTTGGTGGAAGTCCCAATCCCTTCTCCTCTTGGGGAGATGTTGGTGCGCCTCATATGGCCACATTGTCACTTCCAGGATTGACAATTGGCCTACCTGTATGGCTTTTTTTCAACTAATGTAGTTCAAATCGCCACAAATCCTGAGCAGTCGAATCAATAGTCAGACCAGTCTAGAGCTGCCCACCAGCCTTCCACTTCTTACATTTCTTCCTCTGATCCTTCATCTTCACAAGGTAGAGCCGGCAAAAGTCAGCCTCCCATGGAGAAGAAGGAAAAGAAGAAGAAAGAAAAGAAGCAGAAGGGGCCTATGGCGAAGGCGACTGGGGGCAAGCAAAAGACATCTGACAAAAATCCACACACTGCACCGACCGGGCCTAAATCGCCATGTGTCATTTGCAAAGGGACCCACTTCCATTGTGATTGTCCTTGTATTCCCCGGATACTAAGGGACTGGTCCCCCAGGTTGCACAATCCGGTAGCATCAACCTCTGGTAGTCATGTTGATTGCAATCCGTCAACTAGCGAGAGTGAAGGACGAAAAGGGAGACCAAGATCACCCTGTATGTTGTGTGAAGGCGATCATGCCATCCGCCGATGTCCATTCTTAGATGAGGCGAAGAGAGTTTTGGAAGATCGTCCGGTATCACCGTTACGACTTCCTCCTGGATATCAAAAACTCATGCCTAATCCCTCGATAGTTGAAAATCCAGCTGGCCCGCTCAAGTGGTCAGCTGAAGTTTCGGTCATTGAGAATGAACCTGCTGAATCCAGACCAAACGAAAGTCTAAAGGTCGAAACGGCAGTTGACCCGGTTCTTCCTTCAGAGGTTTCATCCTCAAATGACACCGTCGTTGAAGATTCATCTTCAAATGACACCCTCACTGAAGAGAATAAGGATGACACCGTCCAGATTCTTTTCATCAACACAGACTCTGATGAGCATCAGGGCAATGCGCCCATTCCTTTATCGCAGGAAGGAACATCGTCAGGGTCGTATCCGGCCGTGTATTCGGTCCCACCACCAAGCAACCTGGTTGTATCCTTTGATTGGAACCAACTAGGCAGACCCCGGTTACCAGCCAGTATACCATTCAGAATCATTGTCCAAATCTATAGAATGGTAATGGCTGGAACCATTATTGATGAAGGGGCATCTGAGAGTATCCTTTCCTCTATTGCTTGGAAAGCACTGGGTTCCCCGGCGCTTTTACCTGAGATGAGAAATCTATCGGGTTTTGATAAAGGAACCAGTCGCCCATTAGGGATTCTCCCCAATGTTCCCATTACATTGAGGAAGAAGACAGTTCATATGAATGTCATGGTCGTCCAAGGACCCTTGGATTATAACCTACTCCTTGGACGGGACTATATATATTGCATGGGAGCTATAGTCTCCTCACTCTTTAGAGTAATGTGTTTTCCACACGAAGGAAAGATGGTCAAGCTCGTGGACCAACTTTCATTTCCGGGATCTCGCATCGCAAATAGTCAAATACCAACCCTAAACGGCTTATTCACTCAAGAAATGCCTCCACCCCCGGTTCTACTTCCCAATGAATGCGAGTGATTCAGAAAGATATAACTGGGACCCAGGGGGCATGCACCCTGGCCTGCCTTCGGCAGAGGAAACCTTGGGTATAAAGTTGATTTCCGCAGAAGAATATGACTAGTCCGTACCCCGTCCGAAAGAAGGAAGAGAGGGTTGTTCTAGAATAAGATTCTTTTGTCAAAGTTATGTGAGTGAGATAATCTGCTTCTCGCTCCCCTTGTCTAGATAATTAGGATACCGAGGAAGGAGATCCATTTGTGGCGGCAAGTAGCCACCATCTTTGAAGGCAAGCCTCACCCATTAAAACATATGTTTTGAAGGATAAGTAGGGGCAGCCTCCAAAGAAAGAGATGAAATTGCTGCAACAAGTGGTCACCGTCTTTAGTAACCTAGTGATAGACATCGCCAAAAAAAGGAGTTTAGTTTGCGGCAGCGAACAAAACTATTTTTCGGATAATAAGTAAGAGGCAGCGCCTCAAAATTATACTTTATACCTGGGGGCATGCAAACCTTTTGGAGTGCAAGCATGGGACGACTATTTATTTTTTAAATTTTTAGGTCCTCCCTTTAAACCTGTAGGTCTAACCCGTTAAACTCGTAGGATTAGCCGTTTCCAGCTTGCATAAAGAAAGGATGTGGGGCAAAAGTTAAAACTTGCCAAATTGGAGTAACTAGTGAGGTATAGCTCCTTAAATATGACTACCTCACCTGAGGCGTTCCTTGTATTAAGACTGGTATAATTCGAGCAGTTTTAGCACACAGTTCATGCTCGTTAAAAAATAAACGCAAGATCCGAGCAGTTTTAGCACATAGTTCATGCTCGTTAAAAAATAAACATAAGTTGTGAGCAATCTTCCCCTAGAGTTCAAGCTCACCCAGAAAAAATGAACCGGTAAATAACCTTGGTAAATGTAACCTTTGACTGCCATATTAAAAGCCATTGGTCGTGTTTATATGCCATCACCTCCATCCGTTCATTTGGCCAATCGTTCATCTCCATATGTTTGTTTACCCATTTTGAGGAACAACTGCGAAGAGTGATTTCACTTAGCCATCCTTGGGACACTGCCGTGATTGGAATATTCCAACCTGTACCTGGAATCTGTTGCTATCCCTGTTTATCACTCGTTCCTCAAAAGACGAGTCTTCTTTGAGCTCTTTTCACTAACTCGTAAAATATGAAAAGTTTGCCGAGTTTTGGCCTTCCAGCTCGTTAAAGCGACCGGAAGAGCTATCCCTCCTCTAGATTTTAATCTTTTTGGACCTGAGGGATTATTGCACAAAAAGATCGAGCGCTTGTTTTGTTCGGCTCGTTAAAGCAATCGAAAATTCATCCCTTCTGTATTGTTTTATACTTTTTCGGACTTAAGGGATTAGATGACGAAAAAGGAATTTTGGAGTTGACTTTATGTACCTTTTCAGACTCTCTAAAAATGAAAAGGACCGAGTTATCCTTGTCGTTAGACTCGTTAAATTCATTAAATAGCGACAAACTTGTCTTTAGACGAGAACGAGTTTCCCTATTGCTAGGCTCGTTAAAACATAGCGATGGGCTTGCCCGAAGGGCAGGTTATAGAACAAGCATATGTTATCCTCCTCAAGCTTGACAAAAATAAAGAGGTACTGGTCAGCAATGACTGGGGAAAAATTGGGAGAACCTCATAGCTTTAATGGTAGCAAGTCGCTCTTGAACATGACACTTTGTCCTCCGTATCACATCGGGTTGGGTTGTTTCATTCACCGGTCTCATCACCATGGTCCTCGCCACACCATCCACATTTGGGGTAATGCTACCGATCCATCACATCAGTGTCGTTATATGTTCAAGAGAAGTTGTTCTGCAAAGAGTCAACCGTGTCCCATCCACTACCATACATTGTCCTTCATCCATTTCATGACCGCCACCCTGAATCATACATCACAATTTGTTTTCACCTCATCACAATCATTAGCTCCGTTCCGTGTCACTGATGTGGGATTCATTAAGGCCCTCCTTTGACGGATCGCTCCTTGTCGACATCAACTCATTATCCAAGGAGTTGATCTAGGAACAACCCCTTCAGTACTTTGAAGCTTGCATGCCTCAATGGCAAGTTTCTCACTTTCGGCGATAGGTATACATCAATGACCTTCGACCAGAAGATTTTGCATGGTGGTCGACGCCAAGTCCTTTATTCCCACCATGTGAATTGTACTGCTGTACCTTGAGGGTCATCATCCTTATCGGTGATTCCTCTCGCGCTTGTTAACGGTTTACATCATTGACCGGTAATCAAGCGATGTCTTTCCATGTTCGACTTCAAGAAATTCTCACATGGATCGACTTGTACATCGAGTGAAGATCGGAAGAGATTGAAGACCCCGGATCTAGTTTCATCCATCTGGGCTGCGATATATATTCAGGATATAAAGACATTTGATATGTACATCATTGCAGCAGATGATCATCCTTCTCAAAGGATGATAATTTCAGCAGAGAATTATCAGTCTACCATCAGACGATCGTCTGTTCTATGTACCAAAATGAATTTATAAAGCTGAGCATGGGAATGCCCGCCTCAGCTAGATCATGAAAAAGTATGAAAAATAATGTATTGTATTGTATCTTATTACAGGACACTTCTCAACAGATTGAATGAACTTCGGATCCTCCTAATAAAGCATTTCACCCGATAAACGACCTCATACTTTAGGGGGCATCTGTTATAGACAATTTTGTGCCTTGCAGCATCAGGCATGAATTGTCAATAATCCAAGGGATCCAAAGTCCCTAAACATGATGTTCCTACCCCTAGAGGAACAAGGTCAGCAAACCAACAGCTCTCAGATCAGTTCTCCACCTGAAAACACTCAAAAACAAGCAATCCTGAAATCAAAGCAGGTGCTCCACTAGGCTTCTGCGCTGAAACTCAACTCCTCCATGGTGTACCTGCGTTGCAAAGCAAGTGGAACAAAGGCCACCTGCGCTGAGCGAGATGGGACAAGTGGCACACTGAGTCATTGCTCTGGAATCTTCCAAAAATGACACTTGGATCAGGGATTTCGCCTTGTGATGAGTCAGAGGCTCTGTTTCTCCAAGTGGACTCAAGAACTGAAGATCAACTAAAGAGAGAGAGGACACAAGGCAGCTACACATCAGTTGCAAGCTGACTCATCCTTTCTCAATTCATCTATATATTGAGCTCTCTCCTATGAGCTCAGGAGGCTGGAATTTTGTGCAAAGTAATGATATGCTGTTGGTTTCACTATAGAACTATTGGGTGATTACTTGAAGGAGGTGAAGAGGAGAAATTCTTTCTGCTAGGAGGTGTTGCTGGATTGGGGCCTTCAATGGTTGTAACACTCTCAGAACTTTACTTCTTCTATTAATAAAAGCTATTGAGGTTCTTCTATATACATTTGTTTCAATGATGTGTTGTGATAATTGTATATTTGATTTATGCTAATCCTTGAATCAGTTATGATTGCATGCTTCTTGTAGTTTCCTTCTTTGTTATTTTACAGGATCTCATTGTAGCTCGGCCAGTAAAAGAGCAGGGAGCTGGGAGCAAGCAAGCAAAGAGAAGAGTTTGGATTCGACATTAAGCGCAAGGCAACGGTTAGTGCATTTCTTCATTCTCTCTTGCTTTCATAAAGAAGTAAACCTTAAGTAGTTTTCTTTACAGTTGTTGCTGAGGTACTATCACCCTTAGAGTGGGATAGGGTCATCCGAATCGGATACTTTTCCCTACAACAATCGTAATCAAGGTGAAGTTAACTCTATTTGTTAATAATAAAATTCGGATTTTTCAAAAATTTTGCTATTTGTACAAGCGAAATCAAAATCTGATAGAGAATTGGCGTGCTCTTTTCATGAATCCTTTTCACATGATCATCTACAACGGGTTTTATTCATTAAAAAGAGAAAAACAAAACAAAATGAAATATAAAAACTAAATCTATCCTACAAAAATTAGAAGAATTTCTCTTCTATGGAAAATATAATTTAAGAATCAATCCATTGACAGGTAAAGAATCTCTCCTACCTGCCAGATCCTGCAACACGAATGTGGACGGGCCTACGACTTCTACAATCTGAAAAGGGCCAAGCCACAGCTTCTGGAATTTCGTATGTTTGCCCTTTTCTTCATGTGCCTTATCCCATTTCAAAACTAAATCACCCATTTGAAAGTTTTTTCTGGTTATGATGCTTGAGTCAAAAGAAGATTTTATTAGCGCTTGGTGATGTGCATGGGTTTTCCTAGCTTGTTCTCTTTGTTCTTCTAGTTTGATCATTTCCATTTGTCTTAATTGTAATGAGGAAGTAGGTACTTCATCGATGTACTGCACTAAAGACAAAGAGGGAATGACTAAGTGAGTCGGAAGAACCACTTCCCGCCCGTAAACTAAATTAAAGGGAGAAGTGCCGATCGAAGCTTTCTTTGTGATTCTATCAGCCCATAAAGCATTTACCAGTGCTTTGTGCCAATTCTTTTGGTTTTGGTCGACTGTTCTTTTGATAATTCTGATTAGGTTCTTGTTTGTTGATTCAGCCAATCCATTACCTTGCGGATAGTAGTTGGCAGAATATTTCAGTTTGAACCCTCTTTTGAGCGCAAACTCAGTCATAGTATTTCCAGAAAAATATGAAGCGTTATCAAACATTAAGGCCATTGGAAATCCAAACCTAGTTATGATAAATTGGTCTATGAATTCAATAATGTTTTCAGAATGAACTGTCTTGAGAGGAACTGCTTCTACCCATTTGGTAAAATAATCAGTTGCCGTAAGGATATACTTATGCTGCTTAGAAGAGTGAGGAACGATCTCACCTATTATGTCCAAGCCCCATTGACTAAATGGCTGGTCGATGTTGACCGGTTGTAGCGGCATGGACGCTTTCCTTTGTTTTCCTACAGCAGTCTGGCAGACTTGGCATTTTCTTACATGACTGTATGAGTCTTTGAACAGCGTGGGCCAATAATATCCTACACGCAAGATTTTGTGTGCAGTCGCATCTTCGGCATAGTGTCCACCTGCTGGTCCATCATGAAGTTCCTGCAAAACCTTTTCGGCTTCAGTTTTCTCAAGACATCTAAGAAGTACAAAATCATAATTCCTTTTAAACAGGACATCATTTATGAGCTGGTATTGCTTAGCTTTTAATCTCAGAGCTCTTTTCTTGGTATGATCCAGACGTGATGGAGCATACCCGTTCTTAAGAAAATAAATGGTGTCAGCATATAATGATTCTGAGTTGTTTAGGCTTACCTCATACGCGTGTACCTCTTCAGACGAGTTCTCAGGGATTTGCGATGCTCCAGCTAACATCTTGCAGAAGCCTTGGCCTCTTATGATGTGTACCGGTTTGATCTCAAGGTCGTATTCTTGTAAGGCGGTGATCCAATTCGCTCTCTTCTCGCCCACGTCCTTCTGTATCAGGAGGTTTCTTACCGCTGGAAACGGTACTATGACTTTGGTATGGGCTTTTAGCAAGAAAGGTCTGAAATATTTGATTGCTTTGAAAACGGCATATGCCTGTTTCTCGACGTCAGAATAATTGAGTTCAGCACCTTGTAAGTTCGAGCTAAAGAATGCGATTGGGGCTTCTACCTTTTCGTGATTTGCTTGAGTTAAAATCGCAGCATAAGATTTTTCTGAGGCAAACGTGTATAAGATGAAAGGTTCTGAAAAATTTGGGGTAGCCAAAGATGGAGCGTTGATGATGGCTTGTTTGATTAAGTTGAATGCTTCGTGCTCGTCTAGACCCCATTTGAAATTTGAATTCTTTTTTATCATATTTTGTAAGGGGGAAATAATACGTGAAAAATCCGAGACAAATCTTTTGACAAAATTGATCTGTCCAAGGAAGGATTGCATGGCTTTCTTGTTATGAGGTATGGATATTTCGGAAATTTCCTTGATTCTGTCGGGTTCTATGTGAATACCAGATTTTGATACTATGAATCCGAGCAATTTCCCTTCGCTTAATGCAAAGAAGGATTTCTTTGGATTGAGCGAGATCCCATACCTCAAGCATCTTTGAAAGATTTGCTTCAAATCTTGGAGATGGTTTTTCCGTTTTTTGGAGTACACTGTTATATCATCCAGATAAATCACTACTGATTTATTGACCAATCCTTTAAACACGATGTCCATGGCTCTCTGAAAGGTAGCTCCGGCGTTGATCAGACCAAATGGCATCCTCCGATATGCATAAGTGCCCCACTTGGTTCGGAACGTAGTCTTTAACTGATCATCGGGATGCACCAGTACTTGATTGTATCCTGAAAATCCATCCAGGAATGACATTAATTCTGAGCTTGCTACTGCCTGTAGAATTTGCTCCATAGGTGGGAGGGGAAAGTTATCTTTCTGACAGGCTTTGTTGAGATTTCGGAAGTCGATACAGATTCTAATGTCTCCATTTTTCTTCCTAACGGGCACCATATTGGATACCCATTTGGAATGCCTAACGGGGAAGATTATTCTGGCTCTCAACAACTTATTAAGCTCAGTTTTTATCTGGTTTTCTAGGTTAGGGTGTATTTTTCTGAGCTTCTGCTGGACAGGTTTCTCGTTGTCAGTCATAGGGATAACATGCTGAATGATGGAAGTGTTGTAAGTCTTCAGCTCATCGTAGTTCCAGGCAAAAACGTTTTTGTACTGTCTCAGAAGGTGGATATATGCTGATTTTTCTTCAGGGGCTAAGCCCGGGCCTAGATTAACGTTTTGCGGCTTTTCGTCGGTTCCTAGGTTGACTGATTCGTAGTTCAGAGTTGAACTATAAAGCTTGGCATTAGCCGACCTTTTGAACCGACTTTTCAAGTCATATAAATCTTCTAATTTGACCACTGATTTGGGTATAGCATTATCAGTGCTACTTTGTTGTGTTTGGTGATCATGACAGTCTTCGTCAATTATCTGGTTTGTGTAGGATCCTTCAGAGGTGAGGAAACTTACGATGTCTGGGTCGTCGTTGAACACTCTCCAGTTGGTGATATTGTCAGGAATGGAAGGTTTAAAAATTAATTCTATTGAAAACCTATCAGGACTAAAATCTTCGGAAGGAATAAGTCGAGAGGCTACGTTAGCTAACAGGTCTGCGCTTGCGTTTTGAATTCTTGGAATTGACGAGATGTTAAATGCTATGAAATGTGCAGTGAGATCTTGCACTAACGATTGATAATGCTTTAAATGACTAGACAGGCAATGTATGGTGTTATGTACCTGTTTTACGACGATCTTAGAATCTCCAAAGACTTGAAGATACTTAACATTCAATCCGATTGCTTTGTATAGGCCTTGAACCAAGGCTTCGTACTCCGCTGTGTTGTTTGTGCAATCGAACTCAAGTCTGCATGTGAGCATAATCTTGTTCCCGTCTGGGTTGATCAGAATGCATCCTGCTCCTGCTCCCTCGTTGGATTTAGATCCGTCAAAATATAATTTCCAAAATAAAGGCGTATTTACATAATTATCTAAAAAACTAAAACATTTTGAGTCATCAGTTTGGGAGAAATTTTCAACTTGGGATAAAACTGAATTCTCTAAGTATGGCGAAATATGAGCACTGAAATTGCCTAGGAAAGAATCTATTGCATAATTTCCTACAATGCTGCTATTGTATGTGATGGCTTCATTTTCTCCTTCTAGTTCTGTCACTATGTATTTTTGGTGCAACTCTCGTTCAACCTTTATCTGATTTGGTTTACCGTTGGATGGTAACCACATGTGCGACCAGTCGGTTGAGAAATATCCGTGGAGTTTCTCCGACCAATCCCTGCTAAGAATCAAGCCATAGAACTCAGGGATATCGGCTACCAGAATGTCGATAACCTGACACACTTTTGGGTTAGACGACAATCTTATGGTCACCTGATTAAGTTCACCAATCACTTCGACCTAGGATCGATCAAGTTGAACTATACGTACTGTAGATTTTTGAGGTTGCACATTCAATTTGGCACATATTGACCTGGGTAAAATATTCGTTGAAGCACCAGAATCGACCAAGCAATTGTGCACGTTTTTGTTGAAGATTTCATATGTGAGAAGAAAAGGAGGAGTATGAGACCTTGATCTTCCTCCAATCAAGGCGATGTCATTTGGATCAATTTTATTTATCATATTGGTTGGAGGTCTTCCCAGATTGTGGGAAGCCACAGCTGTAGGTAAAGATGTAGTAGGCACAGCATGTAATTCTTTCATCATGGTTTTCTGCTAGTGTTTCAGTTTACTCAATTCATACAGAGTGATATTAGCCCTAGTCTTCTTCATGTCGTCAATGATGTTATAATCCATTTCATCCGACACTATTAGTGTTCTTGATGGAGGTGCTTGTTCAGATTGGACTGGGCTAAACTGAGTCGCTTTAGCAGTTGTCTTTTTGGTTACGACCGTTTCTTTTGTTGCAGGGCTTGCGCCCTTTTGTTTTGGGGTAGTTTGGGGAGGATCAAGCTGATTTTTGCTTCTCGTGCTAACAGGAAATGCTTCATGATCCTCTTCCTGTGGGAGGATGAAATCCCACATTCCTTGAAGTTCTACAACTTCTTCCTCGTCGGTCTACCCTTCAGTGGTATTCTCTTCTTCTTCGTCTTCTTTAGACTCAACGTTTGAGACAACACTAGGTGGTTTTACCTCCATGGGAGGATTTCTTTTAAAAGTCCTAAAGGGCTTTTTCGAAGAAGTTTCTGCTACTTGTTTCTTGATATCGACCATCTCATTGGACATGGCTTTCAACACTTTTTGTAACCCTTCCAAATCGAAAGGATCTTTCGTTTGCTTCTTCTTGGTGTCTTCTTTGAAAGAGATCTTCTTTGATTTGCTTTCTTCTATAGCAGATCTCTTTTCTAGGGCTACCACACGTCTTTCCACTGCTAACGCTTCTGTCAAGTTGTCAACTAATGTGGTCTTGTTTGCCCTATCTACGAAGATAGCCAAGTTTGGAGGTAAAGCCGTGATGTACCATTCACATCTTACTTCCTCGCTGGGTTGTGAAGCAGTGGGGATTTTGTTGAGGATCTTATTGAACCGTAAGGTAAAGTCTTTAATGGGTTCTCTAGCCTCAGCCTTAAGATTAGATAGGTCATTAATCAATGTCGCCGTAGATCGGTCATCACCAAACTTAGTGAGGAACTGACTTTGAAAAATGTCCCAGCTTGTGATGGATCCGGAAGGTAACGAAAAGTACCATGACCCGGCTGTTCCTTGCATTGTATAAGGGAATAGCCGAACAACAGTGTCTTCGTTAGTAACTTCGTTGAGATTAACAGAAAGCATGAAATTATTGATATGTTCTTCGGCTAGCATACCTGCTTCTGGGTTGAATTTAGGTAGCCACTTCTCTGGATGGGCCGGTATAGGGCTCAGGGGTGGAGGCATTAAAACCGCCCCAGGATTGTTCCATGGAGACTGGGCCATCGTGGAGCTGCTAGCTAATGGAAGTGCAGAAACTGACCCCTGATGCTGAGAAGGTGAAGAAATCAGGATCTTTGATGTTCGAAGAGGAAGGTTTGTGGAAGACGGGTGAGTGAGTTGGAATGGAAAAGTGGGTGGTTGACTTCGCGGTGAGGGAGTTGATATGGACGAAGTGGATGAGAGAGTCTCTCCATCAGACTCTTGAGGTGTTTTCCTTGCTCTTTTTCTGGTAGGAAGAGGGAGTTCACTTGGTTGTATGCCAAATTTTTCACTCTTTAATCTGGTAAGGGGATGAGCAGGGTTGTACTGCGAAGTCACGCTGCTTTTAGATTTATCAGACTTCTGGTTAAAAATGGAGAATCCCTGGAGTTTACGAATCAAAGTTTGAATTTTAGGGGGTTCAATAATAGATTGGTCTGATATATTCGAATATGTAGCAGTGGTGGATACTCGAGCGACTTCAAATTCTGGGTTTAACCGTGTTGGAGAAGTCGAGGGAGTTGATGAGGGTGTATTACTCTCAGAATGGTATTTGGATATTGCTTTAGGTGCCATTCATAGCTCGTGCCCTCCTTCTAGCGCCAAATATGTTGAGGGCCCCGAAATCGGGTCAACAACAAGGGGGATACCCACCCAGTCGGGAACCTGGTTGGTGGCTCCGTGCCCATTTGGTGTAGCGGGTCCGACTGGGGATGACGGGACCAGCTTCCCGTTCTAAGGGGTGTGTGTGTGTGTAGAAAATGGTGATGTGTGTGTGTAGAAAATGATAGTAGAAAATCTGTAATTATTCCTGAACTAATCTAATTCTAAATTCTGAAATGACTTTATACTACTTTAATCTGACAAAAACAATACATCTAATCTACACTAACCCGGGACAAAATTTTTCCATTATGCAATCTAGAAAGATTTCACAGAATAACTGGTAATGAAGATTATTCAGCTATCATGAGAATATAAATCAATTAAGATGAACCATCTTGCGTAAGAAGTTAAGCAAAACGGTTGTGAACAGCATATTGCATAATCAGCTATTCATGTATTAAGCACAAATCAATGACTCCACCGTACAAAAGTGCCAAATGGTAGTCCACTCATTCATACGTTAACATATAAATAACATCAGCTGTATATTACTCTAAGAATGCAAGCAGAAACTAGTCAAGAGATAAAAGTACCATTTATGACTGATTTTAAACTTACAGACCTTAAGCAATAATGATCTATTTCTACTTGCCTCTAATGCCTACTAAGAGTACAAAAGTGCAACATCAGTAGCAGGTATTAAAATGCAAACATAAATAAATCTTGATCCGTCCATTCATCAAAAACCCCCTCCGAGGGTGCAAAAGTGCATGTTCTGAGGACAAGTTTTTTGACAAAATTTCGGACCCTTCTCCAATGCAACGAGAAGGGTTAAATACTAGTAACCGACTAATTTTACTTTACACAAATTCAGGAAACGGCTTCAAATGACCGCCCTTTTACTAAAAACAAATTTATTTCTAAAAACTGAATCTAATTTCTAACCGTTTCTGTATCTGTTCCTTAGTGCTGTAAGCAATGCGCTGTTCGCCCTGAAAGAGTTGGCTGGTTGTCCTTTCCTTTTGTTCGAGCTTGAAAATTAGAAACAACAAGCGCTGGCACCTCTTTCTGTTAGATTAGAAGATATTTTCGAAAACCTTTCTCTAGCTGGGTGTATTCACTGTGCGCACACTTAGTACAACCCAGTTTCTTTTTGAACTGATTTTGTTGTTGCTATTTCGGTTTCCGGTCGTGCGAATGACTCAATGAGTTTAGAAGTCGCGCTGTATGGACAATCCCCTGTTTCGAGAACTGTTTCCGTTTTTTGTTCCAGGCTTTTCTGGAGCGTCTTTCTTCTCTTGCGCTTCTTTCTCTGCTTTACCAAGTCTGAGCTTCAGGATCTTTTGTAAACATGCTACTTTTGTGCGCCTTTGACTCTGAGTCTTGGACAGTCTATTTTCATCAGTGCCTGTTGGGCGATACTCTGGAATCCGCGGTTCTGCTGCATGCGGCATCCAATTGCGGAGGCATCTTCTCTCTGTTGTATTATTGGCACTCTTCCCTTCTCCTTAGATGTTTCCTGCATATAGATTTATATCAGTTGCATGTCTTGCAGTTTACGCAAAGAAGAAGGGAAATGACGAAAAGATTGACATGAAAGCATTAAATTCTAATGAATGCGAAATTAATGACATTCATCACAACTTGACTCTTCGATAAATGCGATGCAATCATTTCTAGATATTCGAGCATGCGGTCATTAATTTCCCTTAAGGCGCGCTTTCAAATTTGGATCTACCGTGTATGTCAGAGAATTCTTGTGATGAGTTTTTTCTGTGATTGGTATCACAGTATCGATGGCTGCGACGTTATTAAGTGTTATCGTAGATCGCTAATATCGCAGATCGCTAATATCACAAATCGTAGCTTTGCATGGTCGCAGATCGCAGATCGCAACATCGCAAGGTTTTCACTTTGTCATTTTGTGCTGCTCGTGTGGCATTGCGACGTGCGACGTCGCATATCGGCCGTCGGCGTTTCTTTAGGTTCTCCTTTTTCAAACGCTCTTAATGCGCGCGATGTGATGGGTTCTTGCGTCGCTCCTTTTTAGTGTATTTATGCGCTTTGGGCAAGCGCTCCTTTTTCCGTTGCGACGCGATATAGCTTTTAGGGAGCTGATACAAAAGAATTTTTTAAACAAAAATATTTTTTGGATTTTTGGCTAAGGGTCCCCCTTTGCTTGATGTTATTACTAATATCAAACGAAGAGGGGGGTTGTTGGTGACCACAATAGGTTCCAAAGCTTTTAACCGTTTAAACCATCCTTATACCTAATAAAGATGCACTTTTTAGATTTACTATCCAACTTGGTTCATTTCTCCTTTGGAAAATGTACATATGCATCACATCCAAATACCCTCAGATGTGAAAGAGAGGGTTTCTTACCAATCCATACCTTTTGTGGAGTCTTATCCTCCAACATTGATGAAGGTGATCTGTTGACCAGGGAACATGTTGTCTCCACAGCCCCTGCCCAGAATTCTTGTCCTAACCCGGCACCACTGAGTATGCTTCTTGCCCTTTCCATCAACGTCTTGTTCATTCTTTCTGCAACTCCATTTTGTTCAGGTGTGTACGGAGTAGTCTTCTTCCGTGCTATACCACACTTCTTACAGAATTCTTCAAATTCCTTGCTACAAAACACTCCACCGTTATCTGTCCTCAACATCTTTATCTTCTTCTCTGTCTAATTTTCCATGAGAGCCTTAAATTCTTTAAACCTGTCAAAGATTCCAGAATTCTTGCTAAGGAAATATATCAATGTATTCCTTAAGAAGTCATCTATAAAAGATACATAGTACACAGACTTGCCCAATGATGGAACCTTCACAGGTCCAAACACATCACTGTGTACATAGACTTGCCCAATGATGGAACCTTCACAGGTCCAAACACATCACTGTGCACAAGTTATAATATATGTTTCGCCCTTCTACTACCAGAGGGGAAACTCACCCGATTTTGCTTCCCATGTACCCAATTTTCACAAAAATCAAAATCCAGAGAGATATTCCTCATACCTTCTACCATACCTTTACCATGAAGTATTTGAAGGTACTTCTCTCCAATATGTCCAAGCCTTTGATGCCATAGGATGGTCTTCTCTCGAAAGACCACAAGATTTTCTGCTCCACTTTCAGGAACCACAAAGCTGTTTCACCGATAAAGAATAATGCTACCTTGCAACTTGTACAGACTTCCAATCCGAACTCCCTGCATCAATACTAGTGCTCCTCTAACCATTTTGCAGGTATCCTTCTTGAACATTGTTTTTACACCTGCATCATCTAACATGCTTACAGAAATTAGATTTCTGGCTAATGCAGGAATATGCAGAACACCCAGAAGTGTTCTAACCATTCCACCTTTCATCTTCAACTTTACTTGTCTGCAACCAACGATTCTAGCCTTCCTATCATCCCCCAAGAAGACATCACCACCATCATATTTATCATACATCACCACCTGAGTCAATCAACCATGCCTCATGATCTACTTGTGTACTTGAAGAAGCCAAGTACACATCCCCACCTTTATCTGAGGTGGTTTTTGCCTCTGCAAAAGGACATCATCAAATCCCTTTGCTTTAACAGGAGCTTTAGATTTACAGTCCCTTTTGTAGTGCCCTTCCTTTCCAGCATACCACCTTTACAGGTTTTCTTGGAGATTTAGATCTCCCTCTAGATTTAGACCTCCCACTCGATGAATTATTTTTGTTTCTGTTCTAGGGTTGTCCTCGTACAGACAAGGCATCACCATTCTGGCTCTCCATATTTTTCTGTTTCATCTCCTCTGTCAGCATGGATGAGACTATTTCATCAAACTACAAGGCAGTTGCACTGCTACCTATTGCAATAACCAGACTATCCCACAAATCTGGTAGAGAACACAACAAACTGATGCACTTATCTTCATCTGAAATTTTAATACCAACGGATAATAACTGACTTACCACAGTATTAAATGCTTTCAGATGTTGTGTCACCAAGTATGCATCTTTCATCCTCAGGTTATACAGTTTTTTCCGTAGGAACAGTTATTCACTAGAGACTTAGATTGGTACAAAGTCCCTAACTTGTCCCACAAAGCCTTTGCTGTATCTTCCCCTGATACATTTAGCAATACTGAATCCGAGACACATAATCGTATTGTGCTCTTAGCCTTCCGATCCAACTTCTTCCATTCTTCATCAAACACTCCTGTTAGTTTAGTACCTAGATCTACCATGATCCACTGATCTTTATCGACCAACAGATCCTCCATCTTGAGTTTCCATAACTCAAAACTCTGACCATTAAATTTCTTGATCTCTATCTTTCCACGGCTTGCCATCTTCTTTCACCACCAGAATTGATCCCATAGATCTCCCACTAAACAATGTGTACCACAGGCCCGAGCGAAACCCCTCAGCAAGAAAGGTGTCCACTTGAAGCTAAAACAACTTTGATACCAAATGTAGTTTTTAACGCTGTATAGAAATTACTTGCATACGAATTGTAAAACACAGAAAATAAAAAATGTGGGAGCATAACACATAAAACACATATACACAAAGATTTTCCCCTGGAACCCAAAACCGAGACTACCAGCTTGATTTTTCATTATGTTCCTTTCAATGTTAGAATACATATTTATACATGCCGAGGCATCCAATACCATGGACTGAAAACCATCGCATCCAAAACCATGGACCAAAAACCATTGCGTCCAAAACCATGTGAAAAAAATCATGCAGAAAACCATAGGTAGGTCTGCCCAACCTAATATAGGGTCCAAAAATAAAAATTTCCAGGGTGCTGCCCCGGACCCCATAGAGTGGGTTTACCTGCACCCCTCGAACCCCCTGTGACTCCCCCTGCTATGCAATCGGCGCAATGAAGGGGGGGCTCTGCCCCACTTCTAGCCCCCCGGTTAACTACGTGGGCTATTCATGGAAAGAATATAACACAACCCAACAAAGCTATAGTGCCCCCTATGACCCCCCCACGTGTGTGGCTAGTCATGGAAAGAATATAACACACACCCAACATAAGCCTCAACATTGGGAGGAATACCACGCATCGCTTAATGTTGCTACCATAACACAAGGAGTAGATTAAAAATTTGGTGGACCATTGGGAGGTGGAAGAATATCTCTCAGGTGAGGACAATAATCTCTCAATTCCCTATAAGACAGGAGGGCGAAGATGTTTTTTCTTGGATTCCCTTGATAGCCTGGGTGGAGGCCTATTCCTTGGATTCCTTGAAGGACATTTCTTTAACACCCTCTTCTTATTTTATGGTTTTAAAGAGTGGAATAATATATCTAAGGTGATGACAGTAGTCTCTAGAGTCCCTGTAGGACTAGATGGTGGAGATGATTTTCTATGAATTCCATTAATAGATTGGGTGGAGGCCTATACCTTGGATTCCTTAAAGGAGAGTTCTTTAGTTCCCTCTTCTTGTTTTAAGCTTTTAGAATGAGAACTAGAATCCCTTGCTGATTAAAGGGTGAAGGCATAAGCCTTTGGACTCCCTTGTTGATTTGAGGGTATATGCATAAGCCTATGGACTCCCTTTCTAATTTGATGGTAGATGCATAAGCCTCTAGATTCCCATTTTAATTTGAGGGTGGAGGTGGTAGCCTCTGGATTCCCTTGTTTTGAAAAGGGTGGAGGTAGAACACCTCTAAACTCCCTTATTTGACTAGTGAGTGGAGGTGAGCCTTTGGAATCCATGTTTCATCTTGTGATAGTAAAGCTATAGTTCTTATTGGAGTAGCTAAAGGGTGGAGGAGGTGGACCTCTAGATTCCCTATGAGATATTGATTGCATGAAGTAGTTGGTGGGTGGTCCTCTAGAGTCCCTATGTCATATGAGAAAATCAATTTAATATCTTAAGTACTCATCCTCAAGCTCTATAATCTAGCTTGGGGGTGACTATTGTAAGAAAGGCTTGGATGCAATGTGTCCAAGTTTGAGTGGGGAGTTGAGGTCCAAATCTCAGTTGCTAAGAACACTAGATAAGATAAGTGTATACTCAAGCCTTGTACCTTGAATGCTAAGACTATGTTTAATGTTTTTTCTTAAGGCCTATAATGGTATTGTTTTAATGTGCTGGTTATTCTTGTGGCCTAATATGTAATGTATTTTCTCGTGAGTTTCCTAAGTAAATGAATGGATTGTTGTTTACAGTCATGAGATTGTTTCATGTTTATTATTATCCTAAGAGGCCTATAGACATCTGAAATGTTATGGGCATAGATTTGGTCCAATGGGCCTAAGTATAATGGATGTAAAATTCTCTATCTTATTTATTATGTAACTAACAATTTTGCTATCAGGGCTTACTATCAGCTACCAATCTGAAGTAGGAGAGTGTTCTAGATACCAATATATATGTCTGAATATATACATATTTGTAGGATGGGACGAAGCTTATTTAAGATCAGGAAGTATGGCATGAATGCTCTATATGCACACACATTAAAAGCTCAAGAGAGATAGCTCTAAGATATTTAGAATAATATAGTTGCATTCATTTGGAAATGATTGGGGTTCGAGCCTCTAGGAATTAAGGGCTTGAACCTCTAGTTGAAAAAATCCATGTGTGTGGGTGCTATAAACAAGCACTAAAGGTGAATCAAGTCTTAACATATGCCCATTTATGCCACAAGTGCTAGATGTTCAGGGTTTGGAGGAGTGAGGAGGCTCAAGCATTACACACCATAAGATTGCGCACCATGAACAAGTGTGGAAGAGGGGATCCCAATGTCGTTGGATGCCATGGGATGATCCTCATCATCCACATAACCCTTGAAGTATTTCCCTAAAGATTTAAAGTGGAGGCATGGTTATATCCCACTGAGACTTATCCATTGAGACGATGTGGCATAGTGGGGTTGGTTGCTAGGGTTTTGACATATGAGGGCAGAGAACCTCGAACCCATTTATAATGTGAAATTAAAATTTACCCCACAATGAAGGAATTTTTGGACCCACGACCAATGTGGTAGGTTTTGTGGGCATAGTGCAATGTAGAAACCTGGGAGAAGGACATGTGTTAGTCAGATTCAGGGTTTTTGTGGGGCCAAGTGCCCTGTGAATGGGTGACATGTGGCACACCCAAAATGGAGCCAGATGGAAGCATGAAATCACTGCGATGGAAAGAGTCACTGACGGCACCCTGACGCCTTATCCCTGGCAATTTGTTATGGGGTCAGATTAATTCCCACCAAGATTTTATCCCCAAGGTGATGTGGTCATTCTGGAGCTGACATCCATATCTATAAACAAGAGAGATGAACCATTGGTTGAAGCAAGTGTCTGGAACTTGACATGGTGGCATGACATGTTGTTCCACATAAAGCAGTCATTATTCCTTGGAATTTTTAGTGGGGAACCGTGAAAGAAATTGCGAGAATTTTATCCCTGGGTGAAGAGGAAAAGAGGGGGCCCACATAATGTATAAGCTATACATGTGTGTGAGTGTGCGCTTGTGGTTATTGAGAGGCTATGATACTAGTTATGGATGGATCGATAGATTCCATGTGGGGGTGACATGGCACATGACTAGAGTGGCCACATGATCACCACAAAGGAACCACATGGGCGACACATGGCAGGTCAGGCGAGACCTCATATTGGCCATATATTTTGATTCAAGAGTCATATTCAAGAAAATTTTATATCATTTGAAATTTCTGAATGAGATGAATGCAACAATTATTTCCATTTTAAGTTTTAAGGAAGTTGAAAAACATTGAAAAATTTAGACCCCATTTCCACAACTAGACTTTGTAGGTCAGGTCATCAGAGTAACTACTACATACCCTTAGCAACGGTAACAAATGGTAGGGGTTATGTTATAGCTTCACTTGATTGTTCACAAAAATTGAACTGCCTATAAGATTTACTTGTAATGGTGATGCTAGAAACAATGGTTATCCCAACCCAACCAGTAAGATTGATCCATTCTTGCTTACATAGTGGCACCTTTACCTTTTTATAAATATATTTGGGCACACACTTCCCTAGGTGAAACACAATTATATATGATTGGGATGAATACTGAAACCTTGAGCAACAAAAGAAATAGAATTTAGAAGCATCCACTGACCCACTGAAAAATTGAAACCGTCAAAATATTCCAAAATAGGAATACTCCCTACCCTAGACACCAGATTCCCAAGTAAGGCATGGTAACTATAATTGGTTCAACTCGATCGACTAATGAAATTAAAATTTTTATATCTAGAATTGGATTTGTTACTAGGGATTCTAAATCTATATTGTTTCGGGTTATAGGCCCTCACATCTAAAATATATTTATAATTTGTCCAAAAGCTAGAGTTTGTACCTGAGAAGCATTAGCAAGGATTAATATTTCTTGTGGGATATATCAGTAAGGAGACACATATTCTAGAATTCCTAAATGATTGAGAAAAGAACAACAAAAATTAATTAGCATGGACCAACTATATGATGCGTATTGGTTTTACCATGGATTTCACGCTTGTTTGAAAGAAATTGATAACGCTAATACCATTAGAAGTTTTGGGTAGAATATATCAACCTAGATAATTTAGGGTACTATATATTATTGTTCAAAAATAATATAGGTAACTAGCTATCTTAGAAGGAATTGAGTTGAAACCTAGGATTTGAAATAGCTTTGCAAATATTTATGCTTCCCAACAATATTACCTTAGCTAGGACTTGAGGTCACTTTAGCCTGAGTTTTAGTGATGTTAGCTTCTCACTTTATTTTAATTCCAATACTAGTTTATGCCCATCCTCCATCAGCCTTGCTCATCCAAGGCATAAATTCCCCTTTAACCTTTATACAAATACTTAGGCATCACAACACCCTCACCTTATTATCGATATCTCATTGAGAGGAACCCTATTTATTACCATACTTAGGGTTTCCCATGAGGATCTAAACTGAACAACTAAAATACTTAATGAAGGCGAAACCACAAGTGAAAACTATGTAGTGTATGCATTATTATGTCCTACCCACCTTTCTTAATGGCATGACAGGATCATGACAATTATTAGTGTCTAACCTCCATGATGCTCGAGGGTAACATATTTCATCTTTTGATTCACAAGGAAATTAAACGAATGCATTTATGTTTCTAACCAAATCTTATGATCAATGTATGGAATATTTCGTAATATTTCATGATGAGACACCATTAAGAGTGATGGTTAATTTTTTCATTGCTCTCAGACATTACATTCAATACTAAGAAGTTGCAATAGTTTTCATTGTAGGATATTACGGTTGAGTGGACGAAATTTGGACTTTGGAGAGACGACAACAGTAGCTAGGGTTTATAGTCGTTAGCAGACGTTGAACTCCATGGAAGGGCATAAAGCAGGCTGTAGCCAGCGGAGGTAAGAAGCCAATAGAAGAGGTCAAAGGTACTGCTGAAGTAGGGAAAGAAAGCATGGAAGAAGAGCAAGAGGGAAATACAATAAAGGAGAATAATAGCACAAAAGACAAGGAAGAACACGACAAGGAACAGGGGCCAAAAACGAAGGCACATAAGGGTCCATGTAAACCCAAAACCAAAGTCAGACCCAGAGTAGTTTTGAATGATCCTACTCTACAGGCACATAGGGACCACATGTGGACATATGCTATCATCTGTAAATTCATGGGAGTATGGCCCACTGAAAAATCTTTACAGACATGGATTAAATATCATTGGAAACCAAAAGGAAGCATTGACCTACATCTTGGGTCAAAGGGATTCTTCACAGTGGTCTTCACAAATATTGAAGATAAAGACAAAGTGTTTGAAGGGGGGCCCTACTTCTTCGCAGCAGCGGGCCTCTATATGAGGCCGTGGATGATGAACTTTGTCCCGGAGCAGGAGACATTTACCTTGGTTCTGGTATGGGTAAGGCTTTACTCCCTTCCTCTTGATTATTGGCAAACAGAGTCATTAACAACTATAGGAAATAAATTAGGACGTTTTGTCAAGGCCTCTGAAGCCACCAGAAGGGGAAAATACATTTCCTTTGCACGAATTTGTGTGGAAATGGATCTATCCAGAGCCCTACCGGATGAGGTTATTTTGGAGGTTTTGGATGAAGAATGGGTTCAAATAGTTGATTATGAACATATTCCATTTAGATGTTGCAGATGCCATGAGCATGGACACCTTTTCAGGGATTGCCCTCTCAGTAAAATAGAGAATAGGAGCAAAGCTACCACTATGAAAGATACTGAAAGCTTTCATAAAGTGAGCCATAAAGGAAAGGGGGGCAAAAGGGGACTTAAGCAACATCAAGCAGAAGGGCCTCAGGTCAGTCTGAATAGTTATCAAGTGCTCGAGGAAGAAGAAGAGACAAAAAAATCATATCAGAGAATGGATGGAAGTCTAAAGGAGAAGGAGAAAGAGGAAGACAGGGAGCAAACAAAGGATAATAATAAACAGAAAGAGGCTATGATGAGCAATGTAGAACTGGATATGGACCAGGAAATGACCCAGAGTGAGATGGAAATGGAGGACCATGAACTACAAGAGATTCTTGAGAGAGAAAACCTAGATTTGGAAGGGTTCTTGAAACAAGGAACCATGGGAGGGGTTGACTCATTACCTCAAGAGGAGTTCACTAGAGTAAAACAGCTGTACTTATGGAAAACCCAGACTACAGGGATGGACAGGCAAAGTAACACTGCAAGACAGGGTAGTGAAGGGGTGAAAACTTTGAAAAACACACCTGGATTAGCACCTAGAGGCCCAGGAAAGAAGAGAGGCAGAAAAAAGCAGAATGAGTTGTTGATGGAATGTGGAAAGCTAATGATATATTCAAGTAAGATGAAATACCTAACCAGTTACTCCTTCACAAATCTTTAATGATGAAGTTCACTTCTTGGAATATCAGGGGTCGAGGTAGTAAAAGGAAACGAAGATTAATTAGTAACAGAATGAAACAAGAAGCTCTGAATATGACTTTTAGCCAGGAAGCTAAATGTTCCATTCAGAGAATTAAAGAAATATATAGCAAATGGCTCAAATGTTTTGAGTTTTTAGAAGTCAAGGAAGAAAACTCAACTGGTGGCATTCTTACTCTTTGGAACCCCCAAAAGATTGGTATAGTAGATGCTGAGGCTTCTTGAAATTATTTATCAGTGGTTATTCAACCTGTGGGGGATAGGGAGATCTATCTGGTCACGAATGTTTATGGACCTCAGAGAAAGGATGATAAACTCAGGTTTATAGATTCTCTGGTGGATCTCAGAGCAAGATATGAAGAATATACCTTTTCTCTACTCGAGACATAAATTTTAATTAAATTTTGGCTTAATATAGCCTTTGCTCTGAGATATTGAAGGTACAATGTCAATATAATTAAATAGAGTTTGTATAAGCCCTCAGGGTTATTTCAGTTGGTGGAGTCCCCATTGTTTAAAGCATCCTTTTTATTGAGCAGTCACAGGTTCAATTATATTAACACTCTCAGGGTCAGGTTCTATGGTTGAGTCAACAATAAGTGATCCTTTTGGGTAGATCTGACTCGTTCAAATATTACATGGACGTAGTAGTCATTGATGTTTGGGGACTGTGAACCACATAAAAAAATTAGAGTTTGTATAAATATATTTTAGGATTATATTACTAAAGAGAGATAAGGATAGTATATAGGTTAAATATAATGATATCTTAGAATGTAGTTTATTATAGTATTGTGATTTAAAGAGAAAGAAAAGGAATTTAGTAATTAGTATCCAGGAGAGATAGATGTCTTCAATATAGGTATAAATAATGGACCTAGTGCATCTAGTTAACAAAAGGTACAATCAAATGTTTAAGATAAAATGGAAGAATTAAAACCACTAAATTTTTTCATGTTACAGTTGTGTCATTATTTCTCACTATGTTTCAAAGTGGAATATATGTTAATTGGGTGGGAAATACACCAGATTTTTTCAATTTTTTTTGCAATATGGTAGAATTTTCGAAGGGTATATGAAGGTTACAACAATTTTGAACCCATATTGAAGAGATATCAATCATGTATGGTGTTTACTGTATGTAACCCTATTGTAATAACACATACACAGTAGTATCTTAGTATGGTAGACGACTCAAGATGTGATGCACAAAAGAGAGAAGATGGAGGATGAGTTGTGGTCATGGTAGGGAATATGAGCTCCTCTAAGGCACATGAGCCTTGGCCCATCGTAAATACATGTGGATATGCATAGTGAGCATGCATTTCCCATGAACACATTTACACACTATTTAGAATTTAAATATCGAGAAATTGCCTCACGAAAACTTTGGAATACATGTTGTAAGACACTAGGAAAAAATATACATGTAAATCAAGATGGTCATGGAATGTAGAAATATATGCAGAAATTATAACATTCAAGGTAGTCTTTGTAGTTTTTTTCATAGTGTTGATGCGAATGCATTAATTATATTTTGGGAGTTAATGGTATTCATGTTTCTTTTGTCTCCTTCATATTTCCACGCCTCCGTTACTTTACTTACTCTGAAGCAAAACCATGGTGTCCACATTGTACTCTGCCTCACCAATATTAGTTCAAGGACAGTTTTTTCTCAATGATTTCTATACTCTTTCAAATGGATCAAGTTATAGAGAACAATCATATGCAAGTATATAACCAATGAAAAAATTAACCATCTTTTTTTCTTGCTAAAGCAAGAGTCGGACCTTCATTGTCATTAAATCAGAAAATAATTTACATAGATTACAACCATCCAAGTGGATCCATGGACCAGGAAAAATCTACCACCTAACAACCAAGGGCATCTAGTTAAGGGTATAAACCCTGCACCCTCCCAGTCAAAACAGCCAAAAACCCTCCAGTGCCCGACCGTACCAAGGCTAACCATTCAACTCACCACAAACCAAATGGAAATCAAAGTCAACACCTAAATCAACACGAAAATCAACGTTGAAGCCTTTAATCGCCATCGTCAAAACACCATGCCTGATCCAACGGTAGGGGAAGATATCGCAGTGCCAAGGAGCCCGACGTTTAACCGTATGGACCCACTGACATGCACGAAGGTTCCTGACCGTAGATCTCCCAAGCTTGATCCAACGGCTGAGGAAGAAATCACATTACCAAAAAGCTCACTGCTTAACCAAATGGACCCACTGATATGCACGATGAATCCTAGCCGTCGATCCTCCGTGCTTGATCTGACGGCCCAGGATCATATCGCACGGGCCAAAAGCACTGCTGGTTAGCGTGCGATGAGGGTGGTATTCGTACCCACCGCTCGGCCACATGTAGTGACTTGAGTGGGATCGCTCCCAAATCTTTAAAACCACTTTCTGCTTGAAAGGCACTTGATGACTAGAAAACCACTTTGCAGGCGGAATTACATCTCCGTGAAGAGAAACAAGGAAATCTCGACCTCCACGAAAGCTTGGATTCTGACTTCTCACTCCGTCCCCTCTGCACCAGTTGATGAACCCCTGTAAAGTACAGTCCCATCCCTCCGGCCAACTACCCAGGCAGCAGAATCTGCCCAGCAACCAAAGAAGGGTAAAAATGAGGAAAAAGCAGCAACTCATACCGAAACCAAACTATCTGGCCACAACCTCCATGGCCTTGTTGCGATACACTATCATATCTTCATTGGCTTGGAAACCACACTGTTCCTTGAGTCTGTTCTGAGACAGCCCTTGCCAACCCATCACAACTTTGCTAATGGTACAATTCACTCCTTGGTTGGCCAATAAATCCACCAATTTGTTAGCCTTCCTTCGAACATGGTTAAAACTTACCGTGTGTAGGCGCATGAGGTGGAGCTAGATCCGTTGAAAGACCTGGATCAACCTCCAATATTTTGAAACCTTCTCCAGCCCCGTACCCCAACCAATTCTTTTGACTGAGTTAATGATTAGCTCAGAGTCAGCTTCGATAATCACATTTTTTCGATTCTCCTTCACTAGGAGTTCTAAGCATTTCTCCACAGCCATTAGTTCTACCATGTTATTAGTGGCTCTACCTAAATGGCAATGGAAGATGGAAATGATATTACCTAATTCATCCCTTAACACCCCACCAAAGCTAGCAATACCTAGGTTGCCTTTAGAGGCCCCATCAATGTTATACTTCAGAAAACCCTGAGGGGGGGGCATGCCAAAAGTCTTGCTCAGTTTCCATTAACCTAACCTTTTTGTCCAGGCCTTGAGGAATAAGCCCCTGCATGCCCAACTGTCTGAGAATTCTCATTTCATCCTCTGAAGGTGGCTTCTTAGGGGGATTTTTCACAATCGTACTAACCATCTCCCTAAGTTGTCTTAATGTCTACTCAAAAAGACATTGGAAAGGTCTCTTTTCATTTTTAAAGATCATATTGTTCCTTTCTTTCCAGACATTCCAAATAATGAAGCAAGGCAAGAGAGCCCAAGCTGAGCAGAGAATTTCAACATCAAAAAAAATCCTCCTCCAGTTGTTTAGGGTATTAATAATACTCCCTCTATACCTATATGTCTTTTGGAAGATGGTGGCAAAAGAGTCCCACAATCTAGAGGTGAAGATGCAATTGTTGAGGAGGTGTTCCATAGTTTCCTCTTGGGCCTCATAGAGCTGGCATCTGGAAGGCCCCACTACCCCCCTTTTCCGAATGTTGTCCCAAGTCAGAATCTTCTTATGGTAAACTAGCCACATGAAGAGTTTAATCTTTGTCCAGCCTTGATGCCTCCATAGATTCTGCCAAATTCTATCCGGAGCAAGAGAATCCAGCTCAAGGAGTATGCATTTTGCCTCCTTAAGGTTAAAGGTTCCCTCATTGCTGTTTCCCCATCTTAACTGATCATGCCCTCCTATTACTAGAATCTTCCTTTGTTCCAAAATTTTCATAAGAGCCTCTCCTTTAGCTTTCAAGGGGCTTTCTTCCTTGTAGACAATATTCCTCCAGTTTCTCCATTTTCCTACATTATTGGTTTGATCCCAAAAGTCTTTAACCTTAGATAGCCCTATGATGTCTGTCTCTATCTTGAGGTCCTTAAAATCCTCTTTTAACAATATCGGTTCTTTTTGCCATTTGTCTTCCCAAAATAGTGCTAGATCTCTCTCTCTGATTTCCCAGAAGTTGTTCTTTTGAACTAAGCCTCTATTCTCCCATGCCTTATTCCAGATATATGTTCCATTTATACTTCCTGACATCCTTATATGATTGTTAATTTTCCAAGTACTAGCATATTTCTCTTTCCAAATGCTAGCCCACTAAGCATTTGGTTCTTTAACCCAATGCCACCAAAGTTTAGCACCTAAAGCCCTGCTTAGAACCTCTGGATCGTCCAAACTAAGACCTCCATGACTTTTAGGTTTGCAAATCTTTTCCCATGCTACCAAGGCCAATTTCTTTCTATTCTCCCCCTTGCCCCAGAGGAAATCTCTTTGAATGGATCTGAATTGTTGTAAGATTCCTTTTGGTGCAGGGAGAGCTGAAAGCATGAAAACTAGGATAGATTGAAGAACAGCCTTTGTGAGCACCAATCTACCAGCCAAGTTTAAAGATCTGATGGTCCAATTTCTAATTTTATCCTACATCTTGTTAATCACTAGCTCCCATATGCTCTTATGCAGAGGTTTAGCAGTTAGAGGAACACCCAAATATTTTGAAGGAAGGAAATCCCTTTGAAAGCCCAAAATTCTAGAGATATTCCTTTGAATAGCAATATTGGTGTTAAAGAAAAAAAATTTGGATTTGGAAATATTAACCTCCATACCTGAAGCCATGGCAAAGTCACTTAGAAGTTGTTTGTATGCTAGAGCCTCTTTGACCATAGGGATTCCTTGCAACATGGTATCATCCACAAATTGTTGATGAGTTAAGGACTGTCCATTCTCAGAAAGTTGGAGACCCTTGATTTTGTCGTCTTCCTTTGCCTGCTTGATGGACCACCCCAGTCCTTCCATCATGAGAATGAAGAGAAAGGGAGAGAGTGGATCACCCTGCCTAAGTCCTCTTGAAGGAATAAAAGTCTCGGAGGGAGAACCATTTACCAAAATAGAAAAACTGGGAGAAGTTACCAGTGCCATGACCCATCTGACCCAGTTATGATCAAACCCAAAAGCAATAAGAACCCTCCTAATATAGGTCCAATTCAACTTGTCATAAGCTTTGGCTAGGGCCAATTGCATGATCATTCCAGCCTTCCTGTTGCTAGTTAGTGAGTGCACCACCTCCTATACTTGAATGATATTATTGAGAATTTGCTTGCCTTCCACATAACCAGATTGTTCCCCAGACACAAGAGTGGGCAAAAGAGGTTTGAGTCTATTGGCTACAACCTTGGATATTATCTTGTAAACCACATTGCACAATGCTATGGGTCTAAACTTATCTGGAGTGAGGGCATTATCCTGTTTAGGGATCAGAGAGATGAAAGAGGTGTTGAGTGCTTTCAGAATAGTTCTATTCCTCCTAGAATCTTCTACTGCATTCACAATATCCTGTTTAACAATATTCCAGAAAGCTTTGAAGAAATCAACATTGAAACCATCAAGGCTTGGCACTTTACCATTCTGCATTTCCTTGAGGACCCCACTGATCTCCTCTTCAGTCACTGGCCTATTTAGGTTAAAGTTATCCTCCCTGGACACTAGTCTTGGTATATGTCTTATTAAGTCCTTAATGAAATGCTCTTTGTCTGAAATGGTTTCCTTAGCTATCCCATGAAAGTGCTAGACTAACACAGCATCTATGTATTCATGGGATCTGATAAGTTTCCCTCCATCATCCTTGATCGAAGAGATTCTATTATGAGCTCTGTTTGCCAAGGTGGATCTGTGGAAGAATCTGGTGTTTCACTCTCCTTCTTTTAGCCATTGCACTCTAGATTTTTGTCTCCAAAATGTTTCTTCTTGTTTACAAAAGTTCTCCCATTCTTGTTGGAGTTTGGTAGCCTTCTCATTTCTGACTTTATCAAAGCCAACCGTGATAAGGGTTTGGTTTAGTTCCTACAATTTGTTTTCAACAGCTTTTTTTCCTTCAAAAGTATTGCCAAATTCATTCTTGTTCCAATCTTTTAGCTTGCACTTGATATGTTTAATATTTTGTGAAGAAGGAACATACTTGTACCTTGAATGTGTAATTCTTCAGACCACCAACCTGAAATGTTTTTTATGAAATTTGGATGGGTGAGCTAGATATTTTCAAATCTGAAAGGTCTATTCTTGGGGGTGCCTATGCCTTTGACCTCCAATTGGACTGGCCAGTGATATGATCCTCCAAAGGGGAGAATACTTGCTGCCATTTCCTTATTATTGAGCATAAGGTCCTCTGAGATGATGAATCTGTCTAACTTTGATGCAACTAGAGACTCTCCTCCTCTTTTATTGTTCCAAGTAAAGAGACCATTACTAGAAACAATATCAACTAGCTTCATAGAATCCATAAAAGTTTGAAAGGCTAAGGAGTCTTTGTTTAGAGTTCTGGTACCCCCTTTTTTCTCCGATAGTGATTTGATCATGTTGAAATCACCACCCAAAATCGAGGGTATATTACAAAGTATGAAGGAATGGAAGAAGGTTTTACAATATGAAATTTGGGCCCGAAATGAATAAAAGAGTGACACACACAAATTAAGTAGTTTGGCATTTTTGGGATATAAGGAAAAATTAAAGGATGTGCATTTAAATTGCTTGAAATTGGTTATAGTAATTGGATTAGAGATTGGAAATATAATGTCGTATTCCATGTATCAATCAACCAATGATACACCACCACCAATTAGAGAATCTTCATTTGAAGAAAAAATGCCTACATCTAGAAAATGCTGACTTGAAAGAATATTTATAATGATTCTTGATATTTCTACAAAATAAATTAGGGGACATATCCAATACTACTTTCTTTACATTCAATTTCTATGCTCTTCTTGAACTTGGATGTTGTAGGCTATGGGGTATAAAATGTTGGGCTTCTAACTAATATTATCTCCTCTAACCAATATTTAGCTAGTTTTCCTATGTCCACAAGCTATGCATTAGAAAAGAATCTAATGAAAGATACTAGGTTTAATGTGACTATCCAGCTCCCTAAACAAGGATGAAACACATGGAATCTTTAGTTTTGATTATATATTGAGGGTGTGCTAGATCTCAAACAACATTACAGGAAGAACTACTGGAGCTTATAGCTGGATAACTATGTTATGGATTCAAAGTAGTATGTTTTTATTTCCATCTTTGATATTACGTGTGTATATACCATGGATGTACTAAGACAATGTCAAAATAACCTCCTATAAAAAAATATAATATGTCCAATAAGGGATAAGGTTTACGATTGCAATATGCTCGTGGTATTTTCATTCTTGAATACTTAGTTTGACATCTAATTCCATTTAGCCTTTACGCAAATGGAGTAGAAGTTGGTAGAGAGGGGGATTATTAGAAAACATGAAGTAAAGTTCATGTCATGGCATGCCTCTTGTACCCCCACACAATTTCAAAGCGTGATCATATATCATGTCCAACAAAATATGCATCCATATTATCACCAATTAACCTTAATACTTCTTTCAAAGTTTTTCTAACTGATGTGTTAGCTCCACTATCAATGTTGGAGTGAGGAGCTTCAATAGGCTGATGTGTTACAAGGGAACAGATGATAGACATATTTCCTTGAGGAATGGATAAATAAAGGATATTTTAGCATGCAAACCTATTAACGATCCAATGATGCCACCAATCTGCTTGATACAAGCTCCACGTTAAATTGAATAAAATTTGAAAATCTAGGTAGACATGAACTCATATGCAATCAATGAGCATAAGAGGGCTACATCACATAGGAATTGTTAAGGAGAACTTCTAGGATGGGTGGTTCCCCCGCTATCTTAATGTAGAGGAAACTAAGTATAATAAAAAACATAAAATAAATATTGCTAAGCATGAGGTAATTATGATCTTGCATTAACGATGCTCACTTAGTAGTTAGCGGGCATTAGCAAAGGAGGTGCACATGGAATGCAATGGATACAAAGTAAAGAAGTACGAGGTTTTTTGTATGATCCTAGGAGTGGAAGCAACCAATATCAACATTTAAAATAGAAAGTAATAATGTTTAGCTACATTGATCAAATGGTTGTTTTGAATGCTATAAGGAGGTGGGTATTTGGTGCTTAAAAAGTATGCAAACCATAAACGGGCATAAAAAAAATTACTAACTTAACGAGAAATGTAACTTCAAAATGAGAACTCTAGCCTAGAAAACCCCTATTTTTGCGCCGAAAAACATGCAAAAACACCTCAAAAACAAAAAGTATTGATGTTGAATAAATGTTTTTTTGGGTTAAATGCCAAAAACAAAACTAGCAGCGACACTAAAAACATAATTTTTTGTGCAATAAACATAAAAAAAAAAAAATCTCGGAAATGAAAAGTGTTGATTTTTCCTCAACCCTCATTTTTGTGTTAAAATTCAATTTTTTTTTTTAAATGGTGGCATTAAAAACTAAATTTAACCCCAAAATTGAAAACTGCTAATCCTACATCATTTTTTATTTTTTTTTGAGTAAAATTGCAGCGTTTTTTAGCAATGACATTGAAAGTAAAATATCATGACTCCAAAAAACTTTAAAATTCCAATAGTTTTCTATGATAGCTTTAAAGATAAATATCATGACTCCAAAAATCCTAAAAAAATCCAACAATTTTCGAGCATTTTGTTGAATATAAATATCATGAACCCAAAAAAACTTAAAATTTTGACATTTTCAACCATGACATTGAAGATAAAATATCATTACTCCAAAAAACCTTAAGATTGCGACATTTTTCAGCAATGGAATTAAAACCAAATATTGTGATTATAAAAAACCTTAAATTTCCAACATATTTCAAGAAAAAATATCATGATTAACAAAACCTTGAAAATGAATACCTAAATCAAAGAGTTATTATGGCAAGGCTAATTTTTTTTAATGCTAAAAATATAGCTCTTTTAAAATCTTACCTTGAGACAACTTGACACATTGCAACGAAAACCTAAAAATAAACTATCAAATTGACATGTAATAGGGGAAGACTTGACCCATTTCAATAAAAACTTAAAAATTGACCATCGAATAGACACACAGTGGGGGTGGACTTGATACATTACAACAAAATGTTAAAAATCAACTATCAAATTGACAGATTGTGGGGTTGAGTTGCTATTCAATCATCAACACAACCCCTATAGGCAATATACATATATATAAACAAAACAAATATTAAAAAAATTAAAATTGAAAAAGAAGCCAAAAAGTTAAAAGGTTGAAAAAAACATAATCAAAGGAAAAAATAAAAAAATAAAACACAAAAAGAAAAAGTTAAAAGTGACCAAAAAAAAAATCCATTTTTTTAACAAAAACACTAACCAGGACCCAACCCCAAAGAAAAAAGTTAAAGTGTAAAAAAAATTAAAAATAATCAAAAATAACACATAAAAGAGGAAAATTCAAACACAAAAACAAAAATTAACAAAAGAAATTAAAAAAGCAAGAAACAAATTTTAAATAGAAGATAAAAAAATAAACAAAGACAAATTATCTCACTTAAAAGACCCTTGGCACCTTGACCAGATAGGGAATCAAAACCAACAACACAATGTTATATGGGAGCATTATGTGGGTGGGGTTGATTTTGGACTTGACCCTCTCGTTGAAGAGACACTAAGGGGCAAGAGGTAGGGTGTTTGGTGCAGTGAGTTTCTCCACTCGCATTGCCTACAGCGCCAAGCCACTCCACCCACCTTGTCTACGACCCCTTAATAATGCTTATGGGTGGTGCGTTAGTTCGAGGAATCAACCCCACCCAAAAGTTTCATCTAAAATTATCTATGCAGCAATATCTTTTTATCCAAGGTTATGTAGTCCATTAACTACATTCATTACTTCCCTTCATCATATGCAAATGTGTCTCATTATTAGATTTATAATTTTTTTCAAGCATTCAATAATTGTAATCGTTTACTTTTTGCATAAGAGGTAAGTACTAACCAATAACAATGCATATTACACTTGTTTTATTATGTTTTTTTTTTTTTTTCCATATTTAATTTGTTTTGTATTTTGTTTCTTTTTCAACTTGTTTAGTTTTTGTTTTGTTTTTCTTTAATAATCATTTTTTAATATTTTTTATTTTATTTTATTTTGGAAACATTTGCTTTAATTTTTTTAATTGTTTAATTTTTTTTTGGTTTTTTCATTTCATTTTATTATTTCTATTTTTATTGTTTATAATGTGTTTTACATTGTATTTTCATTTGTTATTTTGACTCTTTCTTTAAGTTTTTTCTTGTTATTTTTATTTTTAATTTTATGGGAATCGTTATTCTTCAAAAATAATTTGTGTTTAATTTTTTCCATAAAAATACCTTTTTTGACATGTCATTTTTAGTGAAAAAGTCTTGAAATGTGTTTTTTAATTATATCTATATGCAAAATATGTATTTTTTGTGAAGTGTTTAAAATTATTAATTTTTAATAACAATTACTTTATGTGTATTGAAGTATTAATTAACAATACATAAATATATCAAAAATCCTAACTTCAAAAAATATATTTTTTTAAACTCAGCGAAAAAATTGAAAATAATCCTAACTTCAAAATATATATATTTTTTAAACTCAGCGAAAAAATTAAAAATTTTATTAAAAAAAAACATTTCAAAGAAAAACTAAAAATACTAACTTCAAAAACAAATATGTGAGGAAAAAAAAGGTAAAAAAAAAAACAAGTTGAAAATTGTATAAAAACATTTTTTTAAATGTGCATACTCAATACATAAGGAAAATTAAATTGTAAAAAATATGGCCAAAAAAATGTTGATGCTACATGAATGCTTTTCAAAATTAGAGTGAAAATTACCAACATTTAAAAAAAAGATATAGATACTTAATACATAAGGAAAATTAAAGTTTTAGATATATGCCCTAGAAAAAAATAAAAACAGATGATCTTGCAACACTTTTCAACATTGGCATGAAAATCACCAACATTAAAAAAAATGTACATCCTTAATACATTAGAAAATTTAAAGTGTCAAAAATATGCTTCTCCTAAAAAGGATGATGTTGCATCATCACTTTTCAAAATCGGCACAAAAATCATGGTTTGATGCAACCTATAAAAAATGTGAACTCAATGCAATTCTCATTAAATTGGTTAATTTTCATTGATAAGAGAGTTGCGTACATGTGGAGAGGAGTGGAACATCTAGCTATTTATTACCACTCTCAAAAGGAGTAGATAATTCACCTATACTAGCTTTTGTTAGATGCATGTGCCAGCTTGTAATTAATGCTACAGCCGAGGGAAATGGATAACTGTAGTCCAACATCATATGTATTGGTCTACACAAAAAAGTTTTTCCCCAAATGGAAAAGCATTATGTGTAATCCAAATTAGCTAACATTTTCATGTTTAAGAGTTGTTAATACTGGTACAATTTCCACCCCCAACAATTCTCCATCTCTTCCCCTGCAAGTTATATCAAAAAAGGGATGAATATTGAAATTGAGACATGTATTGTTGATATAAATCTGCTTATCCAAGTTATATCAAAAAAGGGATGAATATTGAAATTGAGACATGTATTGTTGATATAAATCTCCTTATCCACTGTAAGAATAGAAAACATGTGTTGTTGAACTTCTTTTCCATGATGAGAGCTTTGATACTATCTAATCACTTCCATGTGTACATCAATTTGCAACTTTTGTAACATATGGAAAGATTAAAGGGCATACAAGTGGTTCTACAAGCTTGAGGAGGGGAGTTAATGGATTTGGAAGCAAAGGACAAGTGAAGGGCCACGTTTAATAAATTCATATATATAAAAATTGTACTGGTTGGATGTCTATCCTAGGTGAATTACATTTATTGGCATAAAAATAACTTCTGAAGCTAGAGTTTCCACTCATGTTTTAAGTCAGTCCAACCTCTATCGTTAAGATCGATGGAAATATGAAGAAACAAAATCTATTTATTATAATTTCTTTAAGAGGGATTATACATTCTGTTATGCATATAGAAAATCTTGGAAGGGCACATCTCAATGTCATTTATGGAGCCTAAAATGTTAGACTAGTTAAGGGATTAGGGGTTGATGAAGTCTTGGACTACAAAAAACCAAAAGGTGTAGCCTTAAAGAGTCCCTTCGAATGAAAGTATGATTTTGTGATTCATTGTACCTCCAACATACCATGATCAATATTCCAACATAATATTAGTTTTAATGGGAAAGTGATAGATATCAATCAAAATTTTATTTCCTTGGCTATCACTTATGTAAATAAATTGACTTTGTTTAGTCAACCAATTATGCCATTGATAGTTTCAATAAAGAGAAATAACTTTGCATTAATGGTTAACTTGGTCAATGAGGGAAAAGTGAAAACCATTATCGATTCAAAATATCCCCTGAAGAAGGTGATAGATGCAGAGGAAATAATCATAGAGGATATGTTCATGGAGCATTCAAATGAATCACATGATCAAGGGTGGTACGGTGAAGTATTGAAGCTTTTAAGGTAATAACACCATTTGAAAAGTACAAACATAGAAGCATGTGAACATATTCAAATAAAAAGAGTCAAGCACAAGCACTACAATTGATCATTAAAGGATATATTGTATTCTAGAGTAAAATATAGAAATGGATATCAAATAAATATGAAGTTCATTTCCTTATCTATGTACATGCTTTAACCATTATCTAACCATAGATTGAGCTTTTAACAAAGCTACAGGATGTGACAACTAGCAAGTGAATACAAGAAGAAAGACTTAATTATAAATTTTTCTATTTATATTATTATTATTCTTCAAAAGTAGTTATAGAAATGAAAATTGGAAACTAACTTTAGATGAGAATAAAATAAAAAAAGACAAACAAGCGGTTAAAGTTTTGTATAATGCATGGAGGCTAAATTTCTTAGGGCTAAAAGGCCATTTTCTTCAGTAGATTAGTACACCGGCTAGTGGATTCACCACTCCCTATATGTGTTTCTTCTTCTTCTTTGCTAATGTATTTTCCTTTGTTTATTAGAAAATATTTTCTTCTTCAAGTGGTTGTAAGCCTTTGTAATGTTTTTCTTCATTTATAATAAAATAAATTGAAAATTTGATGTAACTGTTTTATTATTGTTATTTGAACATTTAGTCAATGAATAGTTCCAATGAATTATTTATTCTTTTATGGGTTATCTTGGAAGAATTTTAAATGTCCTAAGTGATTTTTCTTTAAAACTTTGTAATGGATTTGACATTTAGTACTTGACTGCTTGTGATAAAGGTTGTGTTTCTCAGAAATCAAGATTTTCAAGGGTTTTCTAATACTATTATTTATTGGGTTTGGATAGATATTTTAATTGTTTCCAATACACTTTCTTTCTTGTCCATAGGGTTATTGACTACCACCATCCATAACCCTCTCAATATGTTTTTCTCAATTCGAAGGAGTACTTATGATGATTCCATTAGTGCCTATGCCTCTTCTTAAAAATCAATCATTTTTATTTTAATGTGTTTTTGATGGGATAATGGTGTCAATTGAAAGGATGTTGATCTAAATATCTAGTTTGAGTTGACCAATATCTCTAACCTACACTATGAGTTACACATTTTGCTGAAATATAAACATTAAAATATGGAATTCAAGGGATTAAGTGAGCTATAATGTTATTTAGAATAGTTATATTTTCTATAGTTTAAGGGATACCCCTCGAGATAGCTTAAGGCAAGCAAGGATGATATTGTCCTTCGTCGGGTGCCTTGGAACTATTATCTTCCATAGAACAATATCAAGGATACAACAATATTGGTAAGGTACAACTTTAGAAAACCTCCATGTTTAATATTAGTTGGGGTGTAACATATTAAATTCCCTTAGTGAAGTACATTGATATTACACATTTATTATGTGCTCCAAAAATATACACAATCCTAGCCCACCCATACATAGAATTATATACTTTGAACATATATGATATAAAATTATATACTCGAGGTGGAACCCCACCATACCTAAGTTTTTATACTTGAGGAAACTTCTCATATATATTGGTAGTGGAGTAAGATTCAATTTAGTTATTAAAATGCCTCACAAAAATTATTAAATAATGCTCCCAAAATTAGGCTACAAACCACAATCGATTGATAATTTGGGTTATAAGTAATGAAAATGTTTATTTGGGATATAAATATTTCCAAATAATGCAAAAACCCTATTCGAGTCTAAATAGATTATTATAATATGTTAAAATATATTGATTATAATATATTACAATATACTCTATTGATTAGAATATTAAAACAATACCCAAACTTTGTTGATTAATCCTTGTATTAGGTGTATCCATTTCAAGCCTCAACAATGTCAATATTTTGTATCATGCATGTAATAATAATGTTAAATGGTGTTTGTAGTTTGCATTGTACATAGGTCTATTGCAGCTTTGCTGTCAGTTAATGGATTGTATAATCCTTAATATGTTGTTATGTATGCACAGTTGATAATAATTATAAAAAAAATCTAATTCCAAGGTGTGATCTATCTATCTATGTTTGGAAAATCTTAACTTTTGTTGAGTAATTTACTTATAATGAATTTGATAATTTAGACACTCCTTTGCTACATATTAGAGATAGAAAAATATGTTGTATAACCTATATATTTATAATATCCTACAAAACCTAGTACATATGTAAATGGAATAGAATCATTTATCTTGGGAATCATTTATTGACTTGCTATAGATATATGGTATCTAACATATTCTATGTGATATTACGATCATAAATCAAATGAATATTGAAAATCAAGAGTTAGTTTGTGGGAATTATTCTCTCACCTACAATAATTTACACCCACCATGTCAAGCATAGGGATTATTTCCTTTCCATCCTGTCTAAGGCAATCTTGGGAATTTTAAAAACACTCAGTACAATGCTCGTTGATTATTAAAACTAGATTAAGAATTCATGTGTCCTTCCATCAATGTTCCAAATGGAGGGAGTTTTTATTAACTTTTGGCTACTTAAATGTTAAACCGTGTAAATTCTTTAAGATTGTACTTCACCAAATGGAATGAAAGAATAAACTCTACAATTAATAAAAAGATAAGTAATATGGTTAGTCCATTGCATGCAATTAACTACCAACCATACTTTACACAGTCATACATTATAATGATAGCAAATGGGTTCATAACACATGTATAGCAATAGTAAATAAATATCAATGCATAAATACATGTTGTTGGACATTAGATAAGCCAACACTCCTCGCATGTTTTGCAACATGGGCTAGCCACCTCTCATGGATCCTTATCTATGATGATGCAATTATTGAATAACACTTATGGGTTTGGTCTAATGGAAATCGTTATTCCCAACTATTGGTATTAGAGTGGGTTCCTTCTAGAAAAATTTAACTGCTGGAACATAGATCCATAGAATTATGGCCGATAGCATGAAGAATAAGAATAATGAATCGTAGAAGAAGACAAATCATATTAAACATTGTGATTGTAAAAGAAATGTACAAGATGTGGTATAAGTCCTAGGAGATGCCAATGAAGACAATCTATTCCTAATCGCAGATGAAGAAGACAAATCATATGTAGCACAATATACTCTAGAAAGAAAATCACATGATACCATGGCTAATTAGGATTGGCTTACCCTGAGGGAATACCATATTTGAATAAATCAAGTTATGTATTCTGGAAGGTGAGAATGGAAGCCCATTGTTAGGTCCCTATAATACTAGTGATTACCCCATTACTATTGTAGTTGTATCCCTTATTAATATTGTTGTGCCCCTATTGTCCCCATATTGTTATCACTGTGCCCCATAGAATTCCTCTATTTTATTTTTGTGCCTTTATATTATTATTGTTAGGTCGGCTGGGTTATATTGTGACTCCTTAGACTCCTATATATAGAAAGGAGGTTTTGTCATTTGAATCATCAAAGAATCATTCATTTGTGTAATGTAAAGGAGGTTGCCCCCTCGAAGAGGCTAAATTCTAAGGCGTTGATCTATCTTTTCTATCTTTTTGTGAGCTGGTTTCATAACATTTGGTATCAAAGTTGTGGATTCTAGGGTTTCGCTGCTCCAAATAGGTCATCATGGGATTTTCGCTATAACTATTTCACTACAAAGTTTCAGAAGCTAAGAAAAAAACCCATTTGAGAAAAAATTGGTCTGAACCTTTGCTCTGAATTTCAGATCCTATCTCACTATATTTTTGGAGATATAGTCTGAGGAAGTTAGGGTTTTTGTAGACCCCTGAATTACATTCCAAACAAGTGACTTAGGGAAAATCGTCATAACTTTCCCTCTGAGTATCGGATTGAAATTTCATAAGAAGGTACAGAAAGAGGACAGACTGTGGTTTCTTGTATATAGTTTTCAGATCCAAAGGTCGAAACAGGGACATGTGGCACGTCGTACAAGTTCGCTCTATTGAACTAGTCTATAATAAGGTCACTGTGGGAGATTTGGCATAACTCTTCCTTGGAGAATCCAATTTGGATCATATTGGTGGAATTGAAAAGAGGAGGGCTACTACACATTGCAATTTAAGAATTGGATAATCCAAAATTACATAAATACATCAGAGGCAATATTGAGCTCCTATAAAGTGAAAAAAGGTGTGTAGATTTTTTTAAATTTTTGCTTAAGCTTGGTTTGAAAAATTATTTTGAAGGAATTCAAAGGGCATAGTAGAGCATTATTATCAGTAACTGATGCCTCGAGGAAAGAAAATGAAAACACCTAGTAAGCTACCTGAAAGCTCTAGCTTGACTCATGAAGAAGAGGAATAAATGCTACATGAAATATCAAAATTACAAGACCAAGTGCAACAAATGTCACTCTCACAAAAGCTAACAGAAGCCAAGATAAATGGCGTGGAATCTAAGATAAAGGGCATGGAAGCTAAGATGAATGGTGTGGAAGCTAAGATGGAGGATTTGAAGACATATTTGAAGACATGCATGGCAGATTTGAAGACAGATTTGACAAATTTTGTACAAGAAATGCTTACTAATGGTGAAAGGGTAGTAAAAGAAACTCATGATGCAAAGAAAATAAATGCTAATCATGATTTCATAGAATCTAATGTTGGATTGAAGACCCACCATATTCCAAAAATCGATATGAGGAAGCTTGATGGCAAGGATCCGCAACATGGATATTATAGATGGAGCAATTTTTCGATCTCAATAATGTGCAAAACACACAAAAGGTACGTATTGCAACTTTATATTTGGAACCAAATCAGTTTGTATGGTATCAGTGGCTTTGCTCTTGTAAACAATCTATCACTTGGGCAATTTTTACAGAAGAATTGACAGGACATTATGAGGATACAAAACGCAACACTTTTTTTAGCCAATTGATAACTCTCAAACAAAAGGGTTCAATAATGGAGCACATTGAGGAGTTCCAAAAATTGAACATAAGGGTAAAAGATATTCCAGAGGAGCATAGGATTGATGTGTTCATAGGGAATTTAAAGGATAATATCCAGCATGATTTTCTCCTTTGGGAACCTGATTCATTAGAGAAGGCATTTAGGTTAGCAAGAAAAATGGAAAGAAAAATTATGTTCGCTAGATGTTTCCACATCAAAATCATCCATTTCTCCAAATCTCCAAAAAGTCTTAGACAATCATTCCAAAGTATTTGAGACTCCCAAAGGTTTCCCACCTATTCATGATCATGATCATGCTATTCATCTGATTCCAGGAAGTGTTCCTCCAAACATCAAGCCGTACAGATATCCCTATGCCCAAAAGAGTGAAATTGAACATATGGTTGCAGAAATGCTAGAGGCTGGTATAATTCAACCTAGTCAAAGTTCTTTCTCTGCTCCAGTAGTATTGGTGCACAAGAAGGATGGATCATGGTGCATGTGTTCGGATTATAGGGAGCTCAACAAGGTCACTATTAAAGATAAGTCTCCCATTCCTGTCATTGGTGAATTACTGGATGAATCACATGGACCAATTTACTTCACCAAGTTCAATCTTCGTTCAGGATATCAGAAAATCAGAATGAAGACTAAAGGCATTCTGAAAATAGCATTTAGAACTCATGAGGGTCATTATGAATTTTTGGTAATGCATTTTGGCCTTACCAATGCACCTTCTACATTTCAAGGTTTGATGAATTCCATTTTCAAACCCTTCCTTAGAAAATTTATGTTAGTATTTTTTGATGATATACTAATCTATAGCAAGTCTTGGAAGGATCATGTTGAACATGTTGACAAGGTGCTACAACTATTGGAGGAGAAACAATTATATGCAAAAAGATCCAAATGTTTCTTTGGAGTAAAAGAGGTGGAATATCTGGGTCATATTGTATCTCATGAAGGAGTTAAGGTAGACCCTAGAAAAATTAAATCCATTAAGGAATGGAAAATCCCCACATCCATAAATTATTTGCGAGGATTTCTCAAGTTCACAGGGTATTATCGCAAGTTTGTTCAGAATTATGGGAGAATAGCAGCACCTCTAACAACATTATTGAAGAAAGATGCATTTTCATGGACTCCAAAAGCAATAAAGGCCTTCGAATAGCATAAATAGGCAATGTGCCAAGCACTGGTCTTAGCTACACCGGACTTCAAAAAATGTGGTGGCAGATGCACTCTCAAGAAAGGATGAGGATGTGGAAGCATTTTTGTGTGCCATTTCTATTATCCAACCAGATTGGATAAACGAAGCAAGGGAGGAATGGAAGAATGATGAAGAAGTGTGGGCACTTATTCGAAAGTTACAACAAGATTCCAATACATCTGATACATTTAGCTGGAAAAATGATTCATTATGGTACAAAGATCACTTATACCTCTGTAAGAATTCCCGACTAAAAAAAAAGACTCTTATGGTATTGCACACCTCTCCCTTAGGAGGGCACTTAGGATTTTTAAAAGCTTACCACAAGGTAAAGAAGGAATTTTTTTGGGATGGCCTTAAATCAGATATTCAGAAGTTTGTGGCGGAATGTTTGGTTTGCCAACAAAGTAAAGTTGAAACAATTAAGACCCTGGGTCTATTACAACCTTTATCCATTCCAAGCTGACGTTGGGAGGAGGTTTCAATGGATTTCATCACACGTTTACCCAAGTCTGAGGGGAAGAGTGTCATCATGGTGGTAGTTGACAGACTTACTAAGTCTGAACACTTTTGTGCATTATCACATCCATTTAAAGCTAATACAGTTTCTACTGCATTTATGGAAACAATTCAAACGCTGCATGGAAACCCAAAGATTATTGTAAGTGACAGAGATCCCATTTTCACTAGAAATTTTGGACAGAATTATTTTCTTGTCTCGGTACTCAGTTAGCTCATAGCTCATCTTATCATCCTCAATCTAATGGGCAAACTGAGATAGTAAACAAATGTTTGGAAGGATATCTTCGTTGCTTTGTATTTGATAAACAGACACAATGGGTCAAATGGTTGCCTCTGGTTGAATGGTGGTATAACACTTCCTTCCATACAACAACAAAAGTGACCCCATTTATGGCACTTTATGGATATCAGCCACCATCAATCACATCATATTTAAGAGAAAATTCTAAGGTTCAAGCAGTGGAACATCACATCGAGCATCAACAACAAGTTCTCCAACTCTTAAAGGATAACCTCGTGTTGGCGCAAAATAGAATGAAACAACAGGCAGATCAACATCGCAGCGAAAGAAGTTTTGATGTAGGTGATTGGGTATTCCTACGGCTACAACCATATAAACAAATGTCCCTCAAGCAAGCTAAGAAGGATAATAAATTATCACCAAAGTATTATGGTCTGTAAAAGGTGTTGCAAAAGATTGGTATTATGGCATGCAAATTGGAGCATCCTGCAGCTTCTCGAGTGCACCCAGTTTTCCATGTTTCATGTTTAAAGAAGGTTATAAGCGACGAGCTCCCAGTTCAAACAATATTTCTAGAACTTGACGAGGAAGGAAAAATTATATTGGAACCGGAAGCAGTCACAGAAACAAGATCTCGACAGCTACAAAATCGATCAATTTCAGAGTATCTCATCAAGTGGAAGAACTTATCCGCAGAATATTCCACATGGGAGGATGAGAATTTTATACAGAAGCATCCAGAACTACTCAAGCGTTGAGGACAACACTTTTTTGAAGGAGAGGGGCATGTTAGGTCCCTATAATACTAGTGATTACCCCATTACTATTGTAGTTGTATCCCTTATTAATATTGTTGTGACCCTATTGTCCCCATATTGTTATTATTGTGCCCCATAGAATCCCTCTATTTTTATTTTTGTGCCTTTATATTATTATTGTTAGGTCGGCTAGGTTATATTGTGACTTCTTAGACTCCTATATATAGAAAGGAGGTTTTGTCATTTGAATCATCGAAGAATCATTCATTTGTGTAATGTAAATGAGGTTGCCCCCTCGAAGAGGCTGAATTCCAAGGTGTTGATCTATCTTTTCTATCTTTTCTATCTTTTTGTGAGCTAGTTTCATAACACCCGTTAAGGTTATCTGTAGAGTATGGATAAAGAATGAATATGCTATAGAAGTAAAGAAGATTATCTTGAAAGGATTATCAAATTCAAACTGATAAAGTGAGACATTGTGAGACTGTAAAGGAAATTATAGATAAGTTTCATTGAGTATATGAAGGAGAAAATTAACAGGAACCGGTAAATATTGAAGACCCTACTTTATCATGTAATGAATCTGATCATGATCAAGACTCCCATGTCATAAATTTTCAAGTTGTTGATCATCCAGGGAACAAAGTTTGAGGTAAAGAAAATAATAATGAGTGATCTATAGGTAAGTTGACGTTCTATTGTAAATGTAAAATATCAGGTCATCTTACTCTTAATTGTTCAAATGAAAGTCTAGAAAAGAGTTATAACAAAGGAGTACTAGAAGTTGAGAGAAAACCCCATGAGGAAAATAAGAAATGATCTCATGACTATTCATTTTAAGAAGATAATGAGTGCACATCTAGTAGTGATGAAGAAAGAATACTTCTTATGTCTATGGAAGATATTTTAGAGTCAGAAAGTGAACTAGATTGTGGATGCAAACTTGATTTTTCACCTTAAGATATAGATGTAGAAGATGATCTTGATGAAGAAATATATTTAAGAAGAAAACTAATGTCTTCTCTAGAAGATTGAAAAGATGACATAAATAAATTAGAAACAAAAGGACTTTTTGTATGAATATGATATCAAGAATCAAGATTTTGAAGTATTGAAAGAATTTGTAGTTATTCCAAATACCTAGTAAGAATAAGTCAAATGTATGAATGAGGTAATGGCAAATCAATTAACTAAATGATAGGCTTATTGTGAGAAAGTATAAGTTGAGTTTGTTTCACTAATAAATTATCTAATAAAATATAATCCTCATCTAAATAAATATTAAAAGAGTATTGGAATCTTGGATGGAATTCTCAATAATCAAAGATCCCCTCTCATCAAGATTATTTTGGAATTAAAATTTCAATCAAGCTTTGAGAAAGCAAAACTCAAAGAATCAATCACGCATACCGAAGAAGTTAAAGGATCCAACATAAATAAATTTAAAGGAAGTGATGGACATTAGCAATAGAAATTAAATTAACGACAACAAACTAAAGTGAATAATAGCCATAAGGAGCAATAGAAACAAACAAGAATAAAGAACAAAAATATATATCAGTAGTAAAAAATAATTATTCATAATTGTCATTTGAATAGTGATAGAGATCGAGTAAATAAAAAACAATGATTCTATCGCCCTCAAGGACAATGTAATTGAAGTTTCATAAATTTCTCTTCTCAAAGGCAAAGTGTTCCCAGGAATCAAAACTTTTTCAATGGCTAATTCTTTTCTTGCAATAACTTTAGACACAAAGCAATAGATTGTGGATATTATGCAAGAAATATAAATATGCTGAGTAGTAGTAACAAGAGAACATATAAGATCTCAATAAATGGCTATGTAAGCAACAATAGAGGATATGGTAAGAATGGTGTTAGAAATCAAAACTCCTTTTCCCCTTTCCTAGATATTCTTGAGTGTTATAAATGTAACAATTATGGACAAAACGCAACTAAGTGTAAATATGGAAAAATAATATCTATCTCTCAGAAAGATAAAATAGAAGAAGGAACTAAGACCTCGAAACAAAAAAAGAGGAAGAAGATTATGAATTTGCACTATGTGCTCAAATTCAAGGATGTATGCTAAGAGGAGCAGGAAATCAATAAATATTTGTTCTCTCTCACAAGGACAATCAAAGAAAAAATAAAATATACAACTCCTTTTATCTCCCTGAAAATTACATATATGATAATTAGGGACATCGAGCAAGTGACAACATAAGTAACCCAAATAATTCTCCACGAAAATCAAGCAAATAGAAAGCATGAAGATATGGAAAGAAATGAAGAACAATAAGAGAAGTGTGATCTAGTACCTTTTGATTGAGAAAATGATTTTCAATGGTACATTGACAGTATATTCCCTCATCATATGATAGGATACAAAATCTTATTACTTCTTAGAAGAAAATCAATGGAGGTCGTATCATTCTTGAAAATAATACATCAACCAAAATAATGGGAAAAAGACTAGTTGATACTTACAATTAAAAGGATAAAGATAAAAATGTTTTGTTGGTTGAAGGTTTTAAGCACAATATTCTAAGTATAAGTCAAATGGTAGATAATGGACATGAAGTCATATTTTCTTCTAAGGGATGCAAAATTAGGAAGGAGGAAACTGATAAATTGGTAGTCATAAAAATAAGGACTCCAAGAAATGCATATGTCCTTGATAATGAAAATTCCAAAGAATGTAGTAAGAGAGTATTATATCTCTTAGCTTATCAGTAAAGGAAAAGAGAGGTACCACAACACCTCAAGACAGAAAAGGAAGAAATAATTTAGAGTGAGTAGGAGGGGAAGAACTGTGAAAGAGAGAATGAAGAAAGAATATTCTCAAGTGGAGTACACAAAAACATCTCAAGTTACATAAAGAAGAAAATAATCATTGAAGATGAGTTGCAATAGAAGAATAGTGTGACAGGTCTACATGAATAGCTCTTAATCAAAAGTAAAGAAGGGTGATATCAGGTAGTGTTAAGGAAATTTTTATTTCAGGAGATAAAAAATAAATATTTGGACTTTGGAACAATGAGTAGTGTGTCTTTGGCCCATTTATACAATAGTAGCATAACCAGTTTATGGAGAAAATGGAAAGTGTGCACAAAGGGAGATGTCTATCTTGGCAAGGTAAATTTTACAAGGAAAAGAAAAATTGTTTTCTACTTGGTGTCAATTGGTACTCTTTTAGTTTAGTAGTAGAAACCTCTTGTATGTTGAACAAAACTTTCAAGGGGAGCATGGTCAAAGGGGCGGATTGACGAGTCATTATCTCCTAAATCCATACACCAGTGAAGCACCAAAAGGAAGAGTTAAAAAACATTGGATTTGTAAATGCGATTTTTACCGAAAGATATTCTTGAAACAATATGAATAACAAAAGAATGAATTCAAATATTTAGTATAGTTAATGGTACAAAGATGAATTGAAAATGAAAAAGCAATCAATGACTGGCTTTTCATAAGAAAAGGGTGAGAATGAGTTTGTAGTAGCAATGGAGAAAGTGGGAAAATGTTGACTACGATAGTTGTTTTTCAACCCAAGGTAGAATCGTCAGTACCATATTATATCCTCTTAGGGTGAGAATTGTCAAATATAGAGTATCTAGGCTCTTTTGTCATTAATTTCAAAGAGGGAAAATGAACAAACATTGGCAAGTTGTATTCATTGGCAATTAGCATTGCCATTCATGACCAATAACGTTTGTGTTGCCATCAATGCTAAAGGGGAAATTGTTGAGAAAAGTGTTGTCATTGATGTAAAAGTTAAGGCATTATTGTAGATTTGTGTTATTGATGTTAAGTAAGTGTCATCATCATGTTGGTCATTGATATTGGTTGTGTCAAGTTTGGGGGAGCTTGGTAACTCAATAATGGAGGCTATATCTTTGAGGATTTGAAGGTATTTTTTCCTTAATTTGTTAGCTCAAATCATAAAACCAAGTGTTTTAGTGTGTAGTCCTCTTAAATACCTTTCTTGTTAGGTCCCTATAATACTAGTGTATCCCCCATATTGTTATTGGTGTGCCCCATAGAAGCATACTATTGTTATTGTTTCACCCTTACATTATTATTGTTATGAAGGGCCTAATTATATTTTGACAACATGGACTCCTATATATTCCAGGGGCGTCTTGTCATTTGGATCATCCAAGATTTTTTCATAAATGTTATGTAAAGGAGGTTTCCAGATCAAAGTGGATTAATCTCTAGTAATTGATCTATATTATTCTTTTATTTTTATGTTATTTTTCAATTGGAAACATAATATTTGGTATCATAGCTTTGGATCTTAGGGTTTTTGTACTTGAAATAGATTATCTTGGAATTTTCCCTATATCATTTTTTCTACGAGGCTTCAAAAAAAAAAAAATTCCATCTGGAGTTGAAATCATGGTGAAATTTGTGTAAATATTTCAAACGTTTTTTTGCTACATTTTCATAGATACGGTCCAAGGAATTTAGGGTTTCTATATGCTCTAGAATTCAGTCTCAAACAAGTGAGCCAAGTAAAACAATCATAACTTTCTCTACGTTGTTCGTTTTTGAATTTCATAAAATAATATTGCAATTTCATCACTTGTAGTTTCTTGGGGACAAGTTTCATGGCCGAAGGTTTAAAAATTAAACGTGGCAATTTGTACAACTTTGTTATAGTAAACTAGTCCATAATCACACTATTGTGGGAGATTTGGTATAACTTTGGCTTGAAGAATCTGATTTTTGTCTAACTTATGGAGTTCTAAAGAAGACATAGGGGGCTTCCTCGAGATGAAGTTTCAATCCTTTTGAGGCTGATATTATAGAGATACAATAGTTTCAAGATAAAGATCCAAAAATAAAGAAGAAAGGTGTGTATTTTTAAATTTCCATAACTTTTGTTTGAAAAAACTATTTGAAGTGATTAAAAGGGCATACTGAATCATATACATCATTATTTGGTTTCAATATACCTTGCAACAAAAAAAATATATACATTGAATAAGCCAACATAAATATCTACTATGATGCATAATGAAGAGGAAGAATTACAACATGATATATCAAAATTATAGGCCCATGTGCGACAAATTTCACCCTCACAAAGAGAACCCAAAAAGGATTTGGATGGCTTAAAAGAAGAAACAAAAGGGGAAATTGGAGTGTTTAAGGATGGTTTAAAATCAAACATGGAAGTAGTGATGAACTTCAAGATGGAAGGGTTCAAGGAAGGTTTGACAAAGTTGTTGCAAGAAAGGCTTCCTAGTGGTGACAAGGTACTCCATGAAAATAAGGGTGAGGAAAAAAGGAATATGAATTATGATTTTAGAGACTCCAATAGTGGGATGAAGGCTATCCACATTCCAAATATTGATATGAGGAAGTTTGATGTCAAGGATCCAATAACATGGATACGAGAGATGGAGCAATTCTTTAATCTACATGATGTGCAACACACACAAAAGGTACACATTGCATCTTTATATTTAGAACCTGATAGATTTGTACATGGTATCAATGGATTTTTTCTCATAAAGCACTACTCAGTTGGACAATGTTTAGGGAGGACTTGAGAGCAAATTATGAGTATACAAAGAGAAATACATTATTTAAACAAATGATAAATATAAAAAAAAGGGGTTTAGATGGGTGGCACAATGAGGACTTCCAAGGAGTCAATATCAAGCTAATTGATATTCTAGAGGATCATCTGATTGATGTATTCATAGGGAATTAAAGGATAAAATCCAACATGAGGTTCACCATTGGGAACCTAAGTCATTGGAGAATTCATTCAGGGCGGAAAGAAAAGTTGAAAGAAAAATTATGGCAACAAGGAGGTCCACCACTCACAACTATAAATATGGGAGTGAAGCCACTCTTAGATCCCAATAACCTACAAGGTTGAAACCACAACAACTAGAGAAAAAAGTATCAAAAGGGCCTTGTTACAATTGTGATAGAAAGTACACTAATGGTCGTAAGTGTGCTATGAAGAAATTAGTTTACATAGATTGTGAAGAGGAGGAAGAAAAGGAATAATAAACATCAAAAGAAAAGATATACACTAGGAACCAACCCTAGGGGCTGAAAAAGAAGAAAATAATCTTACCACATCTTGTAATGCATTAACGTGAATTACCACTCCTCAAACTCGCAAGATAAAAGGATATATGAAGAAGAAACAAGGTAATAATGTTTCTTGATTAAGACAGTACTCGTAATTTTATTCATTGTAAGATAACCAAGGATTTGAATTAATTTCTATACCCAACACCAAAGTGTCAGGTGATAGCTGCAAATGAAGGAACTATAAATTTCTCAGGTAAATTCCATAATATCAATCTAACAATGGGGGATACATATTGAACAATCCAATGCTTTCCATTCTAATGGTGGTGTGGATGTTGTATTAAGAGTTCAATGGTTACAATCTTTAGGGATGATAAGTTTTAGTTTCATGAACTTTTCTTGAATTTTTTTATGGAAGGATAGGAAATTGAAATAAGGGATACCGTAGGGAAACCTGAGAAGATAATCATCTTTAATAGCATGACAAATATTTTGAAGAAGGGGGTGATTGCACAATTATTACCACTAGATGTTTAAATGTCAAAGTCATCCATTTCTCCATATCTCCAAAGGGTACTTGAAAATCATTCGAAGGTATTTGAGACTCTCAAAGGTCTCCACCTATTTTCGATCATGATCATGCTATTCAATTTATTCTAGGAAGTGTTCCTCCAAACATTAGACCTTACAGAAATCCTTATGCTCATAAGAGTGAAATTGAATGTATGGTTGCATAAATGATAAAGGTAGATATAATTCAACCTAGTCAAATTTCTTTCTCTTCTCTAGTAGTATTGGTGCACAAGAAGAATGGTCCATGGTGTATGTGTCCAGATTATAGAGAGCTCAAAAAGCTCACTATTAAAGATAACTTTCCCATTCTTTTTATTGATTAATTGTTGGGTGAACTACATTGAGAAATTTGCTTCATGAACTTGGATCTTTGTTCAAGATATCATCAAAATAAAATAAACACAGAACTTCCAAAAAAAATATTTAGAAATCATGAAGGTCGTTATGAAATTGTGGTCATGCCTTTTGGCATTACTAATGCACCTTCCACATTTAAAGGTTTGATGAGTTCCACTTTCAAACCCTTCAAAAAAAATTGTTATTATTTTTTTGATGATATTAATCTATATAAAGTCTTGGAAAGATCATGTTCAACATGTTGATCGAGTACTCATACTATTGGAGGAGAAACAGTTGTATGAAAAATCCTCTAAACTTTTATTTCGAGTGCAGGAAGTGGAATATTTGGGTCATATTGTATCCCATGAGGGTGTTAAGGCAAACACAAAAAAATTAATTCCATCAAGGAATGGAAAATCCCCACAACCTTAAGGCATCTTCAAGGATTTCTCAGGTTGACATGATATTATTTCAAATTTGTTAAGAATTATGGAAGATAGAAACACCTTTAACAACATTACTAAAGAAAGATGCAATTTTTTAGACACCAAAATAAAATAAGGCCTTTGAACATCTTAAATAGGAAGTGTATCGAGCTCCAGTAGTAGCTACACAAGAATTCACAAAAACCTTTATTGTGGAATGTGATACCTTAGTAAATTCCATTGTTGTTGTTTTAATGCAAGACGGAATACCCATTTCTTTTGAAATTCATGCAGTTAATGGAAAGTATTTATAGTCACCTATTTATGAGAAGGAAATGTTTGCAATACTACATGCACTAAAGAAATGGTGCCCTTACCTAATGGAAAGACACTTGAAGGTAAAAATAGATCATGATAGTCTTGAATACTTCTTGGAACAAAGATTACTTTTAGAAGAGCAGAAAAAATGGGTCACAAAGATGTTGGGTTACGACTTTGAAATCATTTAAAAAAAAGTAAAATGTCATTGTAGATGCACTCTTAAGAATGGGATGAGGATATGGAAGCATTGGTCTATGCCATTTCTATTATCCAACCTAATTGGATAACTGAAGCGAGGGATGAATAGAAGAATGATGAAGAGGTATGGTCACCCGTTAAAAAGTTGTAGTAAGATCCCATTGCATATGGTTCATTTACTTGGAAAAGTGATTCATTGTGGTACAATGATCGCTTATATCCATGTAATAACTCCCAACTTAAAAAAAGTTCTTTTAGAATTGTACACCCCTCCTATAGGAGGGAACTTAGGATTTTTCAAAACTTACCACAATGTCAAGAAGGAATTTTTTGGGATGGACTTAAATCTAATATTCAGAAGTTTATGGAAGAATGTTTGGTTTTCCAACAAAATAAAGTTAAGAAAATTAAGATCCCTGGTCATTTACAACCATTATCCATTCCAATTCAGCATTCGGAAGAGAGACTCAATGGATTTTATCACATATTTACCCAAGTATTAAGGAAAGAGTGTCATCATGGTGTTAGTTGATATACTTACCAAGTATGCACACTTTTGTGTAGCATCTCATTCTTTTATGAAAACTATTCAAAAGCTACATGGAAAGCCAAAGATTATTGTAAGTGATAGATATCCCATTTTGACTAGAAAATTTTAGATCTAATTATTATCTTGTTTTGGTACTCAATCAACTCATAGCTCTTCTCGTCATCCTTAGTAAACCACTGCAATAAGTATTTTTCACTAGAAAGGTCTCCAATATCACATCGAGTGTAGCCACCTCGATGTCGGGTGGATTATCCTCTTTGCCGAAGGGACTCTCATAGTTGTCATTCCCAAGAGACTCTCATAGTTGTCATTCCCAACTATTTGGAAATCTCTCATGAATAGATATGCATGGCATATATATTTATGCTAATGGTCGCAGGTAAATATCTCATTTTTTTTTAATATTATTTTTATTTTATTAATAATTATATATTATAAAATCAATTACATTTGAAAATATCTATTTATTTTCTATAGTGATTTACAATGAAAGTGATATTAGTTATTATTGTATTTTCTTAAATTCCACATATTTTAGTGTTGAAATTAAAATATTGAATATAGTTACAAATAATCAATATTATAGAAGTCGAAATAGACTTTATATGGAGATAGACTTTACATGGATATTGTCAAAATCAATTTAAACATGAAGGATGATTATGGATTAGGAAAAATTAAATTGATGAAATTTCTATTTAATGTTTATGGATTAGGAAAAATGAAATTGGTGAAATTTCAATTTAAACATGAAGGATGATTATGAATCAGGAAAAATGAAATTGGTGAAATGTCAATTTAAACATGAAGGATGATTATGGATTAGGAAAATTGAAATTGATGAAATGTTATAGTTGTATGTTTAGTATTTGCATCTAATTTGATTAATCTATTAAAGTAATAGAAGTTATTAATGAATTTATATAAGAAACATTTCAATATATTAAAAGGGAATTTAGATATGAAAATGGAAAATTATGGAACATGAAATAGTAATGGGTAATAACCTGTGTACTCTTTTCGTCTTTTATTTTGGTGATTAATTGTGATTTTTAAAAAGGTAGGAAAATATTCATAGTATAATTATTTTGAAATATTGACCATGTTTTAATTTTTTTTTATTAGAACGTTCTCCCCTTTTTCCTTGTAGTCATGTTCTAACATAGAATTATATTGGCTATTAGGTGGCCTTTGAAATTAATGTGAATCTTCACTTAGTGAAGATTATTTTCCTTGTCCAATTTTGTGTATGTTTATAGTTATGATTGCATCTCCTTTTCCATGCATTAATCAAAAGTGGAATCAATTCTTTTGATATCTTTTTATATTTCATAAACTATAGCCTGAAGGAAATTTTGTGGTTAGGTAAAGAAGATATAACAAGTAATTCATAGCATTAAGAAATCTCATATGTTAAGGAGAAAAAACTACTTATAATTAGTCTAAAATGGGAGGATGACACCTTTTTATATGCTCCTTGCAACACATCGATTTTCACAAAGATGATAATAAAATTATGGTAGTATATATGTATTGATGAGTCCACAAAGAAACCAATATGCATTTTATGTGCTTGAGATTGTAAAATTAAAATCTTGAGATGAACTTGTAAAAGAGGCAGTTAAATATGAAGTGGCATACACGCAAAACTAGTTTAGTTAATGTTTAAATTAAACAGACAATAGCTATTTGGCGAAGGTGTGAGAAAATAGTGGTGCAATTTCAGGGAACTAATAGATATAAACCTATGATAACAAGAGACTAGCCTTGGGAGAACAACAAACCTATTATTAGAATAAGATGATGGAAAAATATATAAATAGACAACAACCTTAAGAAATGGAAGAAACATTAACGATCAACTAATGAAGTTGAATGATAAATAAGGTCATTGTCAAGGGCCCTGAAGGGTATGATAACATTGAATTAAAGAAGTGAATCCATAATAAAATTGATCAATTTGAGGAATTTAAGTTATGTGATTGGAGGAGTAGTAACAATATTTCCAAGTGTAACAATTTTATACATTGAAGAGAGAGGAGGAAAATAAACTAGTATGACTCAAGGTGAGAAATCAAGGCCAATATAATAATATTTCTATCTTTGAAGCTAGTAGACACGTAATATTAAGAAATTGAGACTATTGAAGAAACAAAAGTAAAAATGGATAAAATAAGAAAGAAATAAATTAAGAGAAAATTTAACTTAAGTAAAACTTAAAATAGAAGGTAAACCTAAAATAAAAGTTGCATGTTGATTCCATCATCCATTCTATTGGGAGAGAAGTGTTGTGAGACAAAGGATTCCTTGGCAGTAGTATGTTGATTGAGGGCTCGGGGGTGGCCAGTTGTAGAAACATTATATGGAGCTGAGCCTACGGTTGGCTGGAGAGTCATCCCCAAAACTTTGTTGCGGTTAGCGAGATTCAAATAACATTCAACTCTGAAATTACAAGGATCATCATCGCTACAGGTAAGTTTCTTTTGCTCCTATTTCTCAAAAAATCTATGATAATTAGTTGAATAGAGGTGTGTTGATTGTAAATCACATCATTGATCTAAATAGTTGTATGTTTTAATTTCGAGGTTGTTACAATCAACTTCTAATTTAATGCAATTCAAGATTGAGGAAAACGTGTGGATTGTCTACTTTTTAAATTCTTTTTTTATTTGGATTTGTTATATTTTTGATGTTTAGATTATTTTTTGATACATTTTATAAAATGGCTGTAGACAAGTTTTATGTTTTCTCCCACGATACAATGCAAAAAAATGGGCAGTTAAAACTTTAAAGCTAATCTTTTAGACAACTTGATATTGTTTGCCATTTATGTTTGCATTGTTGAAACAATTAGATTTATAAAAGTATGTTTTACACATATTTATAACCTAGCTCATTATATATATATATATATATATATATATATATATATATATATATATATATATATATATATATAATTTGGTGTAGTCAATTAATTTTGAATATATTAAATTATACATTTTATTTATCATTAAGTTATAGGGATTGAAAAATTGAAAATTAACTGCCCTAGTTTACAAAAACTTGGAAACCAAACATACATATAAAAAAAGTGAATGAATCCTATGATTTTTAAAGGATTAATCATGCCATGTGAGAGAGAAACAAGTTCTCTGAAAAAAAAAAGCGTAAAGGCGTTGACGAAGGAATAAAAGAAATTACTTCTAGATTTTAAACATAAGAGACACATCAAATTAGGGACATGAAAAGTCATATAGCTTCAAAATACATGGGTATTTTCTTATTCCAACACTGGGACCAAACTCAATAAGCATACTCAAGATGAACTAGAACATACACAAGTACAAAATGACCTTCAAAAGGCACTGGAATTAGAAAAAGAAAATGTAAAATTAAGCAAAATGGAAAAATTACTTCCCCGATTTTCAACAATATGCAAATCAAACATATAACAGTTCAACATATTTTTTTCCACTGAATAGAGGAGAAAGGAAATTCTATTTTGGAAAGAATTTATTTTTTTTAACAGTAATGAGTACATTCCACTAGGCACAATCGGTAACTTCATACAAACATCTACCATTATTCCACCTGGTAGATCCAATATTTCATAAATGCCACAAGGGCCAACATGTCTCTGCAGAGTTGAACCCATGTGGACAAAAATCATGAATGATGCCACTTGAGATGATTTCCTTTGATACTAAGTTGGTAAGAATTAGCATGCAAAAACTTAAATAATTTCCTATCTTTCAAAAAATTGAGAAAGAAAAAATTTAAACATGGTTTACAATGACATTTTTATTTTAAAGAAACACTCAATTATCTATTGAAACTTCAAGAAATTTGAGGATAGCAATTCAAAAATGTTTCCCTTTGCATTATATGTCTTGCAATGATTTGATGGACATTCAAAAAGTGGCATGAAACTATGAGTTGCGATTTGTTGTCAGCGATCATATCAATATTGAGAATATGTAAAAACCAACACTAGAAGAACAAATATCTAAAAAAAATACATCTAAGATAATGAATAAAGATAGAATACTGACTAATTCGTTATGGGGTTAGGCTAATGAAATAAAGGTAGAACATATAAACAATTCATAGATGCCAATTATGAGTAGGTTGGTTTGAATTGAAACTAGGAATGCAATGACATAGAGTAGCTTGATTTGAATTTAAATGAGCTGCTCAAAATAATTTAATCACCAAACACCAAACATGTCATCGAAACCAACACTAGAAGAACAAATATCTAAAAAAACAAATACATCTAAGATAATGAATAAAGATGGAACAATAACTAATTTGTTATGGGGTTAGGCTAATGAAATAAAGGTTGAACATATAAACAATTCATAGATTGCAAATATGAGTAGGTTGGTTTGAATTGAAACTAGGAATGCAATGAGATAGAGTAGCTTGATTTGAATTTAAATGAGTTTCTAAGAATAATTTAATGACCAAACAAAAAACATGCCATCGAAGTTTATTCAACTTGATCCAAAAATAAATCAGATATAAATGACATTAAGTGGATTAATTTTATGTTATTTCCTATTAACAACAGGGTAGTTAGTAGCTAACATATATTATTGAAAAAAGGAAACAAAGGTCAAATTTGATCATCCTCATTTTGGATCAACTTGCCTATAACAAGAATGGTTTTATATGTTGTCAGTGATATTTTAAATACATTGTTCAATAATATTGTTGTAATTTCCAACTATATTTTATATCATACTCATAAAAAAAAAGAGGTAAAGAATCCTTACTATATTAAAGATATGGAGTTTAATGGGTTTGATCTCAATAATTATCATGTGTGCTCAAAATTCAATGCCACTACTCAAGTCATCAATAGGTTGAAGTCGTTTATTTTCCCATGCAATTCATGAACAAGATGAAAGAGTTTATTTCTAAATTGAAGAAGAAGACATGATTTTTCCACACTTGCATACCAATAAAGGCCATAATTTCAATTATTCACCTAAAGCAATAAAAATCATAACAACATTAACCCTTGTTGTGGATGTTGAAAATCATGGAGACATTGGATGGAGAAAGGGCTACAGGGGACCTTGATTTGTCAACAACATATCCCACAAATCCAGGTCAAATTAGGAAGACCAAGCTTGGATTTGGAAGAAGAAACAACGACTCAGAAATGGTGTTTATTTGACCTTATCTCTTTCCTACTCGATGGTAGAGGAATCTATTGCATATTTGATTTCATAGGCTTCCTCATCTATGTCTAACATAAGACCTCAATTGAATGGATTTTACCATCAAGACCTATCAATGTATCCTCACAAGGAATTCTATGTTACTCTACTCTTTAAAATATTTTTCCCCATAAGGGCTCTTGTGCTCCTTTGCTCCTTACAATATTTTTACCCACAAGGGATTTTTTGCTCCTCTACTCATAATATTTTTCCCAATAATAAAAGGGGCCATGATTCATTAGGCTTTGACATCCATTTGTAACACTATATTAGTCCATCCTTCATATCATTTTCAATAAAAATTGGTGCATTTATGTTACACATCATTTTTTCACCATTAGGTAAATGACCGCCAATTTGGATCTCTCACTATTCGATGAAGTGTTCCAAGCATTCCCCTGCATTGTTAGAAAAAAAAAAACCTCAAAGACAATAAGAATCCTAGATTACATTGCTCAAAAACCTACTTTTAAGAACTTGTACAATTTCCTAAACAAAATCTACGCAAGCTCAATTCTCACCATTGCGGCTTGCACAAATCTGCACTATATCTTCCCCCATGAATTGTGAAAATCACTTACCGTAAGTAAAAAAAAAAAGTGATTTCTATAAACGTTGTTGGGGCGATATTTAACAACTAAAAGCCTCCATCTTATACATACTTAGGCCTCATTCCTTTGTTCATGGACCAAACTTTCTCCCTTTGTGGAACCCTAATCCCTCCTTTTGAGGATCTCAAACATCCTCCTCTTGGGCTATAAATTTAACACATAATAGAGGGCTAGGGGGGACTTCTAAATGTAAACTTATGTTGTTTCAATAGGGTTGGAAATATTGTCACCTAAGGGGTGGATAGGAGACTATTGGGAGGAGGCATACACCATCAAGGCCAAGGTTGTAATGCTTCTTCTTATTTAATATTAATAAAAGCATTATTCTTTCCTACTTGCACCTATTAGAATGCTATTTGGAAATCCCCTTGACCATTTGCAAGATTCATAACTCAATATCGGTTTAATTTTGTGATTGATGCTATATTGCTATTTCCATTCATGTTGTGTTTTATCTTTATATATATTTTTCTTTTATTCCTTTTTTTTCTTTTTCTATTCATTCAGATCTCCCTTTGGAGCAATGAGGAAAGTATTTTGAAAGCATCGGAAGGACTTCCACAGGAATTTTGTAGAAAGGGCTGGAAATCTTATCACCTAACGGGAGGATTGGAGACTATTTGGAGGAGGCATACATCATCAAGGCCAAGATCTGCCTTTGAAGCAACGAGTTAAGGATTTTGAAAGCATCAGAAGGACTTCCACAGGAATTTAATAGAAAGGTAAGAGACTCTTTCATACATCACACTTCATTCTTCAATTATGAATTAAGGAAACGTAACAATCACTTGTTTGTTTGTTACAGGATCTCTTTCTGAATATAGGGAGATCTCTCTTGTCCGCAAGAGTGATTAGTCTTCCATAAAAATTTAAGTACATCTACAGTCAGAACAAATGTTGATAACATGACACACTATAGGTAATAAATGCATCAAAATATTTCCTTAAAGAAAATAGGGAAGGTGAGAATTCTACTTTTTCCTAATTAAATGTTGATATCCCCATTGATATAAATTCAGAAAAAATTGCAAAACATAACATGAAAATAAATTTATCACATAATAATTTCCAAATTTCAAGAATAGGGCCCAATTGATCTCACCACCTTGTAAAAAATTTGAAAATGTAGTGTAGGGCATGATAGTTACAATGCCAAATTGAGGGTGGTGCAGACATAATAGAATTCTTACTAAGACTCTCAGTGGAAGTAATAAAGGCATGATAGTCCAACTACCCATCTCCATTGGCCTTCATAGACAAAGAAAATTGGTGATGAAGTACAGTCCTAAAAAAATAAACACCCATTTCCTCAATATCCTACAACACCAAACCTAGATATTTAACCACATAATTTTTGAAACCCCTAGGAAAAAAATCCCAGTTGATAACCCTCACTCTAAATAGTTCCATCACGTTCGACCCCACCACTCCTTGGTAAACATTCGAAAAGTTCTCGAACACATATAGCCCATCTTTGGAAGCAAATATTAGGCCCTCACTTAGACCTCCTAAGTTTGCCACAACCATAATCTAATTCACAATATTTTAGCTCTAGCCTAAGCCCGAAGGTCCTAAATCAGTCATTTATCCCATAGTCATAAATAGGGAGTCTATATTTGCCACAATCTCAGCACAAGTACCCACCAAGATAGCCAAAGTGTTGTCCTTAGCCCCTTTGTCCCTACCTAACACCGACGTGTCAATGGATTCACAACCTTTAGCTCGGGCTTCTTCATAGATTTCCTTAGCAATCAAAGATAGGTTGTTGCTCATATCGACTAGGATGGTTCCACTCCTAGGGACCATGCCTAAGAGTATACCCTTACTTCCTAGGACAACCATGCCGACATCAAAAGGGTTGGTGAGCATGGTAAAGATAACATTGCTCCTTTCCCCAACTACTATTGGTGAATCTAGCAAAACAAATCCCTTTTCACATTACCCTATGATCTTGTTGGGAATTCAAGCATATTTTCTTATCTCATAGCTAGCAGGATGCACTATCTCACACTTTGCAAACCCCATCACTCCAATTCCTACTGACACTTCCTTGCCACTATTCACTTTTAGTGAACTATCTTTGGTGTAATAGCGGTAGTAGATGCAAAATGAGTTTTGGCAGAATGAATTTGTGTAGTAAATGAAAGAAACTAGCAGTCTACAGAGAGTTTATAATTTTCCTTGATTTTTATACTAAGACATTTAAAATAATTTTAGTTTTAAATTTAAAATAATTAAAATAAAATGTTTTTTTTTTAAGACTTTGTCTTAAAAAACATCTTAAAACCCCCCTATATATAGTAGAGAATTATAATTGTAATTAATAATTGGATCATCCTAGATCAATCTTAACTCTTTATCTACCAAGTGCCTAGAGGGATCAAATTTGTTGAGGTGCAAACCTCTTTTAGAATAAAAACATTTTTGATCCCTCTCGACACGTGGTAGATATGGAGTTAAGATATATGTAGGCTAGTTAATAATAATAATAATAATATTTTTATTATTTCTTTTTAGAATTAAATATTAAATCAACTTTAAACCTTTTTAAATATAAAATTTATTATGAAACCTGACTAAATACAACATTTGATTAATAAAACCTTATTAAACCTTAATAATACCTAGTCCATGGATGTTCATGGTTCACTATGGGTGGCTATGGTTTTTCACGGTTTACCTTGGTTTGATTATGATTGACCATATGTTGACTATGGCATACAATGGTTTGACTATGTTTCACTATGATGTGATTATGATTTGACAATGGTTGACCATTGTTTGATTATGATTGACCATGGATTGACTATGGCTAATGATGGTCGAGCATGTTTTGACTATTTAATATTTTTATTAATCCTATTTAAAATTAAATATTAAATAAAATTTAAACCTTATTAAACATAAATTAAGTATGAAACCTTATTAAATATAATACCTTATTAATAAAAACTTATTAAAACTTAATAATACCTTGTCCATGGATGTCCATGGTTCACTATGGGTGACTATGGTTGTTTATGGTTTATCTTGGTTTGATTATAATTGACCATAGTTTGACTATGGTAGACCATGGCTTGACTATGCTTGACTATGATGTGTTTATGATTTGACTATGGTTGACCATGGCTTTACTATGGTTGATGATGGTTGGCCATATTTTGACTATGGCTTACCATGATTAACTATGATGACCATCATTTGACTATGTTCAACCATGGTTGGCTATGATTGAGTATAGATGACAGTAGTTTGACTATTGTGGATCATGTGTTTGTCGATGGTTTGTGATTGACCATGATTTGACTATGGTTATCATTGATATGGTGGTTGCTAATGGTTAATTATGGTTTGACTATGGTTAACTCTATCCATCCACTATAGGCCACCATGGTCAACCATGGTCATCCACTATGGTTCAATATAATTCGCTATGGTTTGTTATAGGTAATGTAAACATAGACAATCATGCATGTGTTGAACCATGGCTCATAATGGGAATAATATTGACTAATATTGAATATGATGCTCATGTTGACTATGGTTGACCATGTCAACTATAGTCCATTATAGTTAACATGTGTTAATATATAGATTAATATGTTATTAATGTATCATTAATATTATACTAAATTGTTACTTAAGTGTTATATTAACATTATTAATATTATATTAATGTGATAATAATATTACATAAATATCTTAATGTTATAATTAATTATTAACAATATATTAAATATTGAGAACCTATGGTATTCACCCATGGTATTCATGTGGAATATAGACTATTTAAACAGGGAACTTAAACCAGTCTAGATCCATCTTAACTCTAAATCTACCAAGAGAGAAAATAAATTTGATCCCTCATGGCACTTGGTAGATCCAAAGTTAAGATAGATTTAGGGTAATATATTAATTAAATATTTAATTAATATTAATATCTCCAACCCAGTATGGTATAGATGTTTTAATGTCCTATCCTATCCTCTTTAACATTTTGTAATGTTTTTCCATATCTTTTTTAACATTTTGACTCAATATCCCGGATGCGGGTGTTTGTACGAGTGGCAGTGAGGAGCCACATGTATAACATGTGCTGCCTCGTGTTCATCTGGAATTTTAATACCTCTCGCCGCCGAAGAGTTAAGTAAGGAGAAGCGATTGCAGAGCATTCAATGCTGCGCAAGGTGAAATGGGTAGGATGCAGAGGGCAGTTAAGGAGTTCGGGTTTCGAGAGAATTTCAAGCGGTTTAAGATGGAGGAGAGTATGTTGCAGGTCCCTGCTCAGAGCAAGGATCATGTTGTTCAGGCTCCCGTGGGCAATCTCCTCATTCACGTGGCAGTTCTTGTGGATCTAGCAGGCTATCAGAAGGCCGAGGGAAGTCGCGAGCTGGTATACTCTGTTGTATGTTAGTTTTGTTTTGGTGAGCTTCATCTCAGAATTGTGGCGAGAGGACTTATTGTTGTTGGGGGGCGACTCAATTCGGGAAAGAGCTCATTCGCAGCTCAGCTTCAAATCACCTGCTCCCCGGCAAACATGGTCAGACCAAGGCAACGGTTGCTCAGCAGGAGAGGGTCCGCTCGAGGAGGTTCTTCTCGCCGCCCTGGTGAGGAATCCCACCACCACTGCTGCTGCTGTTACTGTCACAGAAGGACAGGGGCCACGTCCATCCAGGCAACTCAACACATGGAGGTGGGTAATACCAGCGCTGGACATCACTCTCTTCCAGCTTTTGGGTCTACCATCTTCACGCTTGGCAGTTTGAGGGACAATCCCCGCATCAATGCACACATCTCAGTTCTATTCACTGAGGATTTTCAGGAAGATGAAGGCGGTTGGGGCAGCAAGGAAGAGCTCCGAGGCGAACAGCCGGGAAAAGTCGAGAAAGACCCAGTGGGGGTACCTGAGCAGCCTCCCAAACGACCTCAGGAGCAGGAGGCGTCCACTTCAAAGAGGGATGCAGGGGAAGAATGGGACGGCCTCCCCGAACACTACGGATGGTGTCGAATTATTGAGGAAGAGCCAGAGGACTAGCGTCCAAAGGCACACTCTGGCACTCTCCACTTTTGTTCAGGTCTGGTATGGGTCTCTCGTTCCTGTCTGTGTCTGGTATAGGTCATATGTCTATGTTTGTGTCTCCCCAGTTTATATTCATGCTTATGTACGCACAGGTTATGTCAGTAGGTTCTGTAAGGGTGCTGTCAGCCTTCTAACGCCCCTGCGAGGGTTGGATTTTTGTTCCGAAGCCCCTGCGTGGGAAATTTTTGTTTGATTGTGAACAATGTTATGACATGTTATGATCTGGAAGAGGCTCTGTCTGGAATCGAGGCCCCAGCGAGGACCAACTCTGAGATGTGAAATGCTAACCCAACGAGCCACAGTAGGCCTTGGGCAACTTGATTCTTTGCTTGTAATGCTTTCTTGTACATAATATAATAGAATAGAATAGTTTTACCGAGAAAAAAAAAAAAAAAAACATTTTGATTCAATAAAAGTACATTAAAAATAAAATAAAATAAAAAATCAATCATTTTGACAACTCATTGTTTTTCCATGGTAATTTTAACCCATGGGCTTCCCATGATATTATTCTAATGTAACCTATTTCAACCTGTGCATAATACTTTATAAAAATCACAATTTTCCAATTTTTCTCAATATTAGTTTCTAAATTTTGACCATGTCTATTTGCCTATTGTTTTATTTGGTTGTAGAGTAGAAGAGAGATAGCTAATCATGTGATAATCTAAAAACCCTGTCATTGTCATGGTTTTGACAACCCATGGTTTTTACGAGGGCATTCTTCTCTAATGTAGCATATTTAAATGCATAAAATTTATGTGCAAGCTTCAATGTGTGCTTATGAGTGTGTAAGTATGGTATCAGATGGATATATTTTTGAAAAAAAATATATATTGAAAATTAGTTATTTTTAGAGTTTCATTTTGCATATAATATATGCATCATGCAAAATAAAATTTAAAAAATATAAGAATAATTTTATTTTTGTTTTGAATTATTATTGACTTGCGGTACCAAGTTGACCATATTCATTACTGGGTGTGCCAATTGAACTAATTTTTTTTTTTTTTTTAAAATTTTTTACCATTGTTTAAATTTATTTGTAATATGAGATTTAGTTCTAGTCAAATTTAAATTTCAAATTTAAATTTTATACAACTTTGAAGTTTAAATTTTATAAAATTAAAATCACAAGAGAAGTTAAATTAAATTAAGTTCTTTTATAATTTGGAATTAAGTTTTATTTAATTTAAAATAATTTCATTAATTAAATAAATAAATAAATTTAATATATCACTTTACCGTGAAAATAAATCATAAATAAAAGGCGGAATAATGGTCATCTTTCTCAACGTTTTTATTGTCTTAAACTAAATCTAATTTTAATTTTTTATATTTTGCAAATTAACTTATTATAAATATATTTAAATTTGAAATAATTTGAGTAATGTAATAAATAAATGTATATAATATTATATAGTTAAAATATATGATAAATAAAAATAGAAATAATGAATTATCTCACTTAGCATTTTCATTTTCTTAAAACTGAATTTATTTTGTAGAGAAGTGAAATTAAATTAAATTTTTTTATATTTTTTAAATCAATTTATATTTAAATTTAAAATAATTTGATTAAAAATAATAAAATAATAAATTTATATTAATAATATTTTCATTTTAAAATAAAATCAGTGTAGATTTTTTTAAATGTGGATTTACTAAGTGTTGAGAGATCAAATATTTGGAGATACAAATTTTTATAAGCCTGAAGTGAAAAAATATTTGATCCTTCTCCCCTTACGTAAATTTAAAATTAAAATAAATTTAAATTAGTATATCAATAAATTAATATCTTTATTATCAATTAATATTATATTGTGTTAGGTATTATAGACATATATTTTTCATATATATAGATTACATCTATATATATATAATTATAATCAAATTTATAATATTTAAAGGTTTAAATGTTACTTATATTTTTACTATAGCACATTGAAGGTATAATGTTTCATATTGATGCATAGATTATATCCTTCCAGGTTTTATAATTTTAGCAGACAAATATATAGTATGGCCAAATTTATAATAGCATTCAATATAAATATAAATATATATATAAATTCTAGAAACTAAATGGCCTCCGATTTAATTAAGCGGGCTATGTTTAAGGTTACAAGTTTTTACAATATTTACTTACTTTGACGTTGTCTCTACTCTTTAATAATTTAACTATAAAACAAACACCTTGATGAACCTTCAAATATGTTGGATGCTGCATGGACAGTGAGTCTGGTAGGTGACATAGATGGCCTAGCAGACGTTCTATTTGAGTTTCTTGGCTCGGAGAATTTTCCAAAAAGCAACGCGGGGTTGGAATTGCGATAATTTTAAGAAAAAGAGGCGGATTAGATGCTATCACACATTCCTAACCTTATTATCCATTCCCATGAGTTCGGAGTGTGGGATAGCCTTGAATCGGTCTCTTTTTTCCAAAATTATCCCAATTCCATCCTGGCGTTGCCTTTCATCTGGAAGCCAAAAAGCTCAGGTACGAAGTTTGCTAGGCTATCTATGTCCCCTACCAGACTCCTCCCCTCCAGATTTTCAGGCCAGGATGCAAGTATATCCCATATTTTGATTATCCCATTACACACAGTAAATGAGAATCAATCTTAATACAATATACCTTTGTGTGATTTAAAGTTCACCCATTATCATCATCATATTTCTTATTTTACATTGTAAACATATCAACCTGTATATAGATTTCTCTAGATTTATTTAAATTCCAGATCTATCAAGGGAGGGTCAAACTTTTCAAGCTGTAAATTTTTTTTTTTTTTGAGTGCAAAATTAAAGGTTTGCAGCTACATAGATTTGACTTGTCTGGGCCTTTGATAGATCTTGAAGCTCAAATAGATCTAGGTTGGTTATCTTCAAATAATTATAGTAAACTCTATGCTTCATAGATAGTTAAGATGAATCTCCTTTGGTTTATCTTCAATCAGGTAAAGTAAGAGTACAAACACTTAGGAAACTCAAATATCAGCCTAGATACATGTTAACTCCATATCTACAGAGTGTATAGAGGGATCAAATATCTTTTCGGAGGTTTGTATCTCAAGAGATTTGATCTCTTCCCCTTGGTAAAGATGGATTTAGGATCATTTAATTTCTCCCTTTAATTAAGTTAAATTTCATCTTGAATACAATAGGTCAATACCATGGGTTCTTAATACATGAGTCGTTTTTATTTTTATAGGGTTATTTTTTATTTTGTTATCTTTATTTTTATTTTTATTTTATTTTGACCAAGTTAAAATGTTTACATTACATTAATCTTTTAATTTAATTTAATTTTTATTTTTATGTAATTTGACTTAGTAAAAATGTTAAATAAGACATTACCTCTACCATACTGGCTTGGCCCGTCTCCGGGCAAATGTATAGCAAGTTTATAACTTGTTAAAAAATTGGTTTTCCTACTTTTTAGTTTGTCTATCCTTCCTATAAATAAATTTTCAAACCCTTTTTCCAATAAAAGTAAGAACAAAGATTTATCTATCTAATTTCTTAAAATAAGACGCCTCTTTGGATAGAAGGAAAACTAATTGAAATTTTACGCCTTTAAATATGTCACATTAGAGAAAAATACCATGTGAAAAACCATAGGTAATTTGATCTCAAAAACCATTGGTAATTTGATTTAGTCCAAATGTTTAAATAACACAAGCCTAGATCCATTTAAAGAAATGTTTGCACCTCAATAGATATGATCAAATAACACAAGCCTCGATCCGTTTAAAGAAATGTTTTCACCTTAATACATATGATCCCTCTCAAAGCTTGATAGGGCCTAGATCCATTTAAAGAAATGTTTGCACCTCAATATATATGATCCCTCTCGGAGCTTGATAGGTTTGGAGTTAACTACGATGGCTTAATTATTAAATTCAAAATGTTTAGATAACATAATATGTGTGGACATTACAACAACTCTTCCATACTCGGATGGAGAATTTCTCTTGGCCCAAAAAAAAATAGAATTAAATTAAAAAAAATATATTTATACAATATTTTGATTGTGAAATGAGAATGAATTTTGGGCATGTGGTATTGATGAGCCATGGTAATGGCCCATGGTATGGTATGGTATGGTATGGTTAATAATATCCATGGTAATGGCCCATGGTATGGTATGGTATGGTTAATAATATCCATGGTCAAGTGGGGATGTAAAAGAATTAAATTAAAACAAAATATTTATAAAATATTTTGATTCTGAAATGAGAATTGTTTTTGGGCATGTGGTATTTATGAGCCATGGTATTGGCCTGTGATATGGTATGGTTAATAATATCCATGGTAAAGTGGGGTGAATATCCATGGTTAAAAGCCTTGTTAATTGTATGTATTATTTTGATTGAGAAATGAGGGATGGTTTTTAGGCATGTGGTATTGATGAGACATTGTATTGGCCCATAGTATGATATGGTTAATAATATCTATCCTAAGGTGGTGGTGAATATCATAAAGTATTAAGTTTTTGTTTTGTGCTTATTAATGAAATCTAAATATGGTTAAAAAATTATTATTTCAATTTATATGATAAAATAGATCTTAATTTATAACCACTATTAATAACTTATATATTTTCCACACATAGAGATGCAAAATATATCTCAATAGTAATTGTAATATTTTTTCTTTTAAATTTAATAAAAAATGTTATAAAATCAAATTCTTATAAAATATTTATAAAATATTTTGAGTGTGAAATGAGAGATAGTTTTTTGGCATGTTGTATTGATGAGCCATGTTATTGGGTAATGGTATTGTAACAAAACCTATTTACAAGTTAATAATATCTATGGCAAAGTGGATGTGAATATTTACACTTAAAAATATTGTTATATTGTAAGTTTATGTGCTTATTAATTAAATTTAAATATGGTTACATAATCATTATTCTATTTTATAAGGTAAAATGTATCTGAACTTATTGTTTCTACTTATATATTTTAATGTAATATGTATATTATGATTTTTTTTAATCTAAAAAGTTATTAGTCATTTTATTAATAAAAACAAAATTACAATGTGTCGAATTTGAATTTTATTATTTTGATTACTTTTACCTTTTTACAGGCACTACAATCTTTCCTTTTGGCACTATATTAATTTTAACCGACATGTAAATGTTTATCAATTTATGTATTATAAATTGGACATATTAATATAAATTCAACATATTGGACATCTAAAAATGTTTACAAACTTTTTTACATTACATTTACGCATTACCCTTATACTACTAGACAATAATATAACATAACAAGATATTACAATATGTTTTCTAAATAAATTGGAGAATACCTCTAAATACAATGATAATTGGTCATAAACCCACATAAACAAAGGAATGGCTAATGACCCACCCAAACTCGGTGCAGATGACAAGGTAGAACTAGAATGGTGAAGTATCTTTGCCCCAGTGGTAGAGGAGGAGGTTGTATTTTGGGTGTGGTGTCATTTGCGATGCTCTCGATGTTAGGTAAACTTGACTCAGGATAGAGTCAAAGTTGACGAGGTTAAAGAGTGATGGTTTTGGGGCACATGGTATTGTGCACCCATAGTATCATGCACGTGGTATTATATGTAATGGAGCTTATAAAAGGCTAAAACGACTTCATTGTAATGCAAGACCGATGAACAATGAAAACTCACTTGGTCAGATTGGCCAGGGTTTTGGCCAATGCTAATAAGATCTTATTAGATTGGGTTTTTCCCTAGATTTGGGATTTTCCCAGATAAATTTTTGTATTTATGTACTTATGATTGTTACTCGTTATTTTTATATTTATTCATCTAAATAATTATTTATATTATACAGTAAATTTCTTAACACTCGACCTAAAGGATCTCGTGATCTGTGTAGTGCTATTCAACCAAAAAGAATGCAGTCTCATAATTCGGGCAGGGCAAGGCTTGGCATCCTGGGTGGGCGGCCATGGCTGCCTCTTTGTGTGCGTGCCAAGGATTTCGTAATAAGACAGCCGTACTGACCTTGTGTTTCTCTTATTACTTTTAGAGTTTTCTCCAACATCGGGTGGCCATCATTCTTGAAGGGTTTTGGGAAACTGTTGAACATAAATTTGGCATCGATAGAGAAGTCGTTGCCATTTGTGCACACCACCTGTCGAATCTCCCTCACCAACCTTTTTCTTATTTTTACCTTGTGGATAAACAAAGTAAGGATGGAATTGTTGGTTAGTCTTATGGTATGTGCTCTGCGTAATGTTAAAATCAGGGAAGCAATGGGTCAATAATATTAGGAGCTATGGAGTAATATTTTTATTAATGGAAAAGGGCGAAGGAAACATACTTGGAGATTATGAATTAATTTTTTTATAATTATTAAGGAGAGGAGTATGAGATAGACAATTTATTATCCTCGCTTTTATTTCTAATATCTATGATAAGTTGTTTAAGGGAAAAAAAAATATGGAAGTTTTTTTTTTTTTTTTTTTAAATTTTTGTTTGTTTGTTTTTTTTTTTAAATGTGATTCATTATATAACTATTCCAAGGAAAAGGAACTAAGGTAGATTATTGCATTACATAGTAAAAAACTTCGAGAATCAAACCCAGGTGGGGAGGAGGAAGAGAACAATTTGTCCCTGCAACTTAACCTACCATTGTATGAACAAACATGGTCTTTTATTAGCATATATGGAAGTCTTATATGGTAATAAAGGACCACGTTTCATCATACAACAATAGTATAGGATAATGAAAGATCATAGCAAAGACTACTTGGATGCACAATGCAAAGGGGCTCATAAACATTATGCATGCTATAGAAGGTTGATAATTAACTAAAGATCAAAGGTCTAATGACTTATGCCTCAATAAATGAGACTTTGGAGTATTTTGTGCTTTGATTCACAATAAAAATCTAATAATCACAATTTATATTTATTTATAATAGAGATTACAAATATTTGTGTAAGTATTACATTTTGGTGGCAACAGGAGTATGCAACAAGGTGACATGTTGTACGAAACCATAGGTTTACTATGTAATATATCACCTTTGAGTGTTTTTTAAGGTCATATCAACAAGTTTTTACATAGTAGGTGTTTTCATTCATTGTATAAGTACATTTTAACTTTTTAGACTTATATAAGTAAGATTTTGCATTGTGAATTTTAATGCTTTTGGTATAGCAAATTTGTGTCTTATCTTTATTACTAAATTGTTATATAAGGTAGAATTTATTTTACATATCATTATAACACATAATAACGAGTGAAACTGAAGTGCTCATGTAATTCTAACTAATGTTTGGCATGTAATGATATATTTTTCCATCTAAGTAGTGGCCATTATCTTATTTTTGGTTGTGCATGGTATTGATGGATGTCTTTTAAACTTTAGATCTTATCATTGTTTGTTGGTTTTGGACTGTTACAATATATGGTGTATGCATGTTCCATGAATTAATAGTCACTTTTCATTTGATCATGATGAGTAATGATGATAAACAACTATGCCTCTAATTTTGATTTTCTTTGATGCAATTTGAATACTCATGAATGATCTATTGATATAAAATTTGATGTCACTTATTTGAACGAGCATTATTTGCCTAAGTTGAAAGATCTTATGCTTGAACACAGTAATTTGATGGACTATTATTTTCCTAAGTTGAAATATCTTATGCTTGAACACAATAATTTTATGGACTATTCACATGTCTTACCTTCTTCATTTTAGAGTGGATTTCAAATGCATAGATCAAGAAGATTCCACTCTCATCAATAAAAAATAAGAATAGGGTGAAAAATTTGGATAAGAAGATAAATGACAATTTCAATGGTGGGAGGAATAATTATGAATATTTAAGGTTAGAATTTTCTATGGTGTTAAAAAAACATGAGGTTTTGGTGCATTGCGTCCATTTCCATCACTTCCAGTGTACTATCTACATGCTTAAAAAAAGTGTTAGCCTAACGGTCTATGCATTGTTGGAGGAAAAGTAAATGTGGTGATCTTTCCTTTTACTAAATTTAGCCATATTCTCTTATTACTATTTATATTAAAGAGCAAGACAACATAAAGGGTAGTGGGGGATCACTATAAATACTACTTGAATGATCATTTTAGAGGTGCTTGCAAGAGTTTTTCATTCAAGAGGCATTGAGAATTGACTAGACACTGATGGTGCTCCCTATATGTCAATAAAAAAAAGTTTAATATTGGCCCTATTCATCTTGAGAATGTAATAGTTGTAGTTCATTTATTTATAATACATAACTAATATATTTATGTGTTAATATTACACTTTAGTGACAACTTGAACATGTAGTAAGGGACTCTTTAACAACTCTAAAAAAAATGTGTTTTTTGTAATAGATTATCATCAAGTATGTTGGTTGGATCGAGACAATAAGAGATTATGTAGTAGAGTGTTTTCACTCCTTGTATAAGTAGAATTTAGCTTCTACACATTATTGAATTTTTTGTGTAAACTATATATGGGCTAAGTTTTAATTGTATGTGATGTAATCAACATAACTTTCCATATGTTGGATTTCATGAGTTTTGAGATTGAGAGATGTTGTTCATTTTTGGGCCTATCCATCTCATATATGTCAAAATGGTAACAAAGAAAATAAATCTCTAAAGGAGTTGAAGAGGAACTAATGTACTATATTTTGTTACTCATTTGAATAGGTATTAGAAAGGAAGTGGTTGACTAGAAAATAAAAACATTTCATAAGGAGAGAGATAAATACCAAAAACTAAGGGGGAGATGAAGACTAAAAAAAATAAGGGAAAGATCGTATTGATCAATATTATTTTAGATATTATTAAAAAAACATGGGAAGTAGTCTAAATAATGGTTTTTTGTGTTTTGGAGAAGTAATAACTATGGATGTTACCAATATTTTCACTCACCAAAAAGGTTCTTCCATGAAATTGGCATCATCCTAATTTGTGTACCCTAATTTTAAACAAAGGTGTCACAAACTGGTGCTTATGCTTATAACAATGGATTCAATATCAATCCTATTACTACAAACCTTGGTCCATGCAATGTGGAAAAATATTGAAATGATGGGGTTATGATGGTGGCACATACTAATGAAAAGGCATTGATGGAGCAAGAAATATCAATGGGACAAATCAACAAGAAGATAATTATAGTGCCAAGTATTTTCAAAATTCCTACTTCCTCGAGCAAGGAAATTCAATAGGTTAAAACCTATGTGCATGTCAACAATAGTATAAAAAAATGGAGATAATAAAGTTGACTTTCAAGGCTCCATAGGCTAGGATAAATTTCATGAGGAACCAAAGTGAAAATCCAAATGCAAATATTCTATGGAGGTTTCAATCCTTAGAAAGAAATGAGAATTCAAAATACTAGACAAAATTTTAATCTTTGAAATACATGATCTTGGCCTATTTACATAATGATTTAAAATCCAAGGGAAAGTAATGAGAAAATAATAGATAAGGTGGAAGAGAGAAGTACTTAAATACCACCAAATAAAGAGGATTAGCGCATGAATTGAAAACAACCACTATACTTGTGTTAGGAAGAAATATGCAAAGTAAAAATAATAATACCTATAAATGTTGAAGGGAACTACCAGTACTCCTCCTAGAATTCCACTATCCACACAATCTTCTTCTCATTGTTTAGGAGAAATAGTGAGAGAATTGATCCATCAGTGGTATAACCATGTAGAAATAATGGAATTAATGGAAGAGGTATGGATATATATAATGCAGAGAAGTCATATCCAACCCATAAAACCTTGAACATCGAAAGAAATATATATTTTATAGGTGAAATTGTTCCCATAAAACCATGAATGAAATACATGGTTGAAATTGGAAATGGAGGGGGAAATTGAAAATTAGATGGGAGAAATAGTTTCATGAATGAAATATATTAGCAAAATGGTTTCCATAAAACCCTAATTTGAGGAAAGTGTGGGTGACTTGATTCTAAAAACACTTTGATTTGAGAAAATATGGGAGAACAACATTTTATATATATATATATATATATATATATATATATATATATATATATATATATATATATATATATGTATATAATTTGAGGAAAGTGTGGGTGACTTGATTCTAAAAACACTTTGATTTGAGAAAATATGGGAGAACAACATACAAAATATATATATATTCCAAAAACTCAAGGCGAATTTAAATTTTGGTCATTAAATTAGGATGAAGAACCCCATTTCAACAAATTTCCTTTATGTTTTATTGGGGACAAGTGATCTAACCAACCAGTCCCAAAGTGAGGTTAGTTAATCTTGAAGTACTATCTCTGCATCTCCTTGACCAAATCCACCCACATTAGGGTTATTTTTTAGTCATTGAATGACCTTGATCATTTCACATTATGAAATAATAAACTTTGGTCCTAGAGGTACAATGTCAACCACTTTCCCACTGCGTGATGTATTTGCAATTTCAATCTTGGAATAAGTTAGGATCAAAATTTTATTTAGGATAGATATTCCTTCAATCAATTCCTTATCTTTACTTGCCCTACCCTACTAATTTCAATGAGTAATAGAGTTATATGTACTTGGTGATACTCATGAAGGACATTGGTTTGAGAAATTAGATGGTACTAGCAGAATGCCAAGGTATGATAGTTCATTCGAGAGCTGACCCTTAAGGCAGTGTCCTAGCCCACACCTCATCTTGCAATGATTTTGCCTCCTATTATTGACAGGGAAAGGAAGTAAATGCATGTCATTTCCTACCAATATTATACTCATCAAGCCACAAGTAAGTAGGCAACATGTAGATTCATCCCCACCCTCCCTACTCCCTCCATCTAGCTAACCTTTCTTCCTATTTAGCCTTCATTAACTAACCTCACTTTGGGATTGGTTAGGTTAGATAGTTGTCCCCCATAAAACATAAAGGAAATTTGTGGAAATGGGGTTTGTCCTCCCAATATAATGACCAAACTTTCAATTCACCTTGAGTTTTTGGAATCTAGAATTTTTTGTATGTAGTTCTCCCATATTTTCTCAAACAAAAGTGTTTTTGGAATTAAGTCACCCACATTTTCCTCAACTTAGGGTTTTATGGAAACCATTTTGAATATATATGTATATATATATATATATATAACTAAAAATTTGGGCCAAACATTATTAAAAATTACTTCAAATAAAAATTCACCCCCTAAGCCCAGGGGGTGTAGAGCATATGGAGACAGGGTGTTTTGGTAAGGCACTACGTGATGTGAAGGTCATTGGTTTGAAAATCCATGGGAAAAATCTAGTGATTGGTGTCGCCTAGGCCGGGTGTGATCCCCAGGTGATTTTGACAGCTTAGATGCCCCGTGGTCGCATCTACTAAAGTTGGAGGTTAGATGTGCTAGTCATCTCAAGATTCACATAACCTAGCAAACAAAAAAATTCACCCCCTTAAATTTTGAACCCTAAAATTTCACAGATGGGAAAAATTATGCCCCTAAATTCTCCATGATGATTAATAACCATTGAAAATCGTAATATACATCCTCTACATTCTTTGGAATATAATGTGGAAATTTTTCATGCATAATGAGACACTCCATGGAATCTTCAGAGTTCCCATGCTAGTTATGTCAGTTTCTTGTTATGTCAAGTTAATATTCTAGATGATGAAGCACTCCATTGACTCTCTAGGATTTCCATGGTGGTTATGTCAGGACCTCATCATATCCTACCACACTTTAACTATAAATATATAACTTCCTCTTTCATATATTAACTATAAGTCAACTTATTGAATCCAATTCATCTTTTATGACATATTAGAAGAAACAAGAATGTGGGCATAATCTAATTGTGCAAAGAAACCCCTATTGTTAAAATTTGAGAGGGAATTAGGCTGGTAAAAAAATCATTTACACATATATGTTTTAGTCTATAGCCACAATCATGCCATGGGTGGTTTTATTTTATATATATCATGTTTTATGCTTTCCCTTATGAATATATGTTTTTATGCACCCAACAGAGGACTCATCATTATCATTCCTTGCCTCTAATGGAACTTGAGATAATTGATGAACTCCTCACCCAATTTTGACATGTTTTCTGATCAAGGTTGTTGGATTAGAGTGACCTAGTTGTGCTTGACAGTCCTGGAAAGTGTCTTGGTGTACTTGATTTCTCACCCCATGCATTACCATTTTCCCACACCCCTCTCTATCTATGATCTAATGACATGTTTCTGCAACTGCATGAGTAAGTGCTCTTAAACATTGTTCCTTCACTATATCCATCTCATTTCAAAGTATTTGACCCTTGTTTTATTTTCAATACTGTACAAAAGGGTGGCTCTATGAAAAAAATAGATGTTGGAAAAATGAAAGAATAAAATAATATAACATGCAAAGAAAATGGAGCTAAGTTGGGAGGACATGTCTGAGTATGGTTTGTCATGAGGGCCCTGCTTAGGGTCTCATTGGAACAACATATTAGTTGGGGTCTCACCATCATAAGGGTCCCCTTTAGGGTATTAATGGCACAAACTATCCTGTAAAAGACCCATGCTAAAATATACCTAGTAATCTTCATGGGTCATGTTGGGTTTCTCTCAAATCACTTGGCTTTTGATTAAAGTCACCAAGGGTTGAGCGAAAGAAAAGTTATTCTAGTCTGAATCCCAATAGAAGACATTTTTTTTTGTGTTGAATCATCGCCTCTTCTCTGCACCATTGCTCACTTTACTAGTTTAGTCCAAGTACTCTATCACACAAAAAAGAAAATAGGACCAAATGGCACCCTTGTCCCAACTCAAAAACCTATTCATGATGATCCATAGATGGTAACGACTTACCCTTGACCTAGCACTTTTATCCCTCTATCACCATTGATTTTACCATCTCCACTTGCCATTGATAGATGAGCTCTTTGTCCACCTAATTAGATGACCATGTATGCTGACATTTACCCCATAATTTGAGGGAAGATTTGACCCATCGGGAAGCATGGATACAAAGGGATGCTAATGATTTTCCTTAGGTGGTATATTTTGATTATTGTATGCATATTTGAAAGATTATATGATTTATATAATGATGTAAAACTGGTTTGTGGCATGTGTTTTTGGTTTGTGACCCAGGAAGATCAGAGGCACCCCAACCTATGTACATTCTTCAAGTAGTCATTATACATCTGAGACAAAATTCACCTCATATTTGTAATAATTTTAGAGTAATAAATTAATTTAAATTGATAGCATAATTAAATTGACAACTCTTTGGAAATAATCAATCTAATATTTAAAAAGTGGGTTTGTAATCAAATGTTTGTATAAGCTTGAGGATGAGTTTTATGTAGATTGGATTTTGGATTTGATGTAACCATCACTATTTTCTTGATAAAATTAAATCAAGAGACATACCCCATAGAAATAACCCTATGAATATACTTCAATTTGGATTTGGAATCACTCTAATTAGACATCAAATGGAAAATTTATCATCAAATTACCACTAGGTAGTCTAGGTGTCCACCACTCCCTAGTAGGTAAAAATGAAAAAAAAATCAACAAGTCCTTCAAAAAATTTATGGTATATGCATTACTTGTAAAAATTTTGATGTTTATTGGAGAAATAAAGTCCTTATAGTTTTTTCCTTCATAATCTCATCATGTGTTACAATAAAGATGCTAGTTTTGCAAGTTAAAGCAGGACCATGGATGTCAATCTAAGAACAAATGATTTTCAAGCACAAAATTTCATGAGTTGAATCCTTGAATGAACTATGTTGGAAGATCAAGTTCCTATGGATGTGTTATAGAATTGTTCCATCTATCGACCTACAAGTAAATTGAATAAAGTTTTGGATGAAGAGAGTACAAGGAAAATGGAGAATTGATTAAATATTAGTGCTAAAAAATTGAGCTCCATTTATACATCAATGGATACATTGATTCACAATCCATTTCAAGGCAACCTGAAGTACCATGGTATTCCCATACATCTTCCTAATTCAAATTGTCATTGAATTTTTATTTTCCTATGTGGTTAACTCTGAAAGCGTTATAATATCATTCATGTAACCACTACTATAATGACACAAATATAGTGTAACACCCTCATCCCACATCTACCCAAGTAACTGGATGACCGGGGTAAACATGTGACGAGAGGCCACTATAATGGGATTCAACCTCCTAGGTGACATTAAGGAAGTGGAATCGACAGAGACCACCAAATCAGCAACAAAACTCTTGGGAGCCATCCCAACCACTCAGGTAGCCATCCCTGAGACCAACTGAAACCTTTAGACCACTAAACCCCTGAACGCTCCCTTGATATGGACAAGGGTGCATCTGGGAGGCTCTAGACACTCCCACAACATAGCTATCAATGCGTCTGGGGACTTTTCTCCTCAGTCTTGTTCCTGTGAATCTGGGATTTGTGCAACTTTTTCAAGCCTAGAGCCCAAGTCACTCCTGAGAACTCAATGGCAGGTTCAGAAATGAATTTACACAACATAACAATGACACATTTGCAAAAACATTGACAAGGTCTAGACTGGACCCCTGCTAGCCATGACAAGAATTTCATCAAACATGTCACAAATATGTAAGCTACATGTTTAAACAACAGATCTGAGCATAGGGGTCTCATACTTATATGATAATCACTAAGAAGAATTGTTCGCTTATATCATTTGTTGCATTATCATCTATTAGGTCATAAATACATTGTTCATTCATTTAAACATCATCATTGTCATAATACATGCTTGTAACCAACATAATAACAAGAGAAAGATCAAGGATACATCAACCATATAATCCACATATAAACTAGTGCATTTACACATAAGATACCAAGGATTACCACATTCCACCCGACAATAGATTGGTTGAGCTAAATATATCTTCATCCAATCACTCTCGTACCATATTCCAAGCATGAATGTGGGACTCAAACCAAAAGAATGAACCAGGGAATCCTTAGGTTACACCACCTCACCCTCATCATTAGAATCTAGGCTTTACCACAATCCCACTAGATCACTAGGCCAACACAATAAACATGTAATAAAAGCCTTTACCATGGTCTCCATCAGATCACTAGGAAAAAAAAACATGGATGCCATCGGATTTCTCCACCTACGACATGAGCAATTTTCATGTCTCTTAGTCTCTCAAGCTTTAGCGCAATCCACACTAGATAACTAGGCTCTAAACCAAGACTCCACTCTCTCGGCTTTGCCATATATCCCGAAATTCACTGGCAAGGATTCCTAGGCCTAATCAAGGGAAACCACCACTAGGCTTTATCGTATGTCCCACCATTAACTGATCAAGGATTCCTAGGCCCACTGAGGCACACAATACCGGTATTTACCGCAACCCATAGTTTGGTTCAGGGGTCACTAAGACATCGACTTTACCGTAATCCATAGTTAATTTCAAGGATCACAAGGTCATGTGTTCTTTGTTTTGGAGGTCCACCTCACTCATATTCAAATCCATCTGACAATCCATCTCAACCAAAACATGATAACCCCATCACACAATGTTTATCTAGAAATGGCAAGGCTAGGCTATCCTATTCACTCTTGGATACTATGCTCATCTATGGAACAAAATTAACTCGAATAGAACCTCTTTTCCTCCTAGTTGCATAGATATAACATAGCCCAATAGCTTACTAGTGGCTAAGTTTGACTCTTTCAACTCTTAACTAGAGTTATATATATGTATTATTCTAGAGCCTTCTTCACCATGATCATGAGGCTAGCCCCTTTTCCATGAATAATGGGGGTTGACGTGGCATCCTTTCAAATTATGGTGGTCAAAATAGGAATGTCAACTTCCAAGTGGCATAAGTTTTGCATACATACTCCAATTGAGGTGATCCTTGTGTTGCTGAAAAGGTCTATGTGTGTAGAATAACACAAAATGGTGTGTGCTTAAGTAGCAAATTTTTACCCCCAAAAATTTCATTTGATGCCTCAAACTTCTTTTGGAAGGTTTTAGACCCCAATTTACCAAAATAGGTCTCACCAATAAAAATGGTCATGTGAGCTAATTCCTCCATTTTTTCCATTCTAAAAGCATCAAGATGGATGAAAAACAATATAATGATCCAAGTTTCATCACTTCACCAAGCCATGGGCTCCTTTTATTAAGGGCTTTGTGGCATGAGAGAAACTTCTTGTTTGGGATATATTATGGGACGACTTCATCTAGGAGGAGATTCATGAGGAATCTCTATCACGAGGCCAACACAAGAGTGATGATGAGAATATTTCTCTTGCTGATCATGAAATGAGGAGCAAAGAAAAAGGTTTGAGTGGCAAGAGTGAGGAATCAATCTCACAAACAAAGTTATCAACTTAACAAGAACTATACCGAGTTCTCATTTTTTTAGAGGTCACAAAAAATCATGATTTTCATGTTGATTTTCAAAGTGTTGATGTAACATCAACCTTTTTTTTTAGAACATATTTTTTACACTTTAAATTTTCTTATGTATTAAGTATGTACATTTTTTTAAATGTTAGTGATTTTCATGCCAATTTTGAAAAGTGTTAATGCAACATCAAACAAGATTTTTTTCTTTTATCTTCACAATTTTAATCATAACTTAAAAATATAAAATATTTTTTTTTAGGAATCTTTTGTACTCACACTTAAGCCTTTGTGTAACTTAATTATTTATTTTAATATACTAGACATTGTAATTTTTTATATTACATATTTTATTACATATGAATTCTTTGTCATGCACGTAAGATGGCATGGTATACTTCGTATCAATTTGATTTTTTTGACATTAAAAATGGGCATAGTCTAACGAGGCAGAGGAATTGTCCGAAAAGTTATGGAAATTCTGGTCATATTTAGAGAAAATCCGGCAAGCATTTTTGTAAATCCAAGTTATAGTTGTTAAACTTCAAAATTTTAGGTGTCTTAGATACTTTTGATGGTGCTAAATCCATTTCCATCATCAAAAACACGATTCAAACACTCCCTCCACAAGATTTTTTGAATTTTTTTTACCCAGATTCCAACCACTTTTAACCATCTGGGTAATTCCTCCGCCTCATTAGACAACTCCTAAAAAATGTACCATATATTATTTATTTGATGTTGAATTAGGATGACTATAAATTTAAAGTTAAATAAATAGTTTGTTACAATAATTATACTTTTAAAAATTGTTTATATATATATATATATATATATATATATATATATATATAAATATATATTAGGCATTGTAATTTGTCCTCCTTATTTGGTTCCATAAGCTGAAGATGGAATAAAATATGCACAAGCACATTTCAATAAACTCTTAACTTTTGTAGAAAATAATAATATTAAGGCTAATGTTTCATCGAAACTTATGTAACCACCTATCCCTATTTTTCTCCAAGGTTATATAGTCCATTAATTACTTTCATTACTTCCCTTCGTGATATTCAAATGTGTTTCATTATTAGATTTATGAATTTGTTCAAGCATTCAATAATTTTAATCGATTATTTTTTGCATAAGAGGCAGGTACTAAGCAACAACAATGCATATTACACTTGTTTTATTATGTTTATCTTTTTCCTTATTTAATTTGTTTTGTATTTTGTTTCTTTCTCAATTTGTTTAGTTTTAGTTTTTTTTTTCGAATAAGTTTTCTTTTAATATTTTATTTTATTTTATTTTATGTTGGAAACATTTGTTTTAATTGTTTTACTTTTTTTAGTTTTTTCATTTCATTTTATTATTTTTATTTTTATTTTTTTATTCAATTGTTTTTAATAATTTTTTTATTTTAGATGGTTTATAATGTTTTTTTTTTTTTTTTTTTTTAACTTTTTGCTAAAAAAAAATGATCGTTTCATTTTTCATAATTTTATTTTAGATGTTTTTAATTTTTTCAATTATATATATATATATATATATATATATATATATATATATATAAATAACAATTTACTTTTATTACGACTCTCTTTTTTTATTTTTATTTTCTTATTATTTTTATTTTAAATTTTATGAGAATCATTATTTTTTGGAATCAAAGGCCTCAAATATTATCATCTTTAGATATCAATTTCATAAAAGTTTCATAAAAAAATTATTTTTCGACTTTTTCTATTTAATTTTTTCATAAAAATCCCTTTGTTGACATGTCATTTTTAGTGAAAAGGTCCCTAAATGTGTTTATATATATATATATATATATATATATATATATATATATATATATGAAAAATGTGTATTTTTTTTGTAAAGTGTTTAAAATTATTTTTTTTCAATAACAATTATTTTATGTGTGCTGAAGTATTAATTAACAATACATAAATATATAAAAAATCCTATCTTCAAAATATTAAAAAAATGAAAATTTCAGTGAAAAAAAAACATTGCAAAGAAAAACAAAAAATACTAACTTGAAAAATTGTGAAATTATAAAGAATATGCCCCAAAGAAAAGGTTGATGCTGCATCAATGTTTTTCATAATCGGCATGAAAATCACCAACATTTAAAAAAAAGTTACATACTTAATACATAACAAAAATTAAAGTGTTAGATATATGCCCTCAAAAAAAATAAAAATTATCGATGTTGCAACACTTTTCAAATTTGGCATGAAAATCACCAAAATTAAAAGAAAATACACATACTTACTACATTAGAAAATTTAAGGTGTCAAAGATATGCTTCTCCAAAAAAGGTTGATGTAGTATCATCATTTTTCGAAATTGGCATGAAAATCATGATTTGGTGCAACCTCTAAAAAAATGAGAATTCAATGCAGTTCTCATTAAGTTGGTAAATTTTTTCATGAACTTTGAACTACTAATTTTCATTGGTAAGAGAGTTTTGTACACGTGGAGAGGAGTGGAACAACTAGCTATTTATTACCATTCTCAAGAGGAGAAGATAATTCACATGTACTAGATTCTGTTAGATGGATGTGCCAACTTGTAGTTAATGCTATAACTAAGGGTAATGAATGTCTAGTCCAACATCATATGTATTGGTGTACAGAAAAAATATTTCCCCAAATGGAAAATAATTATGTGTAATCCAAATTAGCTAACATTTGCATGTTAAAGAGTTGTCAAGATGCTTACAGTTGTCACTGCCAACAATTCTCCATCTCTTCCACTGCCAATTATATCAAAAAAAGGACGAATCTTGAGATTTAGACATCTATTGTTGATATAAATATTCTTATCCACTGTAATAATAGAAAACACTTGTTGAAATTATTTTCCATGTTGAAAACTTTGATACTATCTAATCACTTCCATGTGTATGTCAATTTGCAACTTTTGTAGTGTATGGAAAGATGGGAGGGCATACAAGTAATTCTCCAAGTTTGATGAGGGGCATTAATGGAATTGGAAGAAAAGTACAAGTGAAGGGCCAAGTTTAATGAACCCATATATCAAAACATTATACTTGTTGGATGCCCATCTTAGCTGCACTACATTTCTTGGCATAAAAATAACTTTTGAAGCTAGAATTTCCACTCATGTTTTAAGTCAATGCAACCTCTAGTGTTAGGATCGATGGAAGTGGGAACAAACTAAATCTACTTATCCTAGATTCAAGCCAATCCATATCTCTCACTATCTGATGAAGTGTTCCAAGCATTCCCCTATAATGTTAGAAGAAAAAAAATCCCAAAGACAATAAGAATCTTGGATTACATTGCTTAGAAACCTACTTTTAAGCACTTGCACAATTTCCTAGGCATAATTTGTGCAACCATTATTCTTACCATTGCGGCCAACGTAAATCTGTGCTCTTTCTTCCACTATGAACTGCGCAAATCAATTAACGTAAGTAAAAATTAAAAATTATTTCTAGAAGCCTTGTTGGGAGAATATTTCCCAACTGAAAGCCTCCAGATTCTACAAACTTGGGCCTTATCCCTCTATTCATGGAGTAAACTTCCTCCTTTTTTAGAAGCGTAATCCCTCCTTTTAAGGATCCCAAACCTCCTCCTCTTGGCCTATAAATTCAACATAGACCAAAGGGGTAGGGGGGACTTCTGAATGTAAACTTATGTTGTTGGAATAGGGATGGAAAGCTTGTCACCTAAGGGAAGGATTGGATATTATTGGGAGGAGGCACACATCATCAATGCCAAGGTTGTAATGCTTCTTCTTGTTTAATATTAATACAAGTATTGTTATTTCCTACTTGCACTTGTTCTAATGCTATTTACAAAGCTCCTTTATCCTTTGCATGATTCATAACTCAATATTGGTTCAATTTTGTGATTGATGCTATATTGTGATTTCCATTCATCTTGTGTTTTATCTTTATATACGTTATGCTTTTATTCCTTGTCTTTTTAATTCATGCAGATCTTTCTTTGAAGAAATGAGGAAAGGATTTCAAAAGCATCGGAAGGACTTCCACAATAATTTTCTAGAAAGGGATGGAAAACTTGTCACCTAAGGGAGGATTGGAGACTATTCGGAGGAGGCATACATCATCAAGGTCAAGATCATCCTTTGAAGAAATGAGCTAACGATTTCGAAAACATCGGAAGGACTTCCACAAGCATTTTGTAGAAAGGTAAGAGATTCTTGCATACATCACATTTCATTCTTCAGTTATGAATTAAGAAAAGGTAACAGTCACTTGCCTGTTTGTTACTATATATCTTTCTAAATCTAGGTAGATTGTTGTTGTCCACAAGAGTGATTAGAATTCAATACCAATTTAAGTACATCTATAGTTAGAACAAATGTTGATAACATGACACATGTATGTAAATACATGCATAAAAATATTTCCCTAAATACAACAAGGCAAGGTGAGAATTCTACTTTTTTTCTAAATAAATGTTGACTGCCCCATTGACATAAATTCAGAAAAATTATAGAAAATAACATGAAAATAAATTTATCACATAATAATTTCCAACTTTCAAGAACAGGGCACAATTGATCTCACCACCTTGTAAAAAATATGAAAATGTAGTGCAGGCCATGATAGTTACAATGTCAAATTGAGGGTGGTTGGGACATAATAGAATGGTTATTAAGCCTCTCAATGGAAGTAATAAAGGCCTTAGAATCCAACTGCCCATCTCGATTGGCCTTGATAGACAAATAAAGTTGGTGATGTAGTGCGGTCCCAAGCAAAGAAACTCCCATTTCCTCAACATCCTATAACACCATACAAAGATATTTAAACATATAATTTTTGAAACCCTAGGAAAAATATCCAAGATGATAACCCTCACTCCAAATATTTCCATCACCTTTGACCCCACTGATCCCTGGTAAACATTTGACAAGTTATAAAACACATATAGCCCATCATTCTCATCAAATATTAGGCCCTCGGTCAGTCCTCCCAAGTTTTCCACAACTGTGTTCTAATTCAATATCATTCACCTTTGGGCTAAGCACAGAGGTCCTAAATAATTCGTTTATCCCATAGCCCTAAACAGGGAGTCTAGCTTTTCCACAATCTTAGCACATCACCCACCAAGATAGCCAAAGTTTCATCCTTATTCCCTTTGTCCCTTTCTGACAACGAGGTGTCGATGGATTCAAAGCCTTTAGCTCAAGCTTCTTCATAGATTTTCTTAGCAAGAAAGGATAGGTTGTTGGTCATATCGACTAGGATGGATCCACTCCCAGGGGCCACACCTAATAGTATACACTTACTTCCTATGACAACCTCACCGAAATTAAAAGGGTTGGTGGTCATGGTAAAGATAACATCCCTCCTTTCCTCAACTACCATGGGTGAATCCATCAAAACAAATCCATTTTCACATGACCCTATGATCTTGTTGGGAATTCAGGCATATATTGTTATCTAGTAGCTGGCAACCTGCACTCTCTCACACATTGCAAACTCCATCACTCGAGTTCTTGCCTACACTTTCTCACCACTATTCACTTTTAGTGAACTATCTTTGGTGTAATAGTGGTAGTAGATGCAAAATGAGTGTTTCGATAATGAATTTGTGTAGTAAATGAATGAAATGAGCTGTCCACACAGATTTTATCTTTTGCATTAATTTTTATACTACGACAATTAAAATAATTTTCATTTTAAATTTAAAATAATTAAAATAAATTATATGTTTTTAAGAAATTGTTTTAAAAAATCATTGTAAAACCCCTTTATTGCGCCGAGAGGCACTCTACAACCTAGTATGGGGTAGATCTCACTAAAAACGTAAATATGTAAACATGTAAACACGTAAACATAAATGTAAACATAAACGTAATGTTTAACATTCAACATTTTTAATATAATGTCATCATATTCTATCAATCTGATTATTACTATGTATAAACACAATATAAATATAAAAAAGTTTAGGAACACTAAAAAAAGAGGTATGGTAAATAAATAAAATGTTTTTTTATATTTACTCGAGACTTATGGTAAATAAATAAAAATATAAATAAACTAGAGGTATGGTAAATAAATAAGACCTCTTTTAATATTTACACCATACTCCATAAACCTCTTTATATTTAAGGAAATCTCAAAATAGAGGTTTTATTTAGGTGAAGCCTATGGGAAAAATACCATGAGTGAAATGCCATGGGCCAAATATCATATTTATAGAAGATGTATAAAAAGGTATGGTAAATAAATAAAAATATATCAAATAGGATTAGAAATCAACATCTAATTATATACGAAGCCTATGGGCAAATATCATCAGCCAAATTATTATTAATACCATGTAAAAAAACATTATTAACCATAATATTGATATTAATATTTTAATATTATTATTACTATTAAATCTAATATTCATATTAATATAGTATACTATTAATATTATTAAATTTAGTAAATTTGGATTAATACAATATTTAATTTGTTATATTATAATATATATTAATATATCATGATATATATTAACTCTAGATATATATGGGACGGAAGAACGAATACATAGAGTGATAGAGGTGGAAAGATAGTGGGGGTGGTAAACTGAAGGAGAGGGGAGAGGAGGAATAAGAGAGAGAGAGAGGAAGAGGAGTGAGAGAGGTACAGAAGGGTAAGAGAAGGAGAGGGAGACACAAATATGGAGGGGGGAGAGAGAGAGGTAGGAGAGAAAGGGGGAGAGAGAAAGGAAGAGAGAGGACTTGCGAGAGAGAAGGAGAGAGGGAGGGATACATAGATGGAGTTGGAGGAGGAGAGAGGGAGGGAAGAAGAAAGACATAGAGAGTGAGAAGTAGAGAGAGAGAGGGAGTGACAAGGGAGATATGGAGAGAGAGAGTGTATGTTTAGTGGTGAGATAAAGAGAAAAATAAGGAGAGATAGAGAGAAGGGGGACAAAACGAGAGTGGAGAGAGGTAGGGATATAGTAACATATATATATATATATATATATATAGAGAGAGAGAGAGAGAGAGAGAGAGAGAGAGAGAGAGAGAGATACATACATTGGAGAAAGAGAGTGTATGTTTTGGGGGTGATATAGAGAGACAAAGGGACATAGAGATATAGATGGAAAGTGAAGAGAGGAAAGAAGAGATAAATGGAGAGAGGGAGGGAGGAACAAAAAGATTGATAGGTATGGGGTGAGAGAGTGTGTGTTCTTGGGGGGTTGAGATAGAGAGACAAAGAAGGAGACATGGAGGATGATATAGATATAGATGGAGGATGGGGGAGAGGGAAGAATATTTCTTGTACTAGACGCATTGATTTCAGTGTAGATGGTGATTTCTAATTGTATTTGATTTCTTGCACTAGATGCATTGATTTTAGTGTAGATGTTGATTTCTAATGATATTTGATTGCTTTCACTAGATGCATTCATTTCAATGTAGATGATTTCTAATCCTATTTGATTGCTTGCACTAGATGCATCGATTGTAATGTCCCTTAATAATAAATAATAAATAATAAAAATAATAAATGATAAAAATAATAAATAATGAAAATAATAAATAATAAATAATATAATATAATATTAAATAAATAATAAACAATAAATTAAAAAATAGTAATAGTAAATAAATAATCAATAACAATAAAATAATTTAATTACATGCTCGAAATAAATATAAATAAGAAATAAAACAAGAAAGCAGTAAAAATCAGTGAAGCTACCAAAAGGTAAAAACAAAAGAATAAAACAAGAAAGCAGTAAAGTTACATGTTGACACATGGAGTGTGTGCATGTGGTTCCCCTTCCAATGTTTTCTCTATTTAATAGATGGTGAGGAAGATGAGAGGCATTCGATCATTCCATGATTCCACCATCCATTCTCTTGGGAGAATAGTATTGTGAGACAAAGGATTCCCTGGGAGTAGTACGTTGACTGAGGGTTCGGGGGTGGCCAGTTGTAGCAAGATTTTGTGCAATTGAGGCTACGATTGGGTGGAGAGTCATTCCCAAGACATTGTTGCAGTGAGAAGAATTCAACTAGCATTCAACTAGCATTCCATAGGTAAGATGTCTCTCCTCACACTCATTTATTGAAATTTAATGTTAATTAGTCGATAAATTGCGTATTGATTATAAATCGCATGATTAATCTAATTAATGACATGTTTTTATTTTGGGGTTGTTACATTGATTTCAATGTAGATGTTTACTTTTAATAATAATTTATTGCTTGCAGTACATGCAATGATTTCAATGTGGATGATTTTTAATCCTATTTGATTTCCTTCACCTAATGCATTGATTTCAGTGTAAATGGTGATTTCTAATCCTATTTGATTTCTTGCACTAGATGCGTTGATTTCAATGTAGATGTTGGTTTATAATCCTATTTTCTTACTTGCACTAGATGAATTGATTTATAATCCTATTTGATTTCTTGCATTAGATACATTGATTGATGTTGCTTTATAATACTATTTTCTTACTTGCACTAGATGCATTGATTTGAGTGTAGATGTTGGTTTATAATCCTATTTGATTACTTTCACTAGATGCATTGATTTTAGTGTAAATGTCAATTTATAATCCTATTTGATTGCTTGCATAAGATGCATTGATTTCAGTGTAAATGTTGTTTTCTTATCTTATTTGATTGCTTGCATTAGATGCATTGATTTTAGTGTAGATCTTGATTTCTAATTTGATGTATCTAGATGTATGATGGTACGTTAATTTTAAAGTGATTGGATTAACATTGTGCATTGATTTCAGTGTAAGCACAAAAAATTATTGACGATGTACATTGATTTTTGTGTTATAGTAATTCAACGTAATAATATTGGAGAGAAAGAGAGACAAGGTATGATGTTTTCAGCAATAGCTCGAGCTAAACATTTAAATGGTTTATGATTTAACCTGTCATTTTCATATAATCAATATGAAAAGATAGAAATTGATATGAAAAGATGACAAAAGTAACAAGGGTGACAATAAGATTAGTAGAAGAAAATAGTTTGAGATGAATCACAATGAATACTTTTGTAACTGACTATATTCTTATTATTCACATTTTCTATCATTCAATACTATTACAGTGTCAGTTAACATTCAAAATTTGTATTTCATCATTAAATTTATTAACAATATTTATCATCTCTGTAGAAAATTTTCTTGTAGATTAACCTGATAATGCAATATAAATCAAAGCAGAATACTATAACCTACTTCTACTATCAATTTGGGGAAGCTTAAAGATCGAGCTGAATAATATAACCAGAAGAAGAAGAATCAATGCACAATACACATGAGAATACCTTGGGGAAAGCCTCAGCTAAAAACCCCACTATCTGTATTATCATACAGGTGGAAATACATAGGAAATATACAATGCCTTAGCTCTCACAACTAGCCAGCTCTCAATACAATCCTCACAGATGCTCACAGGCAATCCTGGCTTCTCTCAAGCCTTCCTCTCTGCCCTCCAAGCTCTTATTTCCTTGTGTTGTTCCCTGTGGAAGATTTTCACCTCACAAAGTGGAAAACCTTTCTCACACACTGTCAGAACTGCGTAATCCTCAAGGAATGATTCCTTGACTGCATGCATGAGTTTTCTTTATAAGAAAACACATGCAACTGATAGTACATTGTTCTTGACTTTAATCTCAATTGGGTCATTCTCAGAATAAACATGCATGAGTTTTTGATGCGGGAATCTTCAGTTAACTAGAGTAGCACTAGTTGAGTGCATGCATGCATCAACGGACTATTAACTCACCATTAGTTCCTCAAATAGTTTGGAACTAATTTAACTGGACTTAACTCAGTAAACTGAGTTAAATAATTACAACTCAAATATAACTCAATCTTATCTCCTTAATTTAAGGGATAACTCTTGCATGACTTCAGAAAGACTTCTAACTTGAATTTATCCAACTAATTAATTTGAAATAATTAATTAATTATTTCCAAGTAGTTGTTGAGACTAAATTTAATTTTAATTCACAATTTAAATCAAGGACAAATTAAATTGGAATATTCCTGTTGCCACATTTCAACACTCACTGTCAACAAGAAAGGGATTATCTTCCACCTCGATCCTATCTTTATGGAACTCAAATTTACACTTTGACAATGCCTTTGTCAAAATGCCAGGATCTTTCTCCTCTGTTGAAATATATATTGTAGCAACATGATCCTCCTTGATCTGTGAAAAGCCACAGGCAACAAATCTTGACTTATGCTTCTCCACACTACCATCAACAACTTGCTCCTTGTAAAGCCAACGGGAACTCATAACTAACTTGTTCTCCGGTCTCGGAATGACGTCCCAAACACTATTATGAACTATGGAGTCATACTCCTCCACCATATTATCAACCCAAATCTGCTACTGCATTGCTTCCTCAAAGCAAGATGGATTGGTCTCAACACATTCCCCAGCAAGGGCCATGTATCCAGTGTACCTCTCAGGTGACCTCCTCTATCTGCACTGAGAATATGGTTCTCCCACATTCTCTCTCGCATCATTCAACAATCTGTCAGCTTCTCTTGTGCACTTTCGTCCATCTCTGGAAGACTCTTCTTGAGTGGATGTCTCCACTCCTGGAACCTCTACATGCGACTACTCCAGATCAGTCTGAGGCTCCTCCTCCTTAGGAGCCAATAGTTCCTCCAAAGCCTATAGTTAGAGCTCCCTCTCAAGGGAAACTCGCATGGCCTTCTACTCATCAAACTTGAGATCTCTGTGAACCACTATCCTCCGACTGGTAGGAAAGTACACCTGATAGTTGTGTGGTGTATCAGTGTAACCCACAAGTATCCTCATCTCTGATGTCGGATTAAGCTTCTTCGGTGCATCCTTTGTCACATGACAATATATCAATGAGCCAAAAATCCTAAAGTGACCGACATCTGGTCTCTTACTAGAGAAAGCTTCCTCTGGTGTCTTCATCCCTAGTATGTGATGCAGGCTTCTATTCTACAAATAGACTGCTATGTTGCATGCCTCAACCCACAAGTGAAGTGGTAGACCTTGGTCATGCAGCATTTCCCATGTTTCCCCTACAATAGTTATGTTCTTCCTCTCGGCCACCCCATTCTGTTGATGGTTATGAGGTGCCGTCAATTCTCATTTAATTCCTTCTGCTGCATAGAAATCCTTAAACTCTTGAGAGACATATTCTCCACTGTTGTCACTTCTCAAGGCCTTGATCTTCTTCCCTAACTCTTTCTCGACCAAAGATTTGAACTCACAAAACTTTGTGAAGGTTTGGTCCTTCTTTCTGCATGAAATAAATCCAACATTTACGAGAATAATCATCAATGAAAATCGAACGTGAATATAGAATAAAACGGGGAGTGATGGCAAACCTCCAAACACCTAGGGTTTCAGAATGCAGATGCAATGCCGCCGCCGACCCCAGAGAACAGCCAAATCTTGGATCTGCTTGGAATCTGGATGCAGGGAACACAAATTTCGATCCATTGCTCTGGTTCTCCCCCAATCTCACTGCTGGTAAGGATATACATGGCCCGGATCAGAGATTTCAACAGAAGAAGGTATTATCTTCCCTCATGATGCAGGCCGATACATTTTTGATGGATCTGGGTTATCCTCCTCAAATCCCTGGGAGTTTCGCGTTAATATGCCCAGATCATACACAGATCTGGATATCCGAAAAACCATGGGAGGATGAACTGTTTCGACAAGCCAGAGACGTCCACTCATGGAGGGTAATGATGCTTCTTACGTCTCCTCTGTACCCACCCGTCCAGTTAAGGGATTATGGATGTGGGGATCTGCGAACTATGAACACGGATGCCGGTCCTGGAGCAAAACGAAGGGCAGATGCGTCCATATTGGTGGTGATATGGCCAGAAAGCACTGCCTGTGCTGAAGGAAAATACCGCCGGCAGCCCAACCCTCGGCTCCCCCTCGACAAGCTACAGGCACGATCTATCGATTGCGGGCAGACCCAAAATGATATACTCGAGTACCTAGTTTGGAGGCATCGGATGCAGGGCAAAATCAAATGTGTAGAGGCTGGAGTAAAGCGAAAACGACCAGAGGGGTTGGGCGCAGAGAAGGGGCCTGAACAAAATACGATGCCATTTCCTTTCGATTGGCTAGATCCAGCAAATCGAGATCCTCACAACCCCGAACCACTCAGCATGGAAGCCGATCTGGTTCAAATCTTTATAAAAACAGCAGAGGGCAAACACCATTGCATGAGGATCAGTCAGAGAATGATTATTCAGGATTTAAAAAAGGAAATCCAGGGTTGTCTTGGAACCCCAATACAGCACCAAAATCTCATATATGCGGGATACAGCTTGCAGGACAAACAAACCCTCCTGCAATACGGCATCACCAAAGATTCAACCATCATCTTAAATCACCGACTGCGTGGCGGGAGCACTGGAACTAGCTCCAAATATACAGGTTCCTTTCGGGATGCTGTGAAAGGAAAGGAAAAAATGAAAAATACTGAAGCACCACCAGCAGAGGCCCCTGGACCATACATTGTTGAACAAAAACCAGAATCACCTACGCTACAAGTCGCTATGCCAGAGGTAACAGATCTGCATTCTGAGTTATGTAAATGTGCAGTTATATGCAGGTTTAATGGCTTCTGGCCAAAATCAGATGCCTTACACCAATGGATCCATACACAATGGACAACAGACTGTGAAATATACCTTTGCCCCAAAGGTTACTTCATAGTCAGATTCAACTCAGAACTGGAACGTGACAGCATTATCAACCAGGGGCCATGGTTTTGGGGCAGTGCTGGCCTCTTCCTTACCCCCTGGTTCAATGCATTTGACGCTAATACAATGAAGGTTTCAACGATGCCAGTATGGGTAAGGCTTCACGGCCTCCCCTTACACTTTTGGCATCATAAAGTATTAGCTGCCATTGGGGATTCTCTGGGGAAATTCCTAAAAACAGATGAAGATAGGGTCATCAGAGGAATATTCACTTTTGCCAGAATATGTGTAGAAGTGGATCTGAGTCAAGGACTCCCTGACCACATCACTTTGAACTTTAATAACTCACAGTGGATACAACAGCTCGATTATGAGAATACAGCGTTCCGGTGCAGGGGATGTATGCAAACAGGGCACTTACAATATGACTGCCCACTTGCTCGAAAGGACACTAGGAGAACCAAGAACCAGCATAAAAAGCCCAAAGGCTGGCAGCACACTGTACCAATAGAGGAAGAAGACACATATGTGGAGCCCACAGAGAATCAACCAGAACCCGACAATCCAATGAATCAGACATCTACACAGGTGGAGAATGCTCTAGCTGTACATTCAGGAACTCACATTTCGGATCTGCAACGAGAGCCACAAATGGAAATCAGCGGCATCAAAAGAACTCATGGATCAGAGGGCTCCGAATCTGACAAAGAAATCCACCTAATCACCATGGAAAATCAGCTTGCCATCATCACACCCACTCCCGACACTGGAGGTTGGCGACGGGTGGAGAAAAAGAAGGGCAGGAAAGCATAATCTACTAGTCTCTAATCTTGTAGTTTCCTGTCAAAACAGGAACAATTACTTGCAATTTTGTGTTTTTACTTTTATTCTGTTCGCTGCCTGGTTTACAGGAACAGCCATTCGAATATGCATTATGCATCTACAAAATGTAATTTTATCAACATGAATAAAATTACGACTTTTTCCTAGGGGAAAAAAAAATCATCAATGAAAATCACATAATACCTTTGTTTCACTGTGGATGCCATTAAGAATGGTCCACACACATCAGTATGAACTTGCTCTAATATAGCCTCTACTCGACTGTTTCGATCATGAAAGGAAGACTTGGTGTGCTTTCCCAAGGTACAACCTTTGCATGTGTCAACTTGCTCAAGTTTACCTTTGGGAAGTCCTGTAGATATCTGTTGCATTATCTTCAAAGCCCCATGATGCAAATGGCCCAACCGCCTGTGCCACAAGTCGCCAATGTCTTGGCTTTGCACCAACTCTGCTTTCGTACTCAATGCTCCACAATAATCTACCTCTAGTTTATAGAGATTCTTCACCTGAATCCCTATCCTCTTGGTATGATCCATGGCTATGTGTGTTAGGAACACCTTTCCTTTACTGAAGAAAACATCGTAGCCTTTTTCCTCTAACATCGTGATCGATACCAAGTTCTTCTTCAGTCCAGGCACATACTTCATATCTGTCAAGGTGAGAGGAGCTCCATGCTCCCTCTTAAAATCAACCGTGCACACTCCTAAAACACTATACCTTCCACTGTCACCCATCTCTATACGCATCTTGAGGTCTTTCTCCTCCAAGGCATTGAATAAATTTTTATCACCGGTCATGTGGAATGAGGCTCCACTGTCAAGATACCAGACACAACCCATCATCGATGACACCATGCATGCGATGAGGGTAAAGTCCATTTTGAACTGAGAGGCCAATGCCTCACCTTCCGATCCTTTTGAGGATCCCTTCTTGGACTTCTTCGATGGTAAATTAGTCGCATAATGTCCCATGTCGTGACAATTAAAGCATCTTACTTTAGACTTGTCACCCTTCTTCCCTCCATGATAAGAATTCGATTTGAAATGGGAAGCCTTCCCCTTCCCTTTCCTTACCTTACTTGCTAAGGCCAAATTTTCTTCATTGTCATCCTTGGATGAAGAACCATCTCGTGTGCTCCTCCTGATCTCCTCTTGCATGAGATCTGACCACAGTCGTTCGCAATCTAGGAGTTTCTCCATTCCATTCACAGAGTCCTGACAGCTATTCCAACTCTTTGGAAGGCCAAGGAGAGTGAGGTTCACCATATCATCATCGGCAGTAGTTATTCCAACACTGCCAAGCTCATCTCTGCAAGTGGTGAGCTTTGTTCAGATATGTGGAAATAGTATCACCCTTCTCCATCTTGATTCTTCAAAGCTTATCCTTGAGCGTTAATTTCCTCTGGTCGCCACTGTTCTGGTAGAGGTCCTTCATTATCTTACACATTGAAAATGGAGTATCCTTCCCATGGAGACTCGAGACAATATGGTCTCAAACTTGCTCAAGGATGATCTGTCTCACCTTTGCTACACACTTCTTCCATTCAGCCAACTCTTGTGCATTAATTGAAGTTGGCTTTGGGATTTTTTTATCAATGAATTCCTTCAAGCCATTGTCTTCTAATACAGCGTCCATTCTATCTTTCCATGCTATGTAATTCGAGCTACCTTCCAAGGCATACTCAAGTCTCAAGCCACAGAACGCCATTGGCCAACCTTGAAGTATGATATGAATTCAATTTGCACTTGCAACCCCGAACTTCAAACTTCGAATTCTCTTCTCAGTTTACTGTTCACAGCTCTGATACCATGTATAAATTTCTACAAATATAGCTCTAATACCATGTAGAAATTTCTACAAGTCTCACTCTGATACCATGTAGAAAATTTTCTTGCAGGTTAACTCGATAATGCAATATAAATCAAAGCAGAATACTATAGCCTACTTTTACTATCAATTTGCAGAAGCTTAAATATTGAGTTGAAAAATATAACCCGAAGAAGAAGAATCAATGCACAATACACATGAGAATACTTTGGGGAAAGCCTCAGCTAAAAACCCCACTATCTCTATTATCATACAGGTGGAAATACATAAGAATTATACAAAGCCTTAACTCTCACAACTAGCCAGCTCTTAGTACAATCCTCACAGATGCTCCCAGGAAATCCTGGCTTCTCTCAAGCCTTCCTCTCTGCCCTCCAAGCTCCTATTTCCTTATGTTGTTCCTTGTGGAAGATTTTTACCTCACCAAGTGGAAAACCTCTCTCACACACTGTCAGAACTGCGCAATCCTCAAGGAATGATTCCTTGACTGCATGCGTGAGTTTTCTTTATAAGAAAACACATGCAACTGATAGTACACTTTCCTTGACTTTAATCACAACTGGGTCTTTCTCAAAATAGACATGCATGAGTTTTTGATGATGGAATCTTCAATTAACTAGAGTAGCACTAGTTGAGTGTATGCATGCATCAACTGACTGTCAACTCACCAATAGTTCCTCAAATAGTTTGGAACTAATTTAACTGGACTTAACTCAGTAAACTGAGTTAACTACTTACAACTCAAATATAACTCAATCTTATCTCCTTAATTTAAGGGATAACTCTTGCATGACTTCAGAAAGACTTCTAACTTGAATTTCTCCAAATAATTAATATGAAATAATGAATTAATTATTTCCAAGTAGCTCTTAAGACTAAATTTGATTTTAATTCACAATTTAATTCAAGGACAAATTAAATTGGAATATATTCTTGTTGCCACATTTCAACAATCTCAACAAACTGAGGTAACTGAGCAAATTAAAATTAAAATAACCAAATTAATCTGAGACATATTTAGCATATTTAAAATGATTATATTAATATTAGATATATTTACATATTATTAAAAAATTAATCATATGTTCGTTAGATTTTCTTTTTCCGCACATGACTGAAACCGATCTAGATCAATATTAACTCTAGATCTATCAAGTGCTGAGAGGGATCAAATCCCTTGAGTTGCAAACCTTTCCTCAATTTTTGCACTAAAAAATGAGGTTTTCGTCTCGAGATATTTGATCCCTCTTGGTGCTTCATAGGTACGGAGTTAACATGGATCTAGGCTGGTATATAGTAGTAAATTATAATTATAGTTAATAATTGAATCATCTTAGATCAATGTTAACTCTGGATCTACCAAGTGCTTAGAGGGATCAAATTTCTTGAGGTGCAAACCTCTTTTACAATAAAAATATATTTGATCCCTCTCAATGCTTGGTAGATATGGAGTTAAGATGGATGTAGGCTAGTTAATAATTTTTTTATTAATCATATTTAAAATTAAATATTAAATCAACTTTAAACCTTTTTAAATATAAATTTTATTATGAAACCTTATTAAATATAACACCTTATTAATAAAACATTATTAAAACTAGATAATACCTATTCCATGGATGTCCATGGTTCACTATGGTTGATTATCGTTGTTCATGGTTTACCTTAGTTTGAATATGATTGACCATGGGTTAACTATGGTAGACCATGGTTTGACTATCTTTGACTATGATGTGATTATGATTTGATTATGATTGACCATTGTTTGATTATGGTTGACCATGGATTGATTATGGTTGATGATGGTGAGCCATGTGTTGACTATTTAATATTTCTATTAATCCTATTTAAAGTTAAATATTAAATAAAATTTAAACCTTACTAAATATGAAATTGATTATGAAACCTTATTAAATATAATACCTTATTAATAAAAACTTATTAAAACTTAATAATACCTTATGGGTGACTATGGTTTTCCATGGTTTGCCTTGGTTTGATTATAATTGACCATGGTTTGACTATGGTAGACCATGGTAGACAATGGTTTGACTATGCTTGATTATGATGTGATTATGGTTTGACTGTGGTTGACCATTTTCTGAATATGATTGACCATGGCTTCATTATGATTGATGACGCTTCACCATATTTTGACTATGGCCTACCATGATTAACTATGATTTACTATCATTTGACTATGTTCAACCATGGTTGGCTATGATTGAGTATAGATGACAATGGTCTCACTATGGTTGATCATGTTTTGTCTATGCTTTGTCTTTGATTGACCATGATTTGACTATGGTTACCATTGATATGGTGGTTGCCAATGGTTAATTATGGTTTGACTATGGTTAACTATACCCATCCACTATAGGGCACCATGGTTAACCATGGTCATCCACTATGATTCAATATAGTTCGATATGGTTTGTTATAGGTCATTTACACATATTCAATATAGTTTGCTATGGTTTGTTATAGGTCATGTACACATAGACAATGAAGCCTATGTTGAACCACGACTCATCATGGCAATAATATTGACTAATATTGAATACGATGCTCATGTTGACTATGGTTGACCATGTCAACTATAGTCCATTATAGTTAACATGTGTTAATATATAGATTAATGTATAATTAATATGTTATCAATATGTAGATTACTATTTTATTAATATATCATTAATATTATATTAAATTGTTAATAATATTACATAAATATCTTAATGTTATAATCAAATATTAACAATATGTTAAATATTATTGCACCATGCACTCTCAGCCTAGTATGGTAGAGATGTTATAATGTAATGTCCTATTTAACAAAATAAAATTAAAAAAAATAAAAATATTGAGAACCTATGGTATTGAAGAATGGTATTCATATGGAATATAGCCTATTTAAACGGGGAAATTAAACCAACCTAGATCCATATTAACTTTAAATCTACCAAGCACCCATAGGGATCAAATTTCTTGAGATGCAAATCTTTTAGAGAGAAAAGAGATTTGATCCATCATGGCACTTCGGTAGATCCAAAGTTAATATAGATTTAGGGTAATATATTAATTGACTATTTAATCAATATTAATATCTCCAACCTAGTATGGTAGAGATGTTGTAATGTCCTAGCCTATTATGTTTAACATTTTGCAATGTATTTTCATATCTTCTTTAACATTTTGATTCAATCAAATTACATTAAAAATAAAATAACATAAAATATCAATAATTTTGACAACTCTTTTTTTTTCCATGGTAGTTTTAAACCATGGTTTTTCCCATGGTATTATTATAGTGTAGACTATTTCAACTGGTGCATAATGCTTTACAAAAATCACAATTCTTCGATTTTGCCAAATTTCGAGTATGTGATAAATCTTATTTTCTTCATTTTTACCATTTTTATTTTCCCGACTGGATTTATTTGGTTTTAGAGTAGAAGAGAGATATCTAAGCATGTGATAATCTTTGAATCTAAAATTCCTATCATTGTCATTTGAAAATTTTCAAAATCACTCCTATAGAGGACAATTTTCTGAGGTGCTTCAGCATCTCAAATCACAAAATTGATTTGGCAATGTTTCAAGATCAATATTTGGCTTTGTGTCTTTTCCCCTTACACATTTTAACTGGGGAAATTACATTAAAATAATAATAACAATAATAACATAAAAAATTAAATTAAATTAAAAATGAAATTAATAATTAAAATAAAAATGAGATAAATTAATTTATCATTAGTGGTTTTAACAATTGTGGTTTTTACCATGGCACTCTTCTCTAATGTAGCATATTTAAATGAATAAAATATCTTATAATTCATTCTTTTCTGTGTAAGCTTCAATGTGTGCTTATCTGTTAGGCCCCTGAGTCACTGTCGCATGAGTGAGTCGGGCGTCCACACCGGGTGCGCTTGATCGACGAGTTGGTTGACGAGTCGTCGGGGCGTGTTTAACCGACGCGCTAGGTGGGTGCACACATAACCAACGATTTTGGCGAGTGCACTTAGTCGACGAGCCATGGAGAGGCATCTAACCGACGAGTTCGGGCGAACACGCTTAACCGACGAGTTGAGGGGCACCGAGATTGAAAAATAGCTAAGTGTTGGGTGCACATGACATCTCGGTTTATAGGTCGATGAATGGGGGCAACAACCTAGGCACACCACCAAGACCAATGAGTTATGGCTAGCTTGTTAGATTATTGATTTCGTGTGAGGATGGGTCGGCTGGAATAAGCCAAGCCCCCTCCACACATCCAAGAGAACATATATGAACACATATGCGTTGAACCAAAGAAGAACCATCGAACCAAGACTGCAGAGAAAACATAACACAAGTGTTTGGCAGAGAAGGGCGAGCCGAGCCAAATATGGATGAGCCTGCAGGTCAGGCAGAGGTGAAACAGAACGAGCACATAGGTTTGGGCGAGGGTGACTGTAGTGAGCAGGTCAACCCATCACAGAGTCTAGGCGTGGAGGCATGGTAGTGAGTAAAACTTGGGCAAGCATGGATGACGACTTTCTGCGTAAGGTGTGACAAAATAGGGTGTCAAGAGGAGAGTCTGCGAGTTGGGGACAATGGGTTGGCTCCGACAGTGTTGGGTAGTTTGGACTTGCAGAAAGTGTGCCAAGAGCGCTAGGTAGGAATGGTTGGAGTGAGGATTTGTGGTTAGGTTGTGTAGGAGGCTGACCAACGAGGAAAATCGCCCATTTAGTATTGTAACTTATAAACCGATCGAGTTTATCTCCCGGAAATGTTGTAAAATCTCAGGAAATTATACTTGATAATATTTTACATGAAAATGTGTCTTGTGTATTTGTGAATGTCGTGAATGTTGTTTAAGTTATTCCGCACTTAAACTGAATAAAAATATGAAAGATGAATGTAATAGGCGTAGTCCGGAAAATGATAAAGAAACTAATGTGTTGAAGCATTTAGTTGGTGCCGCACATAGCTCAATTCGGGAAAAAAGAAATGGGGTAGTGACAGATGGTATCACATATTTTTTTATAGCAAGATGTAGAGACGAGGTATGTATGTAGTCTGGAGTTTTGGGAAAGAAATCTTGGATACATAGTTTGGGGTTTCTTGACTTGGAAGTTCATGGAAAAACTATCCAAGCATTGGTGGACACGGGTGCCACACACAACTTCATGACGACAAGATTGGCAAAAGAAGTTGGGCTGCAAATTGTTCCATCTAATGTGGAAGTCAAGGCAGTGAACTCGATGCCAAAAATGTCGAGACTGGCAAATGAAGTGCGAATTCGAATTGGAGACTGGCAGGGTCGATTGGACTTGATGGTGATGGAGATGAACGACTTTAACATGATATTGGGGCAAGATTTTCAGAAGGTCAATAAGGTGATTATTGTCCCATTTTTTGATGAGGCTATGTTTATTAGAGGCTCACAAACTTGGACTTTTCCTACTCATAGGAAAAGGAAGGAAGTTAAGGTGCAACATGTTTCTGCACTAAGCTTGAAGATAGAAATGTGGGAGTCAGATGTGGAGACATATGACACAGTCATCAGGGGATTTGATTGTGATGATGAAGTGGGGATGCTTATTCCATCTAAGATTTATGATGTATTAGACAAATATGCAGATTTGATGCCTAATGAGCTACCAAAAGCACTTCCACCGAGGCGTGCAGTGGACCATAGCATTGAGCTAGAACTAGGGAAGTAACCTCCGATGAAAGCTCCTTATCGATTATTAGGGTTGGAATTATAGGAATTGAAACGATAATTGAAGGATTTGGCTGATGCATGTTTCAGAAGACCTTCAAGGTTCCCATATGGAACTCTAGTATTGATCCAACGAAAGAAAGATACGAATGATCTATGGATGTGTTGTGATTATCATGATCTCAACAAGAAAACAATAAAGAACAAATATCCTTTTCCATTAGCTGCAGATTGCTTCGACAAGCTTGCGAAGGCCCGAGTGTTTTCCAATCTAGACTTGAGGCTTGGGTATTATTAGGTGCAAATAGTAGAAGGGGATGAGAAGAAAATTGTAATTGTGACAAGGTATGCAAGTTTTGAGTTCCTTGTTATGCCTTCTAGGTTGTGCAATGCTCCTGCTACATTTTACACTTTGGTGAACGATTTACTACGTCCATATTTGGATTTGTTCATAGTAGTATACATGGATGATATCGTGATATATAGTGATAACATGGAGGATCATAAGAAACACATGGCTTTGGTGTTTGAGGTGCTGAAGAAGAGTCAGTTACACTTGAAGAAGTCGAAGTGTATGTTTTCCCAAACTAAGATTATGTTCCTTGCACACATTGTAGGTCAAGGTCACATACGGATGGAGCCGAGCAGAGTGAAGGCGATAGAGGATTGGGCCGAACTGAAGAATGTCCATGATATGAGGGTGTTTTTGGTGATGACCAACTACTGACGGAAGTTTGTAGAGAGGTACTCCAAAGTGACATCGCCACTGACGAACCTTTTAAAGAAGGAAGAATGATGGAATTGGATGGAGAAGCATCATACAACATCTGAAGACTTGAATAAGAGGATGGTTACAACACCGATACTGAAGTTGTGAGACTTCGAGAGACCGTTTGAGGTACACACAGATGCTTCATATTTTGCGATAGGAAGATTTCTTATGTAGGATGGGCATCTGGTGGCATATGAGAGTCGGAAGGTGCATGATAGGGAACGATGGTATTGGGTTCATGAGAATGAGATGATGGTGATCATCCACTGTTTACAGGTATGGAGGCATTACTTGATTGGGAAGGCTTTTGTTGTCAAGACTGACAACATTGCAATGAGTTATTTTGCATCACAACTGAAGATGTCAGTGAAGCAAGCTCATTGGCAAGACTTCTTGGTAGAGTTCAACATGACTATTGAGTATAGATCAGGTAGACTTGATATAGTTGCAAATGCCCTTAGTAGGAAGGGATAGTTAGTCGAACTTGAGGAAGAAGAAGACTAGGTAGAATGAAGTAGGAGTGAGGTGCAGGTGATTGATGAGATGAAGAATAGACTTCGAGTGAGCATTGAGACAAATACTCAAGCACATAGAATTGTGAAGTGGGTGAAGGAAGGAAAGGCACAGAGATTTTTTCTACGAGATGGACTCTTGTTCTTTGGGAACCGACTTTACATTCCAAAGTCATCAGGGCTTAGGAGCCACCTCTTGGAGGAGTGCCACGATTCTCCATGGACCGGCCACCCAGGATAGCGTCATTCTTTGTCATTGTTCGAGAGAGGATTATTTTGGGAGAAGATGTGGGAGGATGTAGAGGAGTATGTGCATACGTGCATTATTTGTCAGCAGGACAAGTCGAATAACCAGAGACAAGGAGGATTGTTGCAGCCTTTACCGATTCTAGAGAGACCATGGATGAGTGTTCGATGGAATTCATCACTCAGTTACTGTAAGTACATGGGTATAACGTGATTATGGTCATGGTTGATCATTTTTCCAATTATGTAGTCTTCATTCCAATGAAGACACCATGTTGAGCCAAGAAGACTACTAGGATGTTCTTCAAGCATGTTGTGAAGTATTGGGGAATGCCATTGAGTATCATATCTGACCGAGATTCGTGTTTTACAGGCACATTTTGGGCCACCTTCTTCAAGTTGGTTGGGACAGAGTTACTGTAGAGTTCAAGTTACCATCCGCAGAAATATTGGTATACTGAATGAATTAATGCAATGTTGGAGGACTACTTGAGACATTATGTGATGGCTGATCAGAAGAGTTGGCTTGAATTCTTGGATGTGGCTTGAATTCTTGGGTCTGGCGAAGGTGAAACAGATCGAGCGCAGAGGTTTGCGTGAGGGCGACCGCAGTGGGGAGGTCAAACCATCGCAAAGTCTTGGCGCAGAGACACGATAGTGCAGCTGCACTTGGGTGATCCTACACAAGGATTGTCTACCACAGAGCATGACAGAACATGTTGCCTAGAGGAGAGTCTATGGGTTGGTTGCGGTGGGTTGGCCACGACAGTGCCGGGCAGTTTGAACTTGCGACAAGTGTGTCAAGAGTGCCAGGTAGGAATGGCTGGAGCGATGAGTTGCGGTCAGATCGTGCAGTAGGTCGACTGACCGGGTAGCTCACCCATTCTGTATTGAAACTTATAAACTGGTCGAGTTTATCTCCCAGGAATATTGTAAAATATGCAGAAATTATACTTGATATTTTACATGAAAATGTGTCTTGTGCATTTGTGAATGTGGTGAATGTTGTTTAAGTTATTCTGCACTTAAATTGTTATAAAAAGATGAAACATGAATGTTAAAATGATAAATAAACTAATGTGTGCACATGTAGCTCAATTCGGGAAAAAAGAATTGGGATAGTGACATTATCAGTATGTCTAAGTATGGTATGAGATGTATATATTTTTTGAAAAAAACAAATTGACCACAGTTGACCGTGTCCATTAATCGTTGTGCCTATTGAACTAAATTTATTTTTTATAACTTTTTCCATTGTTTAAATTTATTTGTAATATGGGATTTAGTTCCAATTAAATTTAAATTTTCAACTTCAATTTTATAAAATTTTGAAATTTAAATTTTATGAAATTAAAATCACAAAGAAATTAAATTAAATTAAATTATTTTATAATTTTCAAATAAAAATTTATTTTAATTTACAATTATTTTAATTCATAAATATATTTTAATTTAAAATAATTGATTAAAATAAAAAATAAATTTAATATAACACTTTACAGTGAAAATAAATGATAAATAAAAATCTCAATAATGATCATCTCTCATCTCTCGCAACATTTTCATTTTCTTAAACTAAATCTATTTTAAATTCTTTTATATCTTTCAAATTAACTTTTATTTTAATTTAAAATAATTTGATTAGAATAATATATATATATATATATATATATATATATATATATATATATATATATATAGTGAAAATATATGATAAATAAAAATCAAAATAATGAAGGGGTAACATTTTCATTTTCTTAAAACTGAATTTATTTACGAGAAAAGTTAAATTGAATTGAATTTTTTATTCTTTTTCAAATAAATTTTTATTTAAATTTTAAAAAATTTGATTAAAATATAATAAAATAATAAATAAATTTATATTTTTAAATATTTTCATTTTAAAAATAAAACTAGTGTAGAACTATTTTAAATTTAGATTTATTAAGCCTTGAGATGAATCATATATGTGTAAGTTCAAACCTTTGATCCTTCTCGCCTTTGTAAATCCATAATTAAAATAAGTTTAAATTAGTGTATCAATAAATTAATTTCTTAATTATCAATTAATATTATATTGTGTTATGTGTTCCGGGCAGGGTATATTTTTCATGTAAATTACATCTATTATATTTTAATAAAATTCATATATGTACATTACAATTTATAATATTTAAAAGGTTAAATATTATTATATTTTCACTATAGCACATTGAAGGTATAATGTTTCATATTGATGCATAGATTGCATACTCAAAATTACTGGTATAATGTTTTTATAAAACTTGCAAGCCTCTTTTATTCGATTGATCTTGTCAAATCCATGAGTACCACGATAATTTAAAAATTCTATAATTAGAAAACCTTCGTAAGAAAATGCAGTATACTGTCTACCTCCTTCCGGGTTTTATAATTTTAGCAGACAAATATATAGCATGGGTTTTATAATTTTAGCAGACAAATATATCTATTTAATTTCTTAAAATAATAGGTATTTTGGAGCGAAGGATAATTTATTAAAATTTTCTGTTGATTTAATCAACATGTTATATGTTTAAATAACATAATATCTGGACATTTCAACAATTCTTCCATTGGAGAGTGTCTCTCAACCCAAAAATATAATAAAATTAATAATATTCATAATAAAATAAGAATGTAATAAAATTACCCATATAACAGTTAATTTATTAGGTTACCAAAATCAAACTATATTTATTTCTTTTTTCTCATAATACTTATTTTTCCTTGGTGACGTTGAATTGGTTTATGGTGGTTTGGCACAAGCCCTTCATGAAAGCCAACGCCATATCTTAAATTCGTTTTCAAAGAACAACTAATCTTGCTTAAACTGAAGAATTATGAGTAAAAGTCGAAGAACTTTATTTTTCTTACTTTTTTAAACGACGCACTTTATGTTTTTCATTTTTTAATTGTAGCAAAATATGTCCAAGAGTTTCATTCTGAGATATGATATATTTAAGGAGAATTTAATGGATTGTTTTGGTGGATACATTTAAATTTTATAAAATATTATTAATAAATAAATCAAGTCTTATTTAATATCAATTTATATGGTAAAGTTTTTTTTAATACAAGATTATTATTATAATTATTATTATTGTTATTGTTTGTGTTTTTGGAAAATAATTTATTATTTAAGAAAAGTTTATCAGATTTATTTAAATATCTAAATAATTAAAATATTATTAAATAAATAAATCTAGTATTATTTAATAATTTTTTTTTCTAAGTAATAGTAATTTATTAAAAAAAATAAAGAGGTATAGTAATCTATTAAAATAAAATAAAGAGATATTTACAAAGGTGTTCTGGCCTGGAAGGAACACAGCCTAACTCAGCTTGTTGCCATTTAACTAGATCTGAGATTGCCCCAGCAAAGGGGAAACCAGTCTGATAGAGAGGGAGATGCAAAAAAGAAAAACAACACTAAAAATTATCCACAATTTTCTGAAGAGAAGCAATAAACCAGCATTGTAAACCCAGCTACTCCACCCAAGAATAGCTGACCACCCAGAAAACCAGCAGTACATCCGCATTGGATCGCCAACATGGACAAAAAGAGGAAGAAAAAACCAAGAGCTAAGTGAAGTGCCACGTGACATTCGTGACGCGTGTAGTGAAATCCTCCGTGTCAGGTTCCTCCACTATCAGGCAAGCTTAGTCATCTGGGTTGTCTGATTCAGTTTGGCCCACTGCATGCTGTTCGCCTTCTCTGCTGCCTGCGTCCAGCTGCGGGTCTGACGCGTCCATCATGCGACTTTCCACAGCCTGCTTGTCATTCTGCAGTTCCAATTCCTCATGCAGGCTGCCAACGATGGCCTTCCCATTCCGTTTGTTCCGACCACCATTACCTCCTTGCGCTTCTTCCTTGTCTCTGTTTCGACTCAGTCTAGCTCTGTGCATCTCGTCCATGGAGAAGGTCATCGGGATACTCTGCTCTGCTTCCTCAGAAAAGGAGATGGAAATAGTGGCGACGATGATTGGTCTATTGAGAGAGCTTCTAAATTGGAATTGCGTGGTATGGGGGTATGATGCAAGGGCAAAGGGAAGGGAGCAGAGCGCACAACCTTCGCACCGCTGCTTGAGCAGTGAAGGCCTGCTCTGCCACGACCAGTTCTTATATTTGGATAGTGGGGATTTTCGGCCGAGGAAGACGGAGAGTCCGAGAAACTTCGCTGCCTGGCGTGAGGCCGAGAGCTACCATCCCGCGAGCCTCCCCGTCTGCTAAGCATACGGTGGCGAACCATGGTGGAATGAAGAGCAGAGAGAGTGTCAGGGTAAGCAGAGGAGGGATTGATAGAGGAATTGGGCGCTGAAGAATCCGAATGCTGGAGAGTGGGTGTTGAATTGCAGAGAATTGTTTGGGAGTGTTAATGGACCTTGCCTGAAACAAGGCTGCAAACAAACCAGTAGCGTCGCCGTGTACTGGTTCTTTCAATATGCACGGCCACTTGCAGAGGGCAGGCACAATGGATCAGGGGAAGAATGCCATGTTTATGAGTGGGCTTCATGGTTAAATAGAGTATGGTTTTGCCTCCGCTGTAGCGGGAAATTAATACTGTCTGCAAGGTGCTCTGAGGAGTAATAACTTTGTTCTTGGGAAGATTGCCAAGAGCCAAGTGGCCAGCCCGTCTGCCGTCATCCCGTCTTCTCATCGCAAGCGTATTAATGGTCACCCGCATCCTGGGAGTATTATTTAATATTAATTTATATGGTAAACTTTTTTTTATACAAAATTATTATTATTATTTTTTGTGATTTGTGGAAAATAATTTATTATGTAAGAAAAGTTTATCGGAATTATTTAAATATTTAAAATTATTTAAAAATTTTATTACGAATAATACCGATCTTTAATACAGAGGGAATTTTTTTATATATAATTTTCATGGATAGCCTTCTATACTGCAACCCTTGAATCTTTTGCAATTTCATAAAATTTATTATTAATTATTTTTATGGGATTGTAGTTATTAATTACTCAAATATATAATACTTTTCACAATTATATATAGTATTGAGTTTACTAAAGTGGACGGATCAATTTCTAATTTAATGCAATTCAATATTAAGGAAAACATGTGGATTGTGTACTAATTCTTTTTTTATTTGGACTTGTTATATTTGTGATGTTTAGATTACTTTATGATACATTTTATAAAATAGTTGCAGACAACTTTTTCCCATGGTACAATGTAAAAAGATGGGCACTTAAAACTTTAAAATTAATCTTTTGCACAACTTGATAATGTCCAGTCATTTATACTTGCATTTTTCAAACAATTAAATTTATAAAAATATGTTTTGCACATCTTTATAATTTATATATATATATATATAGAAAGTTAATTTTGATATAGTCAATTAATTTTGAATATATTAAATTATACATTTTATTTATCATTAAATTATAGGGATTACAAAATTGAAAATTAACTACCCTAGTTTTCAACCATTTGAAAACCAAACATACATATCAAAAGAATGAATAAAATCTATGAGGCATGCCATGTGAAAGAGAACCAAGTTCTCTTAAAAATCTTAAAGGCATTGATGAAAGAATAAAAAAAATACTCCTAAATTTGAAACATAACACACATTAAGTTAAAGATATGAAAAGTCATATAGCATCAAAATACATTTTCATAGTCTACCACATAGGGACCAAACTCCAGAAGCACACTCAAGATGAACTAGAACATACACAGGTATAAAATGACTTTCAAAAGGCGTTGAAATTAAAAAAAGAAAATGTCTAATTAAGAAAAATGGAAAAATTACTTCCCCGATTTTCAATAGTTTGGAAATCAAACATATAGTAGTTCAACATATTTAAGAAAATGTATAATTAAGCAAAATGGAAAATCACTTCCCCGATTCTCAACAATTTGGAAATCAAACGTATATCAGTTCAACATATTTTTGTCCGTTGAATCAGGGAGAAAGGAAATGCTAAGTTGGGAAGAATTTGTTCAACATATTTTTGTCCACTGAATCGAGGTGGTAGCAGTTCAACATATTTTTGTACACCAAATCGAGGAGAAATGCTAAGTTGCAAAGAATTTGTTCAACATATTTCTTTTCAACATTTTTTCGTCCACTAACTGAATCAAGGAGGTAGCAGTTTAACATATTTTTACCCGCTAAATCGAGGAGAAATGCTAAGTTGGAAAGAAATTGTTCAACATATTTCAGTTCAACATATTTTTGTCCACTAAATCGAGGAGAAATGTTAAGTTGGAAAGAATTTGTTCAACATATTTTTGTTTACTGAATCAAGAAAAAAAGGAAATGTTAAGTTGGAAAGATTTTTTTTTAATAATAATGAGTATATTCTATTAAGTACAGTCGTTAATTTTATAGAAATATTTATCACTATTTTATATAGTAAAACTAATATTTCATAAATACCACAAAAGTCAACATATCTCTAGAGACTTGAACCAATACTAATTGGGACAAAAATTAATGAATGATAGCACTTGAGATAAGTTCATTTGACACTATGCTGACAAGAATTAGCATGAAAAAAATTAAAGATTTCCTATGTTTCAAAAAAATTGAAAAAGAAAGAATTTAAACATAGTTTACAATGACATTGTTCTTCTAACAAAACACTCAAGTATCTCTTGAAACTTCAAAAACTTTGAGGATCTCAATTTCAGAATGTTTCCTTTTGCATTATATGTCCTACAACGATTTGATGGACATTCAAAAAGTGGCATGAAACTATGAGTTGTGTTTTCGTGTCCGATACCAATATTGAGCATATGTAAAAACCAACACTAGAAGAACAAATATATAAAAAAATAAATAAATCTAGGAGAATAAATAAAGATAGAAAAATAACTTTTGTTATGGGTTAGGCTAATGAAATAAAGATAGCACATATAAACAATTCATAGATGCCAAATATGAGTGGTTGGTGTGACATACCTCATTAAAAAAATCTTTTATATTTATAAACAATAGAGAAAAATTGTTTTACCATGCGATACATCTTATGGTAAATATTAATTTTTTTATTACGCTATATTGTAATATGGTATAAACTGCATTGAACATATAAATAGAAGGTCGGATTCTCTTATTTCGGTTCTGCGTTGTTATTGGCAATTAGAAAGGATAATATCTGTGCTATTAATGCTATAATAAAAACCTTAAGGTACAACTATCATTTACTCTGAATCTGAATGAACTTGTGCAATATCATTCGTATATAGATTTTATTGAAAGGGTTAATTTCTTAAGTCAGAAGGTACAGGCATTAACGCCACTTGTTAACTTCTAGGGCGGCTGACTGCCCTAGGTTACTGGTCCCTTCTCTGGAGTCTTCCCCATGGCTTTCAGCTGGCGTCTCTTATATTCAATCTTATAGCAAAGTTAATCTGGCCTGACATGATCGCTTCATATCCAAATATAAGGGAAAAAAATATAACGTGTTATATCATGCTATAGAGCAGCCTCGCATTAACTTTGTTATAGGGTTGGAAATAGCATTTCCTCTTCCAGCTGCGCTTTGCCTGGCTTAGATACTTGTGCGCGATTGATAGTGTTGCTCTGCTCTTCCAAACAGATGGTGGATGCTTCTGCGGAGCGAAACCCTTGTGGGGTGGAGAAACTCGTCCTTTGTTGCGTTTGTCATCTGCTGGCTTGCCCTCTGCTAATTGGTATGGCTCTTCCTCCTTCAGGCGAGTCTAAGGTTAACTGTTATTGTTCGGTAGTGTATCATACCTACCTCACAGTCCTGTCATGGTAACCGAGGGTTTTCTTTTCGTTTTCTCAGGTCTACGGTTATGGTTTCTCCTACTTCTGGTTGCTGTTCGGAGGGTTTCACTGTCGAACCAGGTAAACATTTCCCTTTTGCATTGTCTTTGAATATTGATGGCTATCTTTCTTATTCCAATTTTTTTTGTTTTGCGATTTAAAGGTTTGCTGGTGCCTTACAGATTCAACGGGCTCAAAGGCTGGAGGGTTTCTTGGCTCAGTTCTTTCTGCCAGAAGTTCGAACCGCCCTTACTGACCGGGTATGCAAAGGAGATCTAAGTTAATTCCGAAAGGTTTAATGTCCTCTATGAGAAACATTTTGAACGCTGTATTAATTCTTGTTTTAATTCTAATATGTATTTAATGGGGAACTTTCCAGCTACGAGGCATGGATTTTATCCACTGTATATATATATTTTTTTAATGGAAGTCATTTCGGCTAAGAGCGGTGGATTTTATCGTGTGTATGATCTAGACTTGTTCTTTGCTTTTGGGAAAATACTATTGTAGAATTGAGTCTATTTCGCCGCTTAAGGGGAACTTGGAAACTTTGCCAAATTTAATCGTTTGCATGAAATATAGTAGTGTATTTTCCGTGATTATTCTAATTCTCCTTAAATTATGCAATATACGTTTCGAATCACTGTACTCGTTTGTTGGTTGACGAATACGAGCTCTGTAAATGGAAATTTTTCTGAACTTGTTTAATGGTTCCAAACACTGTATATTATTTTTGTCAGGCTAGTATATTTGTTTGATTAATTGCATTAAATCAGTTTATTACTGGGTATTGGTTCTATAATCCTGGTCGTATAGAATTGACTCGATCACCCCTTATTTAACAATTTACTATTATTTAATTTGATACTTTGTTCTTGTTCATTTCATGATGAATTTAAGGTTTTTCGGCCTCCTTCCCTAACTAGTAATGCCGAAAGGGTTCAACCCCTTTTCTTATTAATTTAGGCATTTTCCTATTTTCTGGAAACTGTTATAAAAATTTATGTTTTCATAACTATTTCTTCAGAATTTAGCTACATGGTTTATCTCGCTACATCTTGATGATGGAAATACCATTGTGACCATTTCCGACAGAATTCTATGTTTGTTGCTTTACTTTTGTGAGGTTTTTAGGATTTAACTCTTACAATTATTCTGTCCCTTTGTTTTCGAATTAACTTACTGTAACTACTTCCAACAGAATTCTATGTTTATTTTGTTTTAAGAATTAACTTACTGTAACTATTTCCAACAGAATTCTATGTTTGTTGCTTTACTTTCCTGACGCTTTTAGGATTTAACTCTTACAGTTATTCTATCCTTTTGTTTTCTTCTTTTGTTTTAAGAATTAAGTTATTGAACTCTAAGGTTTCTACTTAGCTTAACTATAGGCATCATACACATATATACTGATACTATAAATATTCCTATTAAGCTATAAAGAAAGCATACATTTATACCATTCAACAATAAATAAATTCGATGACTAATATTCGAATTGGAATAATCGTTAAATACTATTTTGCCTCCCAACCTTGATACTAGCATGACTTCGCTCTCTGTCTCCCCATTCGTGTCTCCCTGCTCCTGTCTTTAACAGTAATGACTATCTTGTCTCTTAAGAGTAATGGCTATCTTGTCTCTAAGAGTAATGGCTATCTGGTCTTCATCAGACTTAGCCACCCTTGTCTTGAGCTCCTGTCTTTAACAGTAATGGCTATCTGGTCTTCACGAGACTTAGCCACTCCATGCTGTCTGTCCTTCCACCCTTGTCTTGAGCTCCCACAGTGTCTATCCTTCCACCCTTGTCTTTAAGAGTAATAGCTATCTGGTCTTCACCACCCTTGTCTTGAGCTCCTCGCTCTTGTCTCCTGCTCCTGTCTTTAACTGTAATTGCTATCTTGTCTCTTAAGAGTAATGGCTATCTTGTCTCGAAGAGTAATGGCTATCTGGTCTTCACTAGACTTAGCCACCCTTGTCTTGAGCTCCTTGTCTTGAGTTCCTGTCTTTAACAGTAATGGCTATCTGGTCTTCACCAGACTTAGCCACTCCACACTGTCTGTCCTTCCACCCTTGTTTTGAGCTCCCACAGTGTCTATCCTTCCACCCTTGTCTTGAGTTCCTGTCTTTAACACCCTTGTCTTGAGTTCCTTCCACCCTTGTCTTGAGCTCCCATAGTGTCTATCCTTCCACCCTTGTCTTGAGTTCCTGTCTTTAACACCCTTGTCCTGAGTTCCTGTCTTTAACAGTAATAGCTCTGGTCTTCACCACCCTTGTCTTGAGCTAGTGTCTATCCTTCCACCCTTGTCTTGAGTTCCTGTCTTTAACACCCTTGTCTTGAGTTCATGTCTTTAACAGTAATAGCTCTGGTCTTCACCACCCTTGTCTTGAGCTCCTGTCTCCACACTGTTTGTCCTTCCAGCACATTAATATCCTTTCTTTGAATCTTTCCCTCTATTCCTCACTAATCTCAGATGCCTCCCCATCCTCTTGATCTTGGAATAAATTTCTCATGAAAGTAGTTACAGTTGGGTAACTGCCCAACCCAACTGTTTCTTGAGAATAAAATTGTCATACATCATTTAAATTAAACAATTACTCCCTTTATTCTGGCATTCCACTTTTCATATATTTAAATCAAAATTAACTAATTATATATAAACTTAATCAACTTTCCAGTTTGTAAAAATATGCAGTAAATAAATATTTACACATATAAGGGACATTACAGTTGGTTTGAATTTAAACTAAGAATGCAATGAGATAGAGTAGCTTGATTTGATTTTAAACAAGGAAAGCTGCGACACAGCGAGTCCCTGCGTGAAGTTGAGCCTGTTTGACAGTAGCTGCACTGGATCTGTTGCTGGTTCTCTAGTAACTGTTTGATCCAGACCCATAACCATATCTAGGAGATTGGCCCCCCTCGCCAGGGCTTCACGAAATAATTCATGCTAATGCTGTCGTTAATGGCTCACCAGAGCTATGCGTCACCAGAGCTACTTGTGGAGGGATCAGCAATCAGAGAGCTAATAGCAGGTGGCCTAGAGGCTCCCCCATTAGTACATGAATCCAACTGCCTGGAAGAAACGCTGCCAGAAGTGGCTGGGACTGAGAAACTAACAAAAACTGTAATCTGATTTCAGTGTTTTTCTACGCTTTAGTCAGCTTATGCTGTAATCATTAGGACGTTGACAGCCGTTCGGTTTTTTTTCTTTTCCTGCAGGTTCAAATTACTGTGCATCCGAAAGTGAAGTGCTTGAAAATTTTAATGAATAAAACAAATTTCTAAGCAATGAGAATGGCGTTGTTAATTATGTGAATAATTAAGAAAATTAACTATAACTTAATATTAATATAAACTTTTACAGTATTGGAAGGAACTGAGTTTTTAAGAAGCAAAATGCAGCTTCTGTATACCAGAAGTGTCACCCATTAACATTGATTTTTGTTGCATCGAGTTGCTTTCCTAAGAGCAAAACGTAGGCAAAAGCCTTAATGACAAAACTATTACACACTGCAGTCGATCTGATTCAAGTTCTTATCTAACTTATGAAGTTATTAGGACACCCTGCGTGAAGTTGAGCCTGTCTGACAGTAGCTGCACTGGATCTGTTGCTGGTTCTCTAGTAACTGTTTGATCCAGACCCATAACCATATCTAGGAGATTGGCCCCCCTCGCCAGGGCTTCACGAAATAATTCATGCTAATGCTGCCGTTAATGCCTCACCAGAGCTATGCGTCACCAGAGTTACTTGTGGAGGGATCAGCAATCGGAGAGCTAATAGCAGGTGGCCTAGAGGCTCCCCCATTGATTTCAGTGTTTTTCTACGCTTTAGTCAGCTTATGCTGTAATCATTAGGACATTAACAGCCGTTCGGTTTTTTTTCTTTTCCTGCAGGTTCAAATTACTGTGCATCCGAAAGTGAAGTGCTTGAAAATTTTAATGAATAAAACAAATTTCTAAGCAATGAGAATGACGTTGTTAATTATGTGAATAATTAAGAAAATTAACTATAACTTAATATTAATATAAACTTTTACGGTATTGGAAGGAACTGAGTTTTTAAGAAGCAAAATGCAGCTTCTGTATACCAGAAGTGTCACCCATTAACAAAAGCATCGTTGAAATCAGAGATAGCAAATTGACATTGATTTTTGTTGCATCGAGTTGCTTTCCTAAGAGCAAAAGGTAGGCAAAAGCCTTAATGACAAAACTATTACACACTGCAGTCGATCTGATTCAAGTTCTTATCTAACTTATGAAGTTATTAGGACACGGACATTCACTGTAGGCCGAGAGATACATGATGTCTGCAGTTGAGCAGAGACGGTGATGGCGGATCCAAATGCATATTTGAAGCATCCGTTGTACACCTGTAATAGAGAAAGAAGCGGGGAAATAAGACAATGTGTAAGATAATCCAAAAGAGATGTTAGTTTTTTTTGGTTTCTTTTTCCTTTGTCTTTCGACTTTTACGATGTCAATGATCAGAAGAGTCATGAGAATAAGTGCTAAGAGAAACAATGCTGTGAGTTCAGTAAGTTGGATTATGCTAATGGATTCCATGTTATGTGAAGCGGGGAGGTGTATGTGAATATCCAGGTGCAGAGGAGGCCAATTTATACAAAAGTTCAACGTGTTTGTAAGGTGGTTTTAAGTGTGAATGGTGCTAAAATACTTGAGGTGCAATTAAGTGGTCGATAAGACATGGGGAGCGAATGGGATATGGAATGATGTATTTGGCGGTAGAAGTGATGTATCTGACATCGGGCAATCTATCTAGGTGCAGAAATAATCTTGAAGATCAGATTGGATCAGGGCAGTATTTAATGATGGGCATATCGATCTGACATGGGGTTGAGATGGCATATGGAATGATGGATGTGGCGGCAGTAGTAAATGCGAAATTAGGTGCCCCTTTGAGTCTGTGGCGGTAGATTAAATATGATCAGTATTTAATGATGGGCATATCGATCTGACATGGGGTGCAAATGGCATATGGAAGCGGCAGGGCATATTGATCTGACATGGGGAGCAAATGGTAGTACTAAGATGAAACCGGACCCTATGATGAGCAAGAAGCTGTTTGCACTACTACTGGATTAGGGTTTGTTGAAGAGATCAAAATAGATGCACTGTCCTTTTATGATCTCAACAAGATTAAACCCCGAATATGGAATAAATACAAAAATTTTAACAGCAAACCTTGTGACTGACCTTTGGAATTTTACCATTCAGCCGGTACAGAATGCTCTGATGCTGAACATCATTTATGAAGCCCATACGAACATGCATAAGAATAGATGGTCTTTACGATGGCATACAGAAGTAATCCACTTACTATTTGCCTAGGTCTGCCAAATAATAGCATTCTTTTTGCTTGTAATGTGTCAAGAATGAAGATTTTCAAGTAGTATAAGAAATCCTCCATTTGATTGCCGCATGATACTTGTAGCTAATCAACTCAGGAACACACAAGATGATCTAGTGCCTGATGTTCAGCATGCACCATTCTGTATCATCTAGATTGGCATTCATGCTAGAAGCAATTGGAGAGCACTAACTGCATTATGGTAACAGATTCGTAGATCTAGCAGATCAGTATTTCCTGTTGACCTGAAGCTATTTTTATATCACGTTTAAAGCAAAGTAGTCAGCTCTAGATCTAAGCATCAGAAGAAAAGAATCATAACAACTTTATTATCATTTTAAATTCAGGACTTAAAACAAAGAAGCCCATGCCTACCTGTTGTTGCATGAACAGTGGTCATGAGGGCCTCAGCAATAGCAAATTCTTCATTCACCACCTGTAGCCAGTCCATGAGTATTCGTTTCAGTTTTTACGCTGAGCTAATTTTGACACAATATAGTTAATTTGCCTAGGTCTGCCAACTCAGGAACACACAAGATGATCTAGTGCCTGATGTTCAGCATGCACCATTCTGTATCATCTAGATTGGCATTCATGCTAGAAGCAATTGGAGAGCACTAACTGCATTATGGTAACAGATTCGTAGATCTAGCAGATCAGTATTTCCTCGATCTAGATGCCTTCCCTTTATAAATCAGACAGAATAAGACTGAAGCAATCATGAATTAGGATGTGTGACTAAGGACCAAAGCCTCTTCATCCCACACACTTTTTGGTTTCTCTTTAGCAGCAACTGGAACAGCCGGTACAAAATCCTCTGATTCTGAACATCATTTGTAAGCAATCATGAATTAGGATGTGTCTGACTAAGGACACAAAACAAGTTTAAAAAAGTATGATAGAAAACATACATCGAAAGAAAACAAAAACAAAATAAAATCAGTGAATAGGAAATAGCATTAATAATGAGAAAGGGATCCTCTCAGAAGTTTCAACAAGAAGAACTGTTAAACTAAACTCTATATGAAGCCCATACGAACATGCATAAGAATAGATGGTCTTTACGATGGCATACAGAAGTGATCCACTTACTATTTGCCTAGGTCTGCCAAATAATAGCATTCTTTTTGCTTGTAATGTGTCAAGAATGAAGATTTTCAAGTAGTATAAGAAATCCTCCATTTGATTGCCGCATGATACTTGTACCTAATCAACTCAGGAACACACAAGATGATCTAGTGCCTGATGTTCAGCATGCACCATTCTGTATCATCTAGATTGGCATTCATGCTAGAAGCAATTGGAGAGCACTAACTGCATTATGGTAAACATCAGTTATTATATGGCATTTGCCTTTATTGCATATCTGAAAACACCAACATATTTCTGCTTAGATGATTTACAAGAAATAAATCAATAAAGTTCTTTACTCCTGTTGACCTGAAGCTATTTTTATATCACGTTTAAAGCAAAGTAGTCAGCTCTGGATCTAAGCATCAGAAGAAAAGAATCATAACAACTTTATTATCATTTTAAATTCAGGACTTAAAACAAAGAGGCCCATGCCTACCTGTTGTTGCATGAATAGTGGTCATGAGGGCCTCAGCAATAGCAAATTCTTCATTCACCACCTGTAGCCAGTCCATGAGTATTCGTTTCAGTTTTTACGGTGAGCTAATTTTGACACAATATAGTTAATTTGCCTAGGTCTGCCAAATAATAGCATTCTTTTTGCTTGTAATGTGTCAAGAATGAAGATTTTCAAGTAGTATAAGAAATCCTCCATTTGATTGCCGCATGATACTTGTACCTAATCAACTCAGGAACACACAAGATGATCTAGTGCCTGATGTTCAGCATGCACCATTCTGTATCATCTAGATTGGCATTCATGCTAGAAGCAATTGGAGAGCACTAACTGCATTATGGTAACAGATTCGTAGATCTAGCAGATCAGTATTTCCTCGATCTAGATGCCTTTCCCTTTATAAATCAGACAGAATAAGACTGAAATATAGTTAGATTTGTCTTAAGTAAAAATCAGTAAATGCTTGACCAATGCGGCCCTGAGGCCATTGGTCAATTTAGAAGCCAACATCAGTTATTATATGGCATTTGCCTTTATTGCATATCTGAAAACACCAACATATTTCTGCTTAGATGATTTACAAGAAATAAATCAATAAAGTTCTTTACTCCTGTTGACCTGAAGCTATTTTTATATCACGTTTAAAGCAAAGTAGTCAGCTCTGGATCTAAGCATCAGAAGAAAAGAATCATAACAACTTTATTATCATTTTAAATTCAGGACACATAGTTATGACTCAATGACAATGTAATTCTTCATTCACCACCTGTAGCCAGTCCATGAGTTTTGCAGGAAGAATCAGGCTTCTCCAAAATATTTGTTAGAAAGCAGTCAGCATAGTCATTCAGATCAAAGAGTAGTACAAAAAATGTTTCAAGTGGATATTAAGTGAATTCAACTGATACAAGAGTTCAAAACATTGAGTTGCCAATGGCATGACAAACTTCTGCCGTTAAACAATAAGGAGCTTTCTTTCTTTTCATTCCAGTAGAAAGTAAATGCCCAAAGGAAGAGTAACTACAGGTATAACAGTAGCAAGAAGATGGTAATCAGAAGCATCAAAACATTCATCAGAGTTGTTTATTTTCAGCCCAACAGAAACTAAAATGCCCAGAGGAAGAATTCTTATGTTCAAATAATAATAAAGACAGATATAACAATTCTATGAAGATGGTATTCCAAGCTTCCAGCAAATATGAACTCGTAGACCAGAGAAAGTGACACCCTACAGAGGATAAAATGTGTCAATCTGTCCGGACAATGACATCCGAACTATCCAACAGGAAGTTGTTGTGTACATGGAAATCTCGCAAACTGTATGTAACGTCACCAACGTCTTCGAGATATTTTTCATACGTCAGTCCTGTTAAGGATGGACACAGTTCGAGCAGTAAACTGTCCTTTAGGATGCATTTGTATTGAACATTTCCCTCTGTTTGGATTGTGCAATTTAATTGCAAACTGCGTCGATATGTAGTTAGTTGTTTGCATGTAGAACAGTTAAGTTGGTCCATGATAACTGTTCCAAATGTATCGGCGGGCAGAGAGCAATTGTTACAGATTATAACAAAGGGTTCTGCGTGTATGTCTGCTATAGTTAGCATACCTTTAACCTGGTCCATGTTTCAGTACAAGCCTAGCATTAGATATTGTAATAAAAATGCTAAAAGGATGTTAAATGAACGTGCGTGATTTAGGAGAAGAGGAAATAAAGATTTATAATATATATTTTGTGGAGTATGAGAGGACCTTTGTTGTTGAGGCAAGTAGTTTTCTCAGGTCTCCAAGTACCCTGTCTGAAGTAACGGGTGTAATGAATGTAGATTTGCATGTCCGTAATGAGCCACGTTCTTTGCCTCGGGCAACATTTCGAAACAGGACCATTGGTGCTTCTTGTTTCGAAATTTGTTGTTGGATGGATTTGAAAATTGGCTTAAATGTATTGAAAAGATAGACCTGCGTTGCAAAATGTACTAGTGTTAAATGTAATTGCTTTTAAGTGAACGGTTACTTAAAATGTATAGATGATTTAAATGTTAAAAAGAATAAATGGTTGAATTCGTATATACCGTGGCTTTGTCTTTTTCAGCTGGGCCGTCCTTGATAGTTAGGACATATTGACCAGCTATTTCTTTCGCTGTTGTTACAAGACCGGCAACTGTGCCGATTGCAAACTCAGCTGTTGTGCGGGTGAGCTGGTTAATAGTTGTCGTGGGAACAAATCTGTATTCCATACAGATAGGTGGAATTGGTTCCAATATGCTCTTCCCATGCAAAACAAGTATACACGGACAGTCTCCATGGTCGTAGACTGTCTTAGCAGAGACCTTGAAATCTGTAACACAGATTCCCTGGCCAACTAGAAGCTTCGCTTCAGTAGCAGCAATGAGGCTGTGTGGCACATTTAGCGTAATTGTCATATGCCCTTTGCTGTCCACCAGGTCAGCACGTAAAAATTCAATTCCGTGGGCTTTGTCGACCAGTGTTTTGTATATCACTAGAACCTGGCCGTGAAAAGTTGTTCCCATTTTCAGCCCTTTTAACTCCTGTATTGTGATTGTTCTACAAAGTTGATGCTTGGCTGCTATCTCAGAAGTACTTTCCTGTTTCTGCCTGTAGAACAATATTAAAGAATCTGAATTAACATTATGTTTGTACTACAAAACTTGATGTACTTTCCTGTTTCTGCTTGTAGAACAATATTGAAGAATCTGAATTAACATTGTGTTTGTACTACAAAACTTGTAAGAATAGATTTGAAGGTTTTTTAGTTACTTTTTAGCAGTTTCTGAGACGTCACAAGTCTCAGAGAGGGAGCATGTCTCTGGAGCAGGTATTTCTTCGTGCTGTCTTTTCATATTAATTATCTGTTTACCAATCTCTGATCTGAAAAGCAGCAAGGCTCTGGAGGAGTTACTTCTTCGTGCTATGTTTTCTTATTAGTTATCTGTACAACACGAGTACAAGCTATGAGGTCTACAAGCAAAACTTGTTCCATGTAATAATAAATATGTATTCTATTAGGTCTACAAGCAAAATGTGTTCCATGTAATAATAAATCTGTGCATAACGTTATTCTATGTGTTACATACCTAGATCAGTTAACGCAGAGTGTTGCAAGGGAGCTACAAGAAATAGACTTTCAGTATGGCCATTGGAGATTGATATTGCTCGGGTAACACAGCGTTTGTTTGAACAGGGAAATATGAAGTTTCCTTGAATAAGAAGTTTAGCAAATTGTAGAGAAACTTGTGTATCAATGCTACTTTGATTTTGCTACAGGCTAAAATTGATTTGTTCCGAGGGTCACTAGAGCTATAATAGCGCATAGAATATGCTATGATCAGACCAATAAGCCCATGTTACATTTATCTCACACTGTTTCATAGGCAAAGTTGTCCAGATATGGTCTATTACTGTGTTTCGGTGCGGAGATAGTTTGCTTGTTATTTCATGTAAGTTTTCCATTTCCATAAATTGTACAAAGAGTTTGCTACGAGCTGTTTCTTGTTGTATGTCAATGTTCAAATCACCAATAACTAAAAAAACACAGTCAGTATATGTAGTTTGCGACTTTGCTTCCTGAATTATTTGCATTATTGTGGATACTTGTTCAAATGGTGCTGCATAAATGTTCATTAAACAAATTGGTCGTTGGAAGTACATGTCAATTAGGGTAAGCTCTGTTTCGTTTTTGCAAAATGTCTTTCTTGCTCTAATAGGTAATTTTTTGTTTATGCAAGTAAGAATTCCATGTGTACAATGTGCAGCCGCAAAATTGAATGATAAGAATTCTTTGACTACTGGTGGAGTGTACAAATGAGTTTCTTGAAAACATAGAATCATGTTGTCCATTAAGTCACTGTGATGAATCACGTCACTAAGATGTGCACGTAGACTACGTGTGTTCAGGCTTGCAATCGATAAAACATCCTTGTTAACAGATTTCTTCTTTGCGAATTCTAGTTTCCATGCACCAGTTGTTTCTAGCCGTGCCATCTCATTGATTATTTTGTTTTTGACATGGAAGTTTTGTTGTGTCAATTTGTTAATCAAGTATAGTGAGTCAATAGTTCGAACACGTGATAATGCAGTGTAGACTAGACCATGTTTTGTCACACCAGTTGGGTCAAATGCAAGCTGATCCAATGTCAACCCTTGTGTCCGGTGTATTGTCCGGGCACAGGCTAATTGGATGGGAAATTGTTTTCGAATTGTAATTTGTAATTTGTTCCGAGACATTGCTAGAGATTTTGCTATTCGAAAGATTGGTGTCCAATTTGGCATTATATTTATGTCGTATAGTTGTTTGAAGTTGCTTCTTTGTTGTTTCCCAATTTCTGGGTCTGAAAATTCTATCCAGACAATGTCAGGCCTGTTGTTATTAGATGAATAGGATTTGAAAATCCCTTCAGCACCATTTACTAATCCATCGTTTGTATTGTAATTTCCTGCATATAGTTCAACTAGCATGTTCTGTTTAACTGTAATTGTTGATGGCAGTGAGATTGTTTTATCAAAAGCAAAATAACTCGACCCAGGAAGCTCGTAGTTGTCAATTGCAATGAGCATTATTTGTTCCCCCTTTGTTAGGGAAAGCATTTTCACATTGTGAATATGGACATCTTTGTTGCGATAGAAAATGTGTGGGAAGACTGGGCTTGAAGGTGGGACCCTATAGCAGTTGTTGTTTACATAAGCGATATCTTCATCTGTTTGCATGTTTAATCTCATCCTATTTAGTACATCAATGAACAATGGGTCTTTTTGGCGCATGGCTGTGTGCAGTTGATAACATTTTATTTTCTCTGGCCAGAAGGCATATGGAATTGTGTTTTTGTTGATTTTTGGGTTTTCAAAGATCAGGGAGTCTCTGACTGGGTTTGCCTGGTAAAGATCGCCGGAGAATATCGTGTCAACATTGCCAAAGTATGAAGTTGGTGTGTGTAAGATTTGTCGCAGGCGCTTATCAATTTGATATAGTGTTGTTGCACCAACGAGCGATGCCTCATCTATGAGGAGGACACACAATTGTTGGAAATGCTTTGATAATGTGTCCAATTTTTCATTGTTTAGTGAGGGGCAATCTGCTTTGTTAAAGGGCAAATAGAATGCAGAATGCAATGTGACACCACCAGCATTGAAGGCAGCTTTGCCGTGTATGCAGCGATTATTCCTATTAGTTGTGATGGGTTATAAGGCAATGCCACATTGTGTATGCGTACTAAGGATTGGAAGATTGCCTTGGCTGTGTGTGTCTTGCCTGTTCCTGCACCTCCTGTTAATAATAGGTAGATTAGCTCGTCTGGTCTGTACAATTTCCTTGTTATAACATCAGTAACTATGCTTGCTTGTTCGGTGTTTAATTGTCGCATTAATTCATAGTACTCTACGTCTTCAAGTATACGTGGTTGTTTCACGATTTCATATGGCCTTGTAGATGGTAAAGCAAACTTTTTGCTATCTTGCAAATGTCCCAAGTCATTTTGGAAGTCGTAGTTTTCATATTTGTCATCTATCGATTTGTTAAATGTTATAGTTTCTGTTTCATTTGATTTCAAACTATCTATGTCAAATATTTCTCCAGTTTCTGTTTTCTGTGTGCATTGCGTCATCTATGTCACCCCATGTAGTTGTTGTAGCAAATTTGAACTTCTGTTCATTTTGCTTGACTATTTCTTCGACCGCAACATATGCAGCTTGCCAACTTGTGTAACGTTGCTTAATTGCAGTTTCACTTCCTCGATAAGGATAGTATAACATCAATTGCTCTCTACAGTGATTTTCAATGTCCTTGTATTTGTTATATCTAACAGATCGAATGACACATGGTCTACTTGGTTTTCTGCGTTCTTGTCCTTTCTTTGTATAGCTAGATGCAAATTCTGCTAAGCAGACATGTTCAATAGCAGTAGGTCGGAGAGCATAGTAGTCAGTAATTGATGGGCACATTATGTCTTCTGAGTCATCTGCTTCCTTCTGCAGATCTTTTTGTCTTTTAAGAACAAATGCACGATCATCGACAGGAGATGTGTTAATAAATACACATTTCCGTGAACTAGAGTTTAGTGGGAGCGATAACACAATATGCACTGCTTGTTGTGCAGACATTTGTTGCAAGTTGACCAAAGCTTTCCCCAAAGAACTAATGGTATCTAGGATATCAGATTTTGTTTTCACATGATTGTCGCGTATGTTTTTAAATGTTCTTGTCAGTGTTTTATCTTCTTTGGTCATATAAGAACTGCAATACATTGCAGCTGCATATGAATCAAGTACAAATTGGGAATCAGTGTTTGCAATCCAAATTCCTGGAATATGTTTAGCGAAGTTGTTTGTCCAGGTGTCAACTGGGTTCCTTTGCAATAAGAGTGTTGTTCGCTTTAGTGTACATTGGATAGCATGTATGTATTCATTGTGTACTAGTCCAAGGTTGGCTAAAAAGCTATCAAATGTATCATTTTCACTGTATCTTGTGTTGTTTATTGCTTCAAAGATTAGCTTTGCATGTGCTTTTGTTTTATCACTATCGAATTCAAGAGGCTCAAGTATTTTTGTTACTTTCATTGGTGGTACTGGGAAATTAAATCTGCAATTAGAATTTGCACGCTTCCTACAACTTTTTGTGTGACAATGGTGTTGTAGAACTCTAAGTTCACTTGCAAGTAATAGTGAATTAGTTGACAAGTAATTGTCAACGAATTCTTCGACTTCAATATTTGTATTTTGACCATAGATTGGTGCAGATTTTATCCATAGTAAGCCATGTTCATGTTCACTGCCCCGGTTTTGGAATTCAGTTACATAGAAGTGGTCAGTGAGCTCTCCATAATACTTGTGATCATGAGATATCAATTGATGTAATGCATCCCTCCTAGATCTATAGTAACGTACACAAGTAACAGGGTCGTTTCTTATTAATGAGCTAGGTTCATTTTCATCAAGTTCGCCTGTGTTTGGTCTTCTAGTGTTTTGTTTTATGTGTCTCAATGCATGCATTAAAGGATCCCAAAGATGCTCCGCACTACTAAACGAAACAAAGAAAGTGGGCGGCCCTAGTTGTCGTATCATTGCATAGAGTTTGTTCCGTATTTGCTGGTGGTAGTCAGGTGAGGTACGAATTGTTTTTAGGTCCATGTACCCAATGTCAGAATTTAAAATACGATCTAGGTTCGGTTTTGACTTAACGTCTTTTGCAACTAGTTTTCTACCTTTCAACTGCCCCTTTCTAATTCTAATCCACATTGTATTCAACACCTGATTTATGATAATGCGAATTGCTTTATAGAACAGGTTTGTAGTATGATAAGCAAAATCGTGGCTTTTATGCAGCACTTCCCAGTGGCAAATCTTTTGATATGTAAAGTTTTTGGAGATGTCAGCTGGGCGTTTGTTGCCATAGAAAAGCGATGGGAAACTCATTTCTTCTGAGTACTTATCTTTGAAGATTCCTAATGGCATGTATCCAGCAGCAGGTGCAATGTTAATTTGTTTATTTACAAGGTCATGGACGGTGTGTGCATCAATGAATCCATGGACCAATGTTTTTGTCGTTGGTTCATCGTTGTCCTGGTTATCGTGTTCGCTATCTTCAGTGTCACTTGAACTTTCATAAGCTTCTTGGTTCTGTAGGAATGTCTCTTTCCAATTGTCATTTATGGTAGCGTTCTCGAGCTTGTAAAGCATCCTTTTGCATAATTGTTTTAGTGCTTTCATCACTTTGTGAACTCGAACTCGACCAAATGCATAAGCACTTTTGAATCTTAAACTCTTTTTGAGAACAACGGCAACCGTGTCAGTGTCTTTTATAGTTCGAGGCAATGCAGATTGGATTCTGGAAATGTTAGTAGGGACATTGATGACTCCTCCAGTTAAGCCCAGTTGCGACTTCTTATGTCGATGGCCCATTTCTTTTATTTGCAAGAAGGGCAATCTTAATGCGACTAGTCTTTCCTCTAGTTCAGTGAGATCTCTCAGTGTTCTAGTGCCATTGTTTCTTCTTATGTGTTCAGGGACTGCATATTTAGCAATTGTTTCATGTTCAATTGCTTTTTTGCAATGTTTACAAATGTAGCAATTTTCAACACGAGATTTAACATTCTCGAAACTAGTTGATAGTTTCCTAATCTTATTTTGTTTTGCTTGACATTCTTGTTTCACAAAGCAGATGTCTCTTTTGAAAAAAGTTGTTTCACATGATGAACAATTGAAAATAGGTGTGTCACTTACTTGCCTTTGATATACTTGATCAAATTCTGATAATTCTGGTAATTTGTTCATTGATCTTGATTGAATCGAGAGGTTGGATTCTCCTGGTTTCTTTGATTGTGCTGAACGATCCTTTGATGTTGTTGCAAATCGATTGTAGTCCATGTTTTCTATGACTATTTCTTGTTTCATTGTTGCTGTGTTGAACGCAAGTCTTATTTTCTCCGTTTTCGATTTTGTCCGGATAATGCCTTTAAGCAAATGCAAAGATAAGCTTTTTGTCTCTTTGCCTAATGAACAAGCGATTACAATTCCCGTTTGTGCGTTGTTTCTAATCTGTTTTTCCAAGTTTCTAAGTGATCGAATTCTCAGTGTCTCGAATTTTACTTGGTTCGTTGATCGCGCTGATAGATCCGTTGATCTTCCTGAACATGGGCTGTAGTCCATGTTTTCTATGACTATTTCTTGTTTCATTATTGTTGTGTTGAAGGCAAGTCTTATTTTCTGTGTTTTCAATTTTCCCGAATGATGCCTTTAAGCAAACGCAAAGATAGACTTTTTGATTGTTTGTCTGATCGACAATTGCTTAAAGATAGACTTTTTGATTGTTTGTCTGATCGACAAGAAGTTACAACTTCTGTTCGTCTGTTGGTTCTAATATGTTCTTTCAAGTTTCTAAGTGACCGGAACCCCGTGTGTCACTAACATCTTTTGTGTGCAGTGTGTCACAAATATCTTCTGTGTTGTTTAGAATTACTTGTTGTTCCATTGTACTTCTGTTATATTGAATGCCTATGTTTTGCCTTTTCGGATTTTCATGAGCAATCCCCTTAAGCACATGCTTGTTTAAGTGACAAGGTTTCTTTGAGGTATCGGCTTGTTGTTGGGAGGTACAACCAATTGTAGGCTGCCTATGAACCAAAGGCTCGAAGTGCCCATTCAAAGGATCTTCGTCATGGAACAGTATGTCACAAGTATTTGTTGTAATACCTGAATTGAAGTGCAAATACAGTCTCATCTTTGTTTTGGACCAAACCCTAATTGGAATTTTCAACCAGTTTGACAGCCAATGGATGCAGAAAATATCTCCCCATAGACCTCTAGATGCTGGGGGTATATTGTTTGAGGCAGATTTAGCCATTTTGTCTAAATAGATTTCACGGTTTCTAATGTTATGCATTTCTTTGAGTGAGGCTTCATGCAGTTCATGTTCATAAGACCAAATTGCCTCACTATCTTGTTTTTTGAGACAGTTTCTAAAATATTCTATTGTTCCTTTCCTTAGCTCCACTGATGTGTATCGGAAATCTAGCAAAAGTTCTAAACTATCGAATAAACAGTCTCCAATTAGATATGAGAAATTGTCCACACGAAATAAGTCATGCTTTTGCAATACCAATTGCAACTTGTGTTTATCAGACATAGGTGTGTCACAAACATCTTCTATGTTGTATAGAACTACTTGTTGTTCCATTGTACTTCTGTTGTATTGAATGCCTACGTTTTGCCTTTCCTGATTCTTCTGAGCAATGTCCTTAAGCACATGCTTGTTTAAGTGACAAGGTGCGTGTAATTTAGCTTTGATTGATTGACATTTTGTCTCAGGCTGTGGTTCGATATTGTTCTTTGAGGTATCGGCTTGTTGTTGGAAGGTAGAACGAATTGTAGGCTGCTTATGAACCAAAGGCTCGAAGTGCCCATTCAAAGGGTCCTCGTCATGGAACAGTATGTCACAAGTATTCGTTGTAATACTTGAATTGAAGTGCAAATACACTCGCATCTTTGTTTTGGACCAAAGCCTAATTGGAATTTTCAACCAGTTTGACAGCCAATGGACGCAGAAAATATCTCCCCACAGACCTCTAGATGCTAGGGGTATATTGTTTGAGGCAGATTTAGCCATTTTGTCTAAATAGACTTCACGGTTGCTAATGTTATGCATTTCTCTAAGTGAAGCTTCATGCAGTTCATGTTCATAAGACAAAATTGCCTCACTATCTTGTTTTTTGAGACAGGCTCTAAAATATTCTATTGTTCCTTTCCTTAGCTCCACTGATGTGTATCGGAAATCTAGCAAAAGTTCTAAACTATCGAATAGGCAGTCTCCAATTAGATATGAGAAATTGTCCACACGAAATAAGTGATGCTTTTGCAATACTAATTGCAACTTGTGTTTATCAGACATAGAAGACATGATGACGACTAAGTGTTCGATGCAATATTATGTTTACTGATGCAATGCAGTTACAACCAGAGAACCATAATAACAAGTTGAACAATGAAAATGATTATAGAACACGAAGTGATTGTGCGCACCTTTGGAACCGCAAATGTCTGCTAAGCTACGGAGACTCCTTATGTCCGGTAGCATCCACTGCGCAGCTCTGATACTGAAGTTCGAAATATGACTGCCAAGATAAAGAACAACGTAAACCCCTCTATACCAACACTTCATCAAAACATTACCTATTGATAACAACATTGAAACCCTAAACCAAAGCTCAAAAACAAAGTGTTGAAAGAGTGAGTCACCTCAGAGCATATGAAAGAATATTATTATAACTTCTGATCAGTGTTCACACAAAGAAGTATATAATGCTTCCCATAAAGATTTACCACACGGACAACCATCCGATTTCCAGAATTAAATATGAAACAAATTTAGTTGAGTTCTGTAAATCTTAGAGACAAAGCATAAAAATTATACACACAGGATCCTTAAATCAGAAGTCAAACCACAGCAGTTATCACACTAGAATATGACATAACACACACCACTCAGCAGATTAGCAAACCACTCAAATAGATAAAGAAACAAGAGGGGTGACGTGCTGGATTGGTTGGCAGCTATATTACACTTAGGGAACATTGAATTTGCTCCAGGCAGACAACATGATTCCTCAACACTGAAGGACCAGACATCTGCTTTTCATCCAAAAAGCAGCAGAGTTTCATGTAAGTATTGTGTAAATTGAAAGCATCATAAAGTTAACGATTGATTGTGTATACCTTGCAAACAAATGTTTGAAGAAGCTACAGGGATATGGCATTAGAGATACCAATCAATACTCTGTAAACAACTAGTCAGAAAGGCTACAAATGTATGGTTTTAGAGATTAACTTTCCTTCATGCAATAGTCAATGTTTACCAAAAGTCACAAGTATGAATTAAGATCACTGTCTCAAAAGAGTGAGTGAATGTACAAGCTCTGTGAATCAAACAACAGAAGTTGAATATGCAAGTTTTGTAAATTAGGCAACCACAAAAATTAAATATGCATACTCTGTTTCACATCAATACAACAGGAATCAAATAATATTATCACAGTGTTTGCATTAAAGTTACATCCAACTAATGGTTCCAAATCTCTATTAGTTTGATGCAACTCGGGTCACTAGACATAAAGAAGCTTAAGGTCCAATAAGAGACATTCTAATATATGTGCTGACTCAGAGAAGGCATCCCTGGTGACTAAATGCGGAAGAAAGCACCACTATGGTACTCAATGCAATATATAGATGATTGAAGGCATTCCGCAATGGTACTTGCGGTACAATATAAATTAGAAGCAGATATGCAACCCAGAAGTGATGAGATGGGTGACGAAGAGCAATATCCATTGCTTAGAAGCATGTAATCAACCCAGATTGTGACACGCCCACTTGCAAGAAGTAACACGCTCGCTTGAAACAGCGACAAAACGAAGCAGTTATCTTGCCCAGGAAACTATCTTGAAGATGCAACCATACCATGCAGCCAAGAGCCGATGTAGAAATTGATGACCATGTCCATGTTCAATCCAGAAGTGAAAAGAATGCTTCGAAGTGCAACCGTACCATGTAATAAGTGCCAATCATATGTTCAATGAACATCGGAAGCAAGACGTGAGCAGAATACAGTACAGTGGAATACAGTACAGTGGACGCCAATGCAACAAATGAGAAAATATTAATAACATTTGTTGCAGCCTTGGGACTTAAAAAAAAGCTTCCCATAAAGATTTACCACACGGACAACCATCCGATTTCCAGATTTAAATATGAAACAAATTTAGTTGAGTTCTGTAAATCTTAGAGACAAAGCATAAAAATTATACACACAGGATCCTTAAATCAGAAGTCAAACCACAGCAGTTATCACACTAGAATATGACATAACACACACCACTCAGCAGATTAGCAAACCACTCAAATAGATAAAGAAACAAGAGGGGTGACGTGCTGGATTGGTTGGCAGCTATATTACACTTAGGGAACATTGAATTTGCTCCAGGCAAAGAACATGATTCCTCAACACTGAAGGACCAGACATCTGCTTTTCATCCAAAAAGCAGCAGAGCTTTTCATGTAAGTATTGTGTAAATTGAAAGCATCATAAAGTTAACGATTGATTGTGTATACCTTGCAAACAAATGTTTGAAGAAGCTACAGGGATATGGCATTAGAGATACCAATCAATACTCTGTAAACAACTAGTCAGAAAGGCTACAAATGTATGGTTTTAGAGATTAACTTTCCTTCATGCAATAGTCAATGTTTACCAAAAGTCACAAGTATGAATTAAGATCACTGTCTCAAAAGAGTGAGTGAATGTACAAGCTCTGTGAATCAAACAACAGAAGTTGAATATGCAAGTTTTGTAAATTAGGCAACCACAAAAATTAAATATGCATACTCTGTTTCACATCAATACAACAGGAATCAAATAATATTATCACAGTGTTTGCATTAAAGTTACATCCAACTAATGGTTCCAAATCTCTATTAGTTTGATGCAACTCGGGTCACTAGACATAAAGAAGCTTAAGGTCCAATAAGTGTAGGTTAAACCACAATACTCAACAGGCTTGTTAACTTATTCAACAAGAACTGAAGATCTCATTATGTGATTTACTAACCCCCAAGTTACAATTGAAGGGTCTCGAATATCCAAGGCTCTGTTATACATATAATGTGACAGAGGACACTGAGTTTTGAGAGATCTCCAGCTCTTGTGTCACTATTGACTCAAGAGCTGTAGATCTAGCTCTCGTTTTATGATATCTCTATACCAACACTTCATCAAAACATTACCTATTGATAACAACATTGAAACCCTAAACCAAAGCTCAGAAACAAAGTGTTGAAAGAGTGAGACACCTCAGAGCATATGAAAGAATATTATTATAACTTCTGATCAGTGTTCACACAAAGAAGTATATAATGCTTCCCATAAAGATTTACCACACGGACAACCATCGGATTTCCAGATTTAAATATGAAACAAATTTAGCTGAGTTCTGTAAATCTTAGAGACAAAGCATAAAAATTATACACACAGGATCCTTAAATCAGAAGTCAAACCACAGCAGTTATCACACTAGAATATGACATAACACACACCACTCAGCAGATTAGCAAACCACTCAAATAGATAAAGAAAGAAGAGGGGTGACGTGCTGGATTGGTTGGCAGCTATATTGCACTTAGGGAACATTGAATTTGCTCCAGGCAGAGAACATGATTCCTCAACACTGAAGGACCAGACATCTGCATTTCATCCAAAAAGAGCAGAGCTTTTCATGTAAGTATTGTGTAAATTGAAAGCATCATAAAGCTAACGATTGATTGTGTATACCTTGCAAACAAATGTTTGAAGAAGCTACAGGGATATGGCATTAGAGATACCAATCAATACTCTGTAAACAACTAGTCAGAAAGGCTACAAATGTATGGTTTTAGAGATTAACTTTCCTTCATGCAATAGTCAATGTTTACCAAAAGTCACAAGTATCAATTAAGATCACTGTCTCAAAAGAGTGAGTGAATGTACAAGCTCTGTGAATCAAACAACAGAAGTTGAATATGCAAGTTTTGTAAATTTGGCAACCACAAAAATTAAATATGCATACTCTGTTTCACATCAATACAACAGGAATCAAATAATATTATCACAGTGTTTGCATTAAAGTTACATCCAACTAATGGTTCCAAATCTCTATTAGTTTGATGCAACTCGGTAGTTTTGAGACATCTCCAGCTCTTGTGTCACTATTGACTCAAGAGCTGTAGATCTAGCTCTCGTTTTATGATATCTCTATACCAACACTTCATCAAAACATTACCTATTGATAACAACATTGAAACCCTAAACCAAAGCTCAGAAACAAAGTGTTGAAAGAGTGAGACACCTCAGAGCATATGAAAGAATATTATTATAACTTCTGATCAGTGTTCACACAAAGAAGTATATAATGCTTCCCATAAAGATTTACCACACGGACAACCATCGGATTTGCAGATTTAAATATGAAACAAATTTAGCTGAGTTCTGTAAACCTTAGAGACAAAGCATAAAAATTATACACACAGGATCCTTAAATCAGAAGTCAAACCACAGCAGTTATCACACTAGAATATGACATAACACACACCACTCAGCAGATTAGCAAACCACTCAAATAGATAAAGAAACAAGAGAGGTGACGTGCTGGACTGGTTGGCAGCTATATTACACTTAGGGAACATTGAATTTGCTCCAGGCAGAGAACATGATTCCTCAACATTGAAGGACCAGACATTTGCTTTTCATGTAAGTATTGTGTAAATTGAAAGCATCCAAAAAGGATATGGCATTAGAGATACCAATCAATCTATTCATCAATTCAATTAATGGGTTACTTAGCATGTATAATCACCACTCAACCCTCTGTAAAATCAAGAAAATAAAAGAATGGACTCAGATCTGCTTAACGTGCTATTAATTCAGCCAAATGCATTAATTTTCTGAAGAGGCACTGCACGCATAAATGAAAATATCCTCTCTCTGATCTAATATCGTGACAAACTCATATGCACACTCCAAAAAATATCCTAGTTCTTGAACCTAATATCAAGACTGGAAATACTATGCTATCAATAACAATGCAAGAACGAAACCAAAGGCTAAGCACTCTATGACCCTAGGAATACAATCAATACCTTGCAAACAAATGTTTGACGAAGCTACAGGGATACCAAGCCAATATTTCCTTCGAAATTTAGAGATGACAGAACAAACAAAGACGAAGAGAAGCCCCATATAGCAAACCCAATTCAGAGCACTAGTCCATTGTCTGTCTTGGACACTAGCTCTAGCTCATGGAAAACCCATTGAATTTGCTCCAGGCAGAGAACATGATTCCTCAACACTCAAGGACCAGACATCTGCTTTTCATCCAAAAAGCAGCAGAGCTTTTCATGTAAGTATTGTGTAAATTGAAAGCATCCAAAAAGGATATGGCATTAGAGATACCAATCAATCTATTCATCAATTCAATTAATGGGTTACTTAGCATGTATAATCACCACTCAACCCTCTGTAAAATCAAGAAAATAAAAGAATGGACTCAGATCTGCTTAACGTGCTATTAATTCAACCAAATGCATTAATTTTCTGAAGAGGCACTGCACGCATAAATGAAAATATCCTCTCTCTGATCTAATATCCTCACAAACTCATATGCACACTCCAAAAAATATCCTAGTTCTTGAACCTAATATCAAGACTGGAAATACTATGCTATCAATAGCAATGCAAGAAGGAAACCAAAGGCAAAGCACTCTATGACCCTAGGAATACAATCAATACCTTGCAAACAAATGTTTAACGAAGCTACAGGGATATGGCATTAGAGATACCAATCAATCTATTCATCAATTCAATTAATGGGTTACTTAGCATGTATATGTGATATGTGCGAGAGCAAAGTAAAGAAATACAAGCATGCAATTGTAAAAGAATTCAGAACTTACAGGCCAAAAAACTGTAAATAAAGCAATGTTCAGTAGCATATCCTAGAACCCTGGAGCGGAAGCGCGAAATAACAAGCCGTAACGACGAAATCATGTATAAGCTTCTTATATAAGAAGAAAATTACGTTACACGTAGCCCCACGCTGCATGCACAATGTCACCTGGAATGAAATCTGTACACAAGACATGTAACCCCCATCAAATCAGTCTATGTGAGGGCGCAACAGATGTTAAGCATATCCCCTGAATCACCCTAACCCACGTCAAATCAGCTAAGCTGATGGTCCAATGAAAATACCTTCCGAATTTCTTATAACGCTAGGTCTTCCTTCTCAACCGCATTTGCCAACCTCATCCTTCGACTCCAACCATCTGCTTCTCAACGCGCACTCCCATTTCTCGTTCTGCGCCACACCGATCCTGTTCCCGTCTCTTACACGTGAAATACGAAATTCCAATCCTCTGTAGCATACGTTTCAATCTCTGTATACCCGATGTACACAACCAGAAACCTGCCTGGCCCCGGAAAAAAAAGTAACTGATCAGGCGTTCGATCCCTGCATGCTTGCTCGACCCATTCAACTATTTCCGGGGGAATGTTATTGAAGTCCGCTTCGTGACTCACAACTCCCAGCCTGAAATCCATTGTTGTCTGCCCTTCTCTACAGAAGGTCACGAACCCATGTCTCTTTGCTCGACTTCGAATTCTCGTAATTACTGGCCTTTCTTCGGAACTGGTTAGGGGTTCTGGTTCGCTCGTCCCCATGCCTTTCTGTAGGTATCGATCTCGTCTTGCAAACCTCAAGTCCTGGGTGGTCTTTTTTTCCAGAAAGGAAATCAGTGCCTTGCAATTCGTTTTCGATTTGCTATCCACCCTCGTGCTGGATTTTCCCCGGCATCTGTAGCTCGCTCGCTTGATGGGCATCGTCATACGATGCAAACTGTCGATAGTTTCCAAAATTGTCATCGAAGTCCCAGACTTCGCTAATAGATTTAAAATCAGCCTTCTCCTCAGGAGACTGGCGTGCTTCGTCCATCACATTCGTAAGAGGGCTCAAAGGAATGCCGAGCTCGTCATCTGAAGCCCCCAACAGATAAAACAGATCATCCCCCAAGTCCGAAGCTAGGGTTCCACCTTCTTGGCCGCTAGGAATATCGGACGACGCCAAATTATGCCCAGAATTTGATGGACAAGAAGTGAAAGGAGGCGTGCCCATCTCTTCCTCCAGGCTTTTCATGACCTCATTTATGACCTCCTCACTGGCAGCCCATTCGTCTTCTTCTTGTGACAGGGTTTTGTCTAATTGACAAAACCGCTCTGTTTCTTCACCGTGGAAGCGTTTCGCCTCCTGCACGTCAGTGGAGACCGGCAGAGCTTCCGGCTCTCGGTCGCGTTTTCTGAGCGTCTGAGTCATCATCATAGAAAGATGATATTTGAACCCTGAACGCAGAAGTGGCGCAGGAACTATAAGGGGATGATAGCTCGGCTTTAGCGAATAATTGTTTATACTGCTATAGAAGCCGATATGGATAACTGAGCGGATACGAATATAGGAGCGGATTAAAGGATTACCGATATAAATCTATGCATAACATCATTTCACAAGTTACATGCAAAAGCTATGTTTGAGCTGCGCGGAAGTTGAACAGTCTGGCATGGGAAGGGGTCTTGTGACCTAGGGTTTTTGACCTCTGTATGTGGTTGGGCATGCGCCCCACTTTCCCAACCAAAAACCCCATTGCAGAACCAGAAACCCGTCGTTTTCAGCTATGAACCCGCCTGCTCTTCAAATGCTTCGCACAAAACCGCCCCTTCCAACTGACCTAGGGTTTTTGACCTCTGTATGTGGTTGGGCATGCGCCCCACTTTCCAAACCAAAAACCCCATTGCAGAACCAGGAACCCGTCGTTTTCAGCTATGAACCCGTTTTTCGCGGATGCCACAATGGAAAACGGAATGCAAAGAGTGACACTGGTTTACCAGTGAAAGATACTGAGGCAACACACCGCCTGCTCTTCAAATGCTTCGCACAAAACCGCCGAGCCGGTAGGCGGACACCTCCCGCCATGCAAACCTTGAGCATACGGCCGACACCTGCAAAAGAACAAGCAAACCTTAGCATATGTATGCCCATTCGCACTTAACATTAAACATTAAGGAATTAATGTTAGCATTAAAACGAAACCGCACACGGTCAGGGCCACTCGATTGTGCGTAAATACGAGTTTAAGCTATGCTCCGGCCTCTTCCGCCTCGGGAAGAGGCCAAATAAGATGGCGAAGGATCGCGAAAGAGTGAGTGCAAACGAAACTTAGCATATCCCCGCTCTAACCGCCGTATAACAGAGAAGGGCAGGGGTCAACTAATGCTAAGTCGGGGTCCTATCGATTACTATAGTCCCTGCCGGATGCCAGATGGCAGGGACTAATAAGTTTCTGAGAATAATTTAGTTACCATACAACAAACATGTCATCGAAGTTTATTCAACTTGATCCAAAAATAAAAGAGATATACGTGACATTAAGTGGATTAATTTTACGTTATTTCCTATTAACAACAGGGTATTTAGTAGCTAACATATATTATTGAACAAAGGAAACAAGGATCAAAATTGATCATCCTCATTTTGGATCAACTTGCTTATAACAAGAAAGTTTTTATATGTTGTCAATCATATTTTCAATACATTGTTCAATAATATATTTTTTCATTTCCAACTATATTTTACATCATACTCGTAACAAAAAAAAGGTAAAGAATCCTTACTATATTCAAGATATGGAGTGGAGCTTAAAGGTTTGATCTCAATAATTATCACGCGTGCTCAAAACTCAATGTCACTACTCAAGTCATGAATAGGTTGAATGTGTTAATAGGTGAACTGAATTTGAAGACATGATTTTTCCACAAGTGCATACTAAGAAAGACCATAATTTGAATTCTTCACCTAAAGCAATAAAATCAAAAGAACATTAACCCTTGTTGTGGTTGTTGAAAATCATGGATACATTGGATGGAGCAAGGGCTACAGGGCCCTCGATTTTGCAATAATGTCTCCCACAAACACACGTCAAATTAGGAAAACTAAGCTTATATTAGGAAGAAAAAACAATGACTTAGAAATGGTGTTGATTTGACCTATTTTCTTTCCCACTCGATGGCAGAGGAATCTTCTGCATATTTGATTTTGTAGGCTTCCTCATTTATATCTAACATAAGACCTCAATTAAATGGCTTTGACATCACGGCCTATCATTATCTCCTCACAAGGACTTCCAACTCATTAAAATATTTTTCCCACCAAGGGCTCTTGTGCTCCTCTGCTCCTTACAATATTTTTACCTAGAAGGGATCTTGTGCTCCTCTGCTCCTCATAATAATTTTCCCAATAATAAAAATGGCCATGGTTCACTAGGCTCCCACATCCATCTGTAACACTATCTTAGTCCATCCTTCACATCCTTTGCAATAAAAATTGGTGCATTTATGTTACATGTCATTTTTTCACCATTAGGAAAATAGCCGCCAATCTGAATCTCTCACTATTGTATGAAGTGTTCGAAGAATTCCCCTACAATGTTAGAAGAAAAAATGACAAAGACAATAAGGATCCTAGATTATATTGCTTTAAAACCTACTTTTAAGCAATTGCATGGTTTCCTAGATAGAGTCTATGCCACCGTGGTTCTTACCATTGTGGCCTATGCAAATATGCGCTCTATCTTCCACTATGAACTATAAAAATCACTTTACGTAAGTAAAAATAAAAAGTGATTTCTAGAAGCCTTGTTGGGGAGATATTTCCTAAATAAAAGCCACGAGCTTCTACAAACTTGGGCCTCATCCCTCTGTTCATGGAGAAAACTTCCTCCCTTTGTGCAACCATAATGCGTCCTTTTGAGGGTCTGAAACCTCCTCCTCTTGGCCTATAAATTCAATAGAGACTAGAGGGCTAGGGGGGAAT